>CM056208.1:7137310-7562430 GCA_029692085.1 Gymnothorax javanicus | reverse complement strand
ATTTCAAATCTCTCTTGAATATTGAATGGTATCTTTAAAATGACTTGCCTGTTTTTATGAGATACGTCTTAACTAGATTCAGCTGCAGAAACTTTGGCTTGGCTGTGCACTCTGGAAGTTATGTAAATACCCCATATACTGCAAGATTGTCCTTTTTGCCAAGAACGTGGTTCGCTATTTTTAGAGGATGAATGGCATGTACGATATGCCAAGTATTTTTTAGATGCTTAAAACTAAAATAGTTTT
Source organism: Gymnothorax javanicus (assembly GCA_029692085.1). Taxonomy (NCBI): domain Eukaryota; kingdom Metazoa; phylum Chordata; class Actinopteri; order Anguilliformes; family Muraenidae; genus Gymnothorax; species Gymnothorax javanicus. The sequence goes on along the minus strand of CM056208.1, from coordinate 7,562,184 downwards.
ATTAACTTAGTGTTATATCGGAGTCAATTGTAACGACGGGCTGTTTCTCAGTTTTCTGCGCAAAAGGTGTGAGGAACAATTGGGCGATTCTACAAACAGTTAGCTATCAAGTTGACAGGCCAGATTGGATGCTCGGAACTTCAATATAATAAAAACAAAAATCACTGAATGAATTTCGCATGTCTCTTTATTGTAGCAGCACAATGCTAGCAGCAGGATATGTCTTTTTCTTCTCCCAGCTCAGTACAGCACCACGATTCATCCTCAAAATCGCAGTGTGGCACGCTAACTGGAGACTGATATGTTTTATGGCTACTATTATATGTAGCTATTACTGTCCTTTTATTCCAAAGTCATGGAGACAGCAATGGAAGTACGTATGTCGCCCAGGAGGCCTGCAACGAGGCAGGGACAATTTCATTGGTCAACACAAACCCTGGCGTTCTGTTGGTTGGTGATTTCTGATGGAAGTCTATCACAAAAAATCCAAGCGTGACCAGAAATGTTACAGGCACACAGGGCGAGATTTTAGCGCTAGAAGAAAAGGCTGAAGTTTGCACGCAAAAAAATCAGTCCGCGTAACAGCAGATCCAAGCGCAAGCAGGAGCTAATTGAATGCGAGAGCAGAATTTTGGGGTAAAACTTTGCAAAATCTACACATGAAATCAATATTTCTGCTCTTAAGTCAAAATACCAAGCTCTTCAGTGAAAATAGTAAGTAAGTTCATACAAATTTGGCTTGTGGAAAGGAAGTCCAATTTTTACTTTAGTGACAATGGGGCAAAAGAGCCAGTTATAACTAGTGCGTACGTTCAGTTCTCCCATAGGAATGAATACACGCTCAGGACCTGCCACTACACTCATGCGGGGTCAGAGCACTCACTTGAGGCATATAGGGCTGCCGTGTCTTCTTCCTTTACAGTCTTTGGCGAGGGTCCCATCTGCACATTATCCATTGGTTAAAGCTTTGAGGCTCAGCGGCCAATAGAGGTTCCCTTTATAATGCAGTCGTTCTCCTGCAGGGAAAAACACCCAACGCTTCTGTGAAGTCACGTGGTTTCTGGGAAAAGGAGCTGAAATGCGAACACTTCTGAGCAGTGATGAGTGAAAGAAGACATTCAGAGCTGTGCGGGTAAAAAAGCAGCCATGAATCGTCAGGCTGATCCATACAGATACAAATTCATCAACAGCTAATGCAAGAAGGTAGATTTGAGTTTAAGCATCAATATCTGAGCACATTTATTTTACTGAAGTGTACAACCCCATTCAAAAAGAGTAGAGACATTGTGTAAAATTTAATTTAAAAACAGTACTAAGGCAACTTATTGTAACGGTTCGTCTGTCATGCATGAGCAGCTGCACGGCGGACAGGACATGGAGGACTGGACTCAAGGGCAGAGGTGGACTTGGTTGTAATTTTAATAACAAGACTTGAGGTACAAAAGAGAAAAAGGAACTTTTATTTTATTTAACCTTTATTTAACCAGGCAAGACAGATTAAGAACAAGTTCTTATTTACAACTGCGGCCTGGCAAAAGGCAGAGCCTCTTGAGGGAGAGGGGAGAAAGGGTTAGAAAATAAATAAAAACAAGCAAACAGTATAAACACTACACTAGGTAAACATATTAACAAAGACGTATACAAAGACACAGCTAAACTACACACACAAAGACATCGAGCAGCAACAAAAAGACCGGCTATCATTCTGTGGTACAAGAGCATGCAATTTTAAAAAGGTCTATGATCTATGGAGTTAGATTTGTCTCAAAAGTATCTGCAAATGCACAGACTGTGATCTACAAATATTCCTTGATTCGAATGCGTGTTTTGCTATGCACAAACACAAATTTCCTATTTGTAACTTGCAATTTTTACAAATACATGCGTATTTGTAAATATATCTTTTGCGTTTGTGAAAAAAATGGCATCCGTAAAACTGAAAAATCTGTTTGTGAAATGTGATTCAGCATTTGTGGATCACCAATTACACGCATTCATCGCTTTCCCCAATTATGTATTTTTGATAAGCCCTCCACAACCTGCGATAGCTGCAGGATCTTGCAGAAAATAGTTCGAGCACCCCGGCTGCGTGACTTTTGTCAGGAAATATGTAACAAAGGCGCGACCCTGTGCATCTTCGCAGACCCTGGAGAGGTGCTGTGCTCGGCTGCAGAGGTTACAAACGAACAGAGAACGGCACAGGGCAAGAGAGGATTCACGTTTGTAATAAGTGATAAGTGCTGCTCATAGCGCTACCTGATGGAAGAACAAATGTAGTGAAGTACTTAATTCATAGATTTTTATTTGTCCTTATACCTGTTTGCCCGTGCTATGGTGTATTTTCCATTGTGTAGGAAAATACGTTCAGAATGAAGGAAGAGATTTATGTTGTTAAATAAATATTTCAATTGTTACAATGTAATTGATTGAAATCTTGAATAAGAACTTCAGATGTTGTTTGATCTGACTTGTATTTATTGCCAATATCACATGGCTACACTTGTGCTTGGAAATGTAACAACCCCACTTTGACGTGTTACTTCAATGAGATTGACGCTTAATATTAGTAAATTAAACATATTAAAGAATTGACTAAAGTATTATGCATGAGTGAACATCCAGATGCTTGTTTTTATGGTTTATTTTCTTCAGTTGTGTGCATTATTATTCAATTCATATCTACCCCCGGCAAATATCCCCATGTGTTACATACAGCTTTGCTCTACATCACTTTGTACATCTTCCAAGTTTATTGTAGAATAACCTCAATGGTGATTGTATCATAACGACTCTCATAATCAGACGGGATGCTTCTCCTGTCAATGCTTGTTTATGATGACAATTTCTTTGTCTATGAAAGTCCGTGTCATTATGGTGACGTGTCCACTGGAATAAAACTCAGGAAGCTGGACATCATGTCATTTTCAGTGATGTCTCACAAAGTTGTCGGCGTATGATTTCCTACTCGCGTTCCTGTCTTCAAATATTCAGTTGTCAAATAATAATTCTCTGCCTTCCTTAACTACCCAGTGTAACCGTCAAGTCTTTTAAAGATGTAAAACACTTTTTGTGGTTGATTCATCCATGCTGACATTATGTTGCTTGGCTGAAACAATGATGCATCAGTCTGCATCTTATTCAAATTCCATTTTTGTTTTTCTTTTGCCTACTCACTGCACTTGCTATGTTTGGCCTTTATTCTTTAAACCTTGATTTTAGGGAGAGGCAGATCCTGATGTGAAGTCATTGACTTTTGGGATATTCATCTACTCTCATTAATGTCTCCATTTAACTGGGCCCATAGTGCAGGGTAGACAGGACACAAATGTTTATTGGAGGTATATTGAGTAAGCGGATAACCCAAAATCTTGGCAGTATCATCGAGATGAACAAATAATTGGCACGGTCAGGCAAATGTCACATCATTCTTGAATTATTCACACAATCTCACAATATTCTGCATCCTACAAAAACACAGATGTAAGAGGATTGAAAGGTGGTCATTGATTATTTCTGCTAGTTGTATACACAAGGCGTGCAGTCAAGTTCCCCTCCCATCTGCAATATGCATTAGTTCTACATCATTGTCTCCATAGGAGGGACATTTAAGTTATATAATTTGGATGCAAAATGCACAATATCTTTCTTGAGTAAATGATCATCTTCAGATTGCCCCATGCCAAACAGTTACATATCTTGGAGGTTTTTGTTGCTCACATCAACTTCATGGTTAAAGTAGTAACTTAGGAGGTCACAGGAGGCCCTGGTAATGAAAAACTCCCTTGTAGTCCATGGGAAAAGACTTGAGTGACACAAAACTGGAGTTCAGTTTGGTTTAGTTTATTAGGGTCCCCATAAGCCATTACCCAGGGCAACAACATCTCTGCCTGGGGTCCACACATAACAGAAGATACATACAGCCCAAGAAATCAAGATAAAATAAAAGCTATTTTCCACAGCATGAAAACAACAACAACAACAACAACAACAAAAAACCTAGAAAAAGCCAAAACAACAACAAAAAAAAAAAAAACAAAGTTTTGTAAAAATCATGAAGACAAAAAACACAAAGAGGAATCTCTAATTAGATCATAAAGAGGTTACCTTCTATATCATACCTCAGCCACCTTCCTTCTGGCAATTGACAACATTTTGCATGTAATATCCAACACCATACCATTTACAACACTAACATTTATTCACATTTAATTCCTTTAACAATTGAGAACTATGCAGATGTACTCTCCTCTGGTTTTAAAAAGTGGGGATCCCAGTGCATTTTATTGTAAAGGTACAGAGTTCACTCAATTTATCATGTGGGGCTAAAGAATACCAATAGATGAGTGTAGAAAAGGAAAATACAGAGCAGCAAAGAACCTATGGAGACTGAAGGACACTGAAGTGTTGGTTTATCATGATACCCTGGCACATTTTCAAGCTTAAGTGTCTGCAGTGGTGGAAAGCAGGCAAACGGGCTCATTCTATTGGGAAAGAGGAACATGTAATGAAGAATTAGGCAAAATGTATTTGTTTCAGGTCTCTGTATGTAACTCACTTAATATAACAGCTCCATTTCAAATGGGAAGCAAGGGTAAAGCTTAATTGGCAAGATGGTCTCCCTTCATTGCAGTTAACTTTGAAGGCCACATTCTAATAAACGTTTCAATCAGTCCTCCAGTATGTCGTTGGAAATCAGCAGATGGCACCTGAAAAACAGAGCACAGGGTAATACATCACTTAAGGGTACTGATTGGGGCTTTGGTAACACCTGGAGGGCAGGAGAAAGGTATATAAACATCAAAAAATGTGATTATATTGTCAAAATGGCAGCACAAAGAAAAAACTAGTTGAGCGATGGTATCAATTCTGCTGCAATGCTTGTGTCAGAGGACATATTTCAAAGACTCCAATCAGGTAAGTACAATCTACAAAACACTTTTTTTTTATACCATCTACAGCGTAGTGGTACCCACAAACTGTTGTCATATTTCTACACTTGAGATCAATACTGAGGAATTATTGTTACTTGTGCACAATTATTAACTGCAATGAGAAACTGCATTTAGCAGACCCATCATTCGCAGGGGACCTTTTCACAAATGCGCGACAAATGTTCACAGAGGCCCCAAACGAGTGTAAGTACTTAACGATGCCAACATAAAGTAGGAACAGCACTCATGTGTTGGTCCAACTTGTGTGCATTGTCGCCAATAGGTGCTGAGATTGTACCAGCAGGTTCAGCTCCAAACATCACACTGCCCCGACAAACGCATTATATTCACATTATCTATTACTCTTGCTGTCATGTATTCTTTGCTTGCAAGTTGGAAACCAAGAATCCAAGCTAACTTGGGAATATCCCAGGGTAAAGAAAGCATTTCATGACGAACTTGGACTGTAGGTCTTAATAATAATAATGTAATTTACGTGTTTACAAACCATTACAGGACGCAACCGTACGTTCAGGATGCAACCTGTAGGTGGCGCCACTGCATAAGCATCAAACAGACACAGTGCATGGAATTTACCTAATATACACAAAAATACTGAGACTCCCAAGCCACCAGCAGCTTCCGATCAAACCAAATATTGCCTTCATTTGACAAATGCGATACAAGTAAATTTCATTTTTTGCGAACACGTAACTTTTCTGACATTCAGAAAATAAGAAAGAAAGGGAAATTGCCGGTATTTGTGACAAATATGCACACAGTGTCGGGTCATATTTTACATACCTTCGTCTCTGGTCAAAATTTTCATCTATAAGTCCATGAATAAGGAGAGGAATGTCCAGAGCATCCATCTCCTTGATTACTTCCAGCGTTGCCAAGTAAGTCGCCATTCTTTTCTGGTGTGAAGTCTCATGTGATGAGCTGCGCAGCAATTTCAGCGAGCTGTTCGAGCAGATGCGAACTGCCCCAGGAAACGTGTCATGTTACAGTGCGACGCAGCTGCAGACCTTGCAGGCGCGCTCGAACGCACCCTTTGTGTTGGGGGGAAGGGGCGAGCCGGAGGCGGATCTTCCAGTGGCTCGCTCGGTCCGGTTGGAGCAGCCTACTGCCCAACATACAGGCATGATGGCATGCACACCTTGATAGTTTTACTTCTTCTCACCTCGTTGGGATGAAAACTACATCGAATGGCCAGTAATACACGTAAAACTCGTCAGCAAACGCCCACCAACAAAGAAACACATACAGTCCACCATTGTAAACTCGACTGGACTGGGTCAGACCGGTAGATAACTCAGAGTGGCGACACCCATTGACTTCGTTGTTCGAGTGGTCACGTGGTTCGTGGGGAAGCGCTGTAGTTCCAAACAAACGCCGCACTGTCATTGTCTCCTATGGGAAAGACAGCAGCAATTGCGTTACTGAACGTTAAATATTAAATTCAACCTCACACAATTGCCGTTCATTTCTCTTTATGAATTACATTATTTACATACATGTTCATAGAGGTTGTGCTTTTACTACTAAGATCATGTCATAACTTTTGGAGGGAAAGATTCATGTAGCATCAGTGAGCTAGTAGGCCTACTTATACGTACCATTGATCCGCTATAATTTCTAAGTAAATTTAAACCTGTATTTACACTGTCATGAGGATGGATAAGTTTACATATTTTAGCTTTATTAAGTTACATTATTGGATTACCAGGGTCTGCCTTTATCTTCTGGATTTACCCACAACTTACCATGTTAAAGTTCTGCTGACCTGTAATATCATTCAATGTCACGCCAGTTCTTCCTTAAAGCAAAGGTGCACCACCATGCTCATTTCAGAGCCCTTGATATTCTCAATTCTAATGTTTAGATAAAATGAACGAAACACATGTAACCTACAGCTGGTGAGACCAGGAGACTGAATGAGATTAAATACAATGACTGATGCAAGGAAAGGTTTTCGTCAAAAAGATTTTTATTGAACAGTGGACAACAGGACGGCACAGAAATTGAAGTTGATAAACAAATTAAACAGGGAGGGGTGCAAGTGTGAGTGAACCTTGAACAACAAATAACAAAAGAAATACAACGTTGTACATAGTAATGTGGCAGGGTGGTGGTGGGTTCTAGTGTGGGAGAGGGGGTGATCAGTGTCAAATTAATAAACCTTCTCGATGTGTGGAACTACTAAGAGTGTGTGTGTGTGTGTGTGTGTGTGTGTGTGTGTGTGTGTGTGTGTGTGTGTGTGTGTGTGTGTGTGTGTGCGCGTGCGCGCGCACGCGTGTTTTCAGAACAGGGCAGGGTTCTGAACAGAACTATAACAACTAAATGGATTTAACAGGAATGTACTGATTAGAACAGACAAGTAAACTCTTGGAACAAGAACGATACTGTGAAGCATGAACATTTGTGGAATTACAAATAATTAAATAAAGGAGTTGGGGACATTACAAATACAAGGGCCAGGAATGTTGCAAGAGGTTTGCAAATTTTATACATCTCAGAACTTCCCACGAATCCTGTAGCCTCCATCGCCAACAGCAGCCTCTGCCCGCCTCCCCCAGCGCCTGCCTCCACCACTGCCAGCAGCACAGGGTACCTGCAGGTTTTCAGTGAGTTAAATTTAAGACCTTTTCAAAGTCTCCCATAATTGACATGTAAGACACTCATGCAATTACAAAAGTTAACAAAATCATTGCATAATTTTAAAAAGGAGTTTTACATTTAATTTGGGATTAAAATAAATGTGTGATTTACAAAGTTTAGACATCTCAGAACTTCCCACGAACCCTATAGCCTCCATCGCCAACGGCAGCCTCTGCCCGTATTAACAGTAAATTAACGGTAAGCCTACATGGCACTAAAAAATGAGCGCAGAAAACTAATAAAGACTAACCACAGCCACCACATCTCTTCAAGAGCAAATCATTTAAAAAGACCATCTTTTTGCGAAATACAACATGGCATATAATAGTACAGCTAGCTGACTACAGCAAGATCGCTTGAAAGCTAACAGTGCCTGACATGACAAATGCAAATTGACAGATGCAATTTCATAATAGCTAGCTAAAACATGATGGGTGACACTTAGGTCGTCAACGTCCTAACTTGTGGTTTCATTCAATTTTTGGTTTCATTCAATTTTATGAATAACAAGTGGTGTGGTTTTCATCCGAAATGGTTCTTGAAAACTAAACTGAGTTAGAAACTCCGCAACCATTCGTGATTGAACTTGAAACACCGGATCAAGCTAGGCAAGGTAAGAGCATGTCAAAATTGTCAAAGCTAACTTTAAAATAAAATTTTAAAAAACTTTACCGAAACCAGTCACAGGCACCTCATTCCATCATTTACCGTAGCGATTTATATCGGTTTTGTGAGAGATAGAAATAGAAACTCCGTAGAGTTAATGACTGAATTCCCACAGCTGACCAAGATAACTACGAAGCAAACGAACATGAGCTTAAATCATCACAACCTCTTCAGACTTAAAATATATATATCGTCGTGCCGATCATACACAATTGGAGATTATAAATGTTACATGACCACTGATATGATATATACATTTCGTGAATCATAAGACTTAAATATTTTATTACTTACCTTAGATATTGTCTCAATGGAAGTGAATCGGTCTGAAGCTGCGAGAATCCTCTTTTGGAACTATGAGAAGTTCCAGTACCCGGAAGTGCGCCACCATTTTTTGTACACGAGAGTCAATGGGAGTGTCGCAACTCTGAGAATATCAATGGCTCTGGACTGGGTCACTCAAACGTCACAAGGAAAAAACACGTGACATGGGAAATGCTTTTGATTGGCGAACGCGCTTCCAACCTTTCACAATGACAGCGCTGTGCAGTTTGCTACAGAACCCATGCATTCTCAATGTTTGACAGCTTCGCATTTATTTTTAAAAAATTGCAAAAAATTATGTTTGGTTTTTCTGATATTAGAGATATAGTTCTTTGAAGATATATGTACCATCGCAGAGTATTTTATCACTTTAATTAGAAAAAAAAGATTGCGATCGAGTGAGAGCTAGTAATTGTTTTAAAGAGATGTTTATTGCACATGCAATTTTAAGCTCTGGCCGCGCTACTGGTCCATGGGTGCTTCAACGAAATACCCAGGGCGCTTATGCCAATCTGTGCCGGGAGCTCGCAACGGGAGACCTGCCCTCTTTTGTAAATTTCTCTAGGACTCAGGGGTTCCCAAACTCGGTCCTGGGGCCTCCTTGTGTATGCTGGTTTTTGCTCCACCCTGGTTTGCAGTCATAGGATTTTAACAAACTGTTAATTTGTCTCACTTAGGTGCATTTTTGTTCAGAGCAGCAATTTATCCTCTCTTGACAAACAGTATTTTCACAGATATGCATACAAACAGTGAGGAATAAATTCCACATCCACATTGCAATATATGAGTAACAACTGCATAAAAAGAGGGGAAAAATGTACCCAATCAAAGGGAAAAAAAATCAATGGGTTCCTAATTGGTGAAACTGTTGGCACATGATTGCAAAAACTAACAATTTATTAAACAAGCAAATGACAGAGTCAAACCTGTTTTATGTTGTTTTCGTGATTGAGTGCAAGCAAATTTTTTTGAAAGAACTCTAATCACCTGTCTTCAGCAACCTAATTTGGAGGTTACTGATTTTCTCAGTACCTGATTTGATCTGTTTAAAAATGTTATTACCTGAAATTATGAAACCTGAAATGTTATTACCACACAGGAAAAAAAAAAAAAAAAAACTTTATATGCAAGGGTCTTTTATTCTTCATGGCACAAATGGATATTTGGCTTAAAACAGCAAATAACATATTTAAACACAAAATGCACCCAATTTGGACAAATTAACAGCTTGTTAAAGTCCCATGATGGCAATTGTGGTCGGGACAAAAACCAGCATACACAGGGAGGCCCCAGGACCGAGTTTGGGAATGCCTGCTCTAGGTTATTCTCGGCGCAGTTCCGACCAGCTGAATTCGCTACGAGCTGATTGGCTGTTGAGACGATTTAGTGCTTAACGTTCTAAAACCAGCCTCTTGCGATTTGACAAGCTGAATCGCTGGCGATGCCATCAGCCGGCTTGCAACTAGCTGAGATGGGCCAGTTCACACTGCTGCGACTCCTTCCTGCGACGTTCTAAAACGGTCTCGCCGCGTATCTTTGGTCTGAACTGGGCTTTAAACCTGAGTTTACAAAATGTTTATTAAAAAGGTCAACCATACGCCCCCTCTCTGAAACTAAGATGTCAACATTAACCCTTTAAGGCCTAATGCAAAAATCCCAACAGAGAATCATGCTGCCATGTTTACCATAGTAACCTGTATTTGGGCTGAAGCACAGCTTCTCAGCTTTCAGGAACAGTTGAAATTTTTTTTTCTATTGCGCAAAACTTACAGTAATTACGGTACTTTCAAAATTACGCGCATATCTGTGTCGGCAACGACACGTTCTTAAAATGCGCACATGCTGTTCCGGTTTAAATGGGTTAAGTGACAGAGGCAGATTGCAAGATGGTTTATTTTCCAGGTCTTTCACTATTTTCCAGAATCTTTTTGGATTAGAGCTGCAATGAGAGAACTGCTCTTTAAAATAATCAGATTTAGCTTTACGAACAGCTTGCAAGGACTTATTTCTGATTTGCCTGAAAGCTAGGATATCCACCGGAGACCTAGAGAACCGTGCTTTGTGCCAGGCGGTATTTTTTTGCTGGAGGAGCAAAGTAAGCTCACGGTTAAACCAGGGGCTTTGGCGACCCTTTATTCTAAGCCTTTTAACAGGGGCATGCTTATTCACAACAGCATTGAAGAGCTCACAAAACAGATTCTAGGCCTCATCTACAGCAGGGATCAGGCTGATTCTAGACCAGTTCACAACTGCCAGGTCGTGTAAAAAGGCCTGAGGGCTGAAGTTTTTGAAAACGCGTTTTAAGCTAATCCGAGCCAGCTGCTTGACAGAGCAGCCTTTTCAGATACATGCAATAAAACAGTGATCACTGATATCTGCACAGAACACTCCAGAATGCTATCTATAAGGGGAGTTTATGAGGATGACATCGATCAGAGTTGCCTTGCCTGGGGTTTTGGCGTCATACCTGGTAGGAGAAGAAATAATCTGATGTAGATTTAGAGCATCAAATTGTTGGATAACTTTGTCAAGTGGCTTAATCATGTCCCGATTAAGATCTCCAAGGGGGACAAATTCAGCCCTAGTAAAAGGGGCCAGAGCACTGCTAAGGGCCATTAAAGTGCACGCTGGAGCTGATGGGGGGCGATAGCAGCCAGCCACTGTCAAGGAGAAATTATTAGAAAACTCAGTATTAAGAATGAGCTGATCAAATTGCTTTGGGATTGATTTGGCTAATGCGATTGCGCACTTGAGGTGCTCTCTGATGTTAATTTCCACACCTCCACACCTGTTTAGAGAGGAAGACCTGTCCTGTCTAAACAGATTATAACCAGGTAGATGTAACTCAGGGTGGGAGGTGGACTTTTTCAACCAGGTCTCTGTGACGACCAAAAACTCAGGATTTGAGCTTTCAACCCAGACTTTCACATTTGTCATTTTCAATAAGAGGCTTCTTGCATTTATGTGTAGGAAACCCAGGCTCTTTCGAGCACAAAAAAATCAAAAGATAAGCCATTTAAGGCCGAATAAGAGGGAGAAAGACTGATATCTGCAACAGGGCCTGGATTAACATGCACATTACCCAATATTTAAGCCCCCTGCTTAAATAAATCTAAATCAAATGAATAAAAAAAATAATAAAATATCATAAGCAGTAAAATAACTAAAGCACGGCATAAAGATTAAAACACTACACTGTCATTTCCTGACCACTGATTTTTGCACATCAGAAGGCAACTCAATAGAGTCTGACAGTATTCTCAAAGAATGACATGAGTACATCCACTGTGGGAAAGAGTACAAGAAGGAAAAAAGACATTGAGTAAATATAAGCGAGTCAATGTCTCTTTTTAGTGAAATACTGAGATGTGCAGGAGTAGTAGGTGAGTTCAACGTTAAAAGATCACACATCATGTTATGCTCATCATTGTGAGAGGTTACAGTTGGTATAACACCAGAAGAGCACATAAATAATAATAATAAAAATAATGAAAAACAGATAGAGCTTGCCGTAGCCATGATGACTTCAGGCTGTAGATGGATGCTAATGTAGGCCTGGGCTGTAGACAGTAGTAGCTATCCAGATGCTGGTGGAGGAGATCCAGGCTTGAGGTGGTTGCTGGTGTAGGCCCTGGCTGTACCTAGTACAGAAGGCTCGAGTTGTAGCCAGTTGGCAGCTGTCCGGATGCTGGGAGCCTGGGCCTGGCCTGAGGGTGGTTGGTTGCTGCTGGAGCCTGGGCCTGGCCTGCTGGTGGCTGGCTGATGCAGGAGCCTGAGCCTGGCCTGCTGGTGGCTGGCTACTGCTGGAGCCTGGGCCTGGCCTGAGGGCAGTTGGCTGCTGCTGGAGCCTGGGCCTGACCCGATGGTGGCTAGCTGCTGCTGGGCTGCTGGAGCCTAGGCCTGACCTGCTGGTAGATTGCTGTTGCTGGAGCCTGGGACTGGTCTGGCAGTAACTAGATGTTGCAGGAGCCTGGTGGTATATAGCTGGTACTGGGGCTTGGACCTAAGGCCAGCTATTTTAGTCACAATCTATTTGAAGTCACAGATTTGAGTATGTCTTAGATGATCACTCTCAGAAGGTGCACAAAACAAACATATTAAAGTGTAATAAAATGTAATGAAAAAAACAAGGAATAATTTGATTGAATTACAGAGAGATGTTCATAAAGTAGCAAACACAGCAGCCATCTGGAAGTGGGCGTATCCTTGTAGTGGATGTGCTCAACTGAGGTTCCTAAGTTGCACACTCAAGTAATACTGCAATACAAATAGAAAAGCAAGTAGGAAAAGATGTTCCTTGTAAGAATTAAGTCACAGTGCTAATAATACAGTATACAGCACAGATACGAGGTTTTAGTAAATAGTTCGGGAATACAGAAAATAAGCCTATACAAGTCACACAGGCATGAGGTTTCACAGACTACACTAAGAGGCTGGGAGACGCTAAGCATTAAATAGCCACTGCTACCACTCAGTGGAAACAGGGAACAGCTGCAGGTGATAATTGAATAATGACAGATGATTACTGCATAATTGGTAGAGTGCGCTCCGGGATTCAGTAGACCAGTGAGCTGGATGGCTGGGGGCGTGTCCTTACACTTGTCAAATCTTAAAACTGAGAAATTGTATATTTTTTGAAAATATCTGCTCATTTTGAATTTGATGCAACATGTTTAAAAAGGTGGGGACAGGGGCAACAAAAGACTGTAAAAGTTGTATGATGCTAAAAAATAAACCTGGTAGAGCATCTCCCAACTAATGAGGTTAATTGGCAACAGGTCAGTAATATTGTGACAGTTGAAAGGTCCTGTCACTAGAAATGCTTCCTAATAAGTACGCCCCCTGGCTACCTTGCCAACGGGCCTGGCTCTTTGGCGATGTGGTCAGCGCGTTTGACTCTTACCCGGGAGTCTGGGATTCAATTCCCTGCCCGGGCCCTCCTTCGGCCTGCCACATTCACGACAGAAACAAACGTCACCCTGAAATACAAGTTTTACAGACAGAAAGTTCCGTTACCGTGAACAGTTGTACCAAACATCCAAATTAGAAACAAGTATAAAAAGTTAGCTTCATATGAGGTTTATGTTAACAGGTTTATGTTATGTTGAATGTCTCCTTGATATTAATTACTGTTGCATATTTAGTTATTTTCTGTAGCAACTTAGCTACGTTAGCCGCAGTGCTACAGCCACATTCAACTGGCTATCACGTTAGGTAGGCTTATGTAGTAAAGCAACACAAAATGGTAAAATTTACTGTTTCCGCGTCTGTGAGTCACGGATAGTTGGTACTGATCCAGGCTTTATCTTTAGATATTTTACAAAGCCTGCGTTTGAGGCCAGTTGTTAGTGCTAACTATCGTTAGTGGTCCTGCTAGCCACCCGTAACACGTTAGCTTCACTTACATTATTTGCTGTTATATTGTTACTTACAGCTTGTGACTCCGAGTGCTTGATCAATGCAACTGCTCCAGGTTTGAGAAGCAGCTGAAACGCATATCCAGTGTTGAATTATCCTTTATTGACAAAGCTGTTTTTGGTTAAATGCCGAGCACAAACACCTAACGTTCCCTTTGAGTGTGGCTGTTTGCCACCAGCAAACGAAAAAGCTACCCACTGATTTCTGGTGGCATCGTCTTTTGAAGAGAAAATTGTGCTTTTTTTCGCATCCAAAAAAAAAAAACACGTACGAACAGCTTTGGGAGACATACTGATAAATCTACACATTAAATGATTTGAGCTCGTTTGTGTCTGATAGAATTAATTCTGGGGTGGGCAAGCCCAGCTTCTTGATTGGCTCAGGCCAGGTCTGTCCTGATTTGATGCAACATCCTGACGTCAGGTTTTGCCCAGATCACGTGAAGATCTCGGGACGAACTGTTCAGAGAGGAAATCAGGTTCAGGAAATCACGTTGTTGGATTACGGCAAAACCCCTGTATCTTATGTTTAGAAACTTTGCAGAGGTTGAGTATGGACATCCAACCTTATCACATTACTTGTATGTATTAAAAGAAGGATCAGCATAATTGGGGACCTTTAATGGGCCACAGGTGGAGCCAATTAAGGTTGCAGAGCAATAATGTAGAAGGAGAGGGGCTGCAAGGACCAACCTTTACACCATACATGCCAACTCCACCGCTTTTGGGGCATTTTTTTCAGAATGAAAAGCCCCGAAAGCGGTAGAGTTGGCATGTATGCTTTACACTGTGCTATTGCTGCCTTTACAGTACTTGCATATATATATATATATATATATATATATATATATAAGCAAAAACCTCCTAATATCGGTCTGTGTAGTTCCAGCATGTTGTTTAAGGTACCTCGCTTCCTTTTGTTTTCCATTTCTGTTATACAGTGTTGTTATTAGTCACTGTCCTGCCTGTTATACTTATAATTCACTTTTCAATAAGGAGCCTGGTTCCCTGGTTTTGTTTGTACATGTTTTGTGTATGCCTTCTGCTTGTGCGGTAGACAAAAAAATCCACCTTTGCGTTTGAGTCCAGTCCATGTTTTCCTGGCCAACCCTTACACATAGCATGAATGCATGTTTGAAGGCTTATGACTACTGCCGCTAAAAAATTGTTTAAACTGGTTTGAGGTGACATAATGTTGTAAAATTATACCTCCAATGATCATTTGTTCCAGTTTATAAGGTGACATGAACTTTGAGCAGTGTCACAGTTTTAAACACAATTGCATGACGGAAAAAAAACTTTCTGAGATTGTTTGTAGCCGCACTGCGGCCTTACATGATGCTGGTTGGTCACTCAGAAAATTTCCTGAAGACATTATATGCTGCCATAGCACTGACAGAATCACCCATGAAGTGTTTCAAAGAGACCAGTTTGCTGAAAACTAGCGGCAATAGAGTAGCAAAAAGGAAGTGCCTCTGATGTTCGTTATCGGTATATGACGAGTTAAAAAAAAATGGCGGTTGAGAGCATTACAACTCTGTGATGATATTTATAGTGCCAGAAGTGAACAGATGAAAGTATCAACATCTACTACTTTCTGATGGCGGTATGAAAATGGTCTGATTGGTCTTGTTGCTGCCAAGAGCTGGTAACATCAAAAAAAGACTTCAGTATGTCAAGAAATTCAAGAATTGGACACTAATGGACTGGGAACAAGTCCTTCGGACAGTTGAATCAAAACTTGAAATTTTCTCATCAAAATGCGTAACTTATGTGCACCGTAGAGTTGGAGAAGATTTCAAAATTGACTTTTTTACCCCTTGAAACATGGAGGTGGTAATATTATGGTTCGGGGTTCAGTCTGTTGAAAGGAGCTATTGATCTCATAAAAACTGACAGAATCATGGATCAAAAGAAGTATTGCAGCATCCTTGTCAGGCATGCATTGCCACTGGAAAGAGACTGATTGGTCGAGGATTTTATTTCAACAAGATAATGACCTTAAACACACTTCTAAGTTGTGCGAGAATTATCTTAATCGAAAGAATTATCTGGTGACAAAAAAGTTATGACTTGGCCCGCTCAAAATCCAGATCTTAATCCGATTGAGCAAATCTGAGATTTCCCTGATACCTAGGTAAACAAATCTGTTGTAACGTCGAAAGAATCTCTTTGGACTGAACTTCAAACCATATGGAATGGTTTATCGAGAGAGGCAATAAAAAAAATGTGAACACTATGCCAGAAGGATTAAATGCTATAATCAAAGCAAAGGGTGGCCACACTAGATATTGACTTTTTCTCTCAAAAAGATTATTTTTGTTTTTACTATAATCCCCATTTCCAATGAAGCTGGGATGTTGTGTTAAATGTGAATAAAACCAGAATACAATGATCTCATAAACCTATAGTTTATTCATAACATATCAGATGTTGAAAGGGAGACATTTTACCATTTCGTGAAAAATATTAGCTAATTTTGAATTTGATGACAGCAGCACATCTCAAAAAATTTGGGCAGGGCTGTGTCTACAATTGTGTAACATCCTCTCTTCTTTTAACGACAATCTGTAAATGTTTGGGAAATGAGATCAGTTACTGGAGTTTTGGGAGAGGAATGTTGTCCCACCCTTGTCAGATGTAGGATTCTAGCTGCTCAACAGTCCTGGGTCTTCTAAGCCAGATTTTTTGTATTATGATACGCCAAATGTTTTCTATTGGTGAAAAGTCTGGACTGCAGGCAGACCATTTCAGCATCCGGACTCTTCTACTGTGAAGCCATGCTGTTGTGATGGATGCAGTATATGGGTTAGCATTGTCTTGCTGAAATATGCAAGACCTTCCCTAAAAGAGACGACTATGTTGTTGTGCCTTTCCAGATCTGTAAGCTGCTCACGCCATAGGCACAAATGTAACCTCATACCATTAGAGATGCAGGATTTTGAACTGTACACAGATAACAATTTGGATGGTCCCTCTCCTCTATAGTTCACATGACACGGCGCCCGTGGTTTCCAAAAAGAATTTCAAATTTTTGATTCATCTGACCACAGAACAGTTTTCTATTTCATCTCAGTCCATTTTAAATGAGCTTTGGCCCAGAGAAGATGGCAGCGTTTCTGGATTCTGGATCGCATGATACAGCTTTAACTTGCATTTGTGCATCGCACGGCAAACTGTGTTCACAGATAGTGATTTCGGGAAGTGTTCCTGAGCCCTTGCAGTGAATTCCAACACAGAATTATGCCTGTTTTTAATGTAGTGCCGCCTGAGGGCCCGAAGATCATGAGCATCCAATATTGACCTTCGGCCCTGTCCCTTGTGCACGGACATTTCTTCAGATTTTTTAAAATCTTTTCATGATATTATGTACTGTAGATGGTGAGACATTCAAAGTCTTTGCAATTTCACATTGAGGAACATTTTTCTGAAATTGTTCCACAATTTTTAGACGACAGTTTTTCACAGATTGGTGAAAATCTGCCCATCTTTACCCCACCTTTTCCAGCCTTTTGTTGCCCTTATCCCAACTTTTTTGAGATGTGCTGCTGCCATCAAATTCAAAATGAGCTAATATTTTTCATGAAATGGTGACATATCTCACTTTCAACTTCTGATATGTTATCTGTGCTCTATTGTGACTAAAATGTGGGTTTATGAAATTTGCAAATCATTGTATTCTATTTTTATTCACGTTTCACACAACGTCCCAACTTCATTTGAATTGGGGTTTGCATATATTGTAATTTGTTTAGGGAAACTGGGGCAAAATGGGGTACTTAAGGAAGATCTTTCCCCACATCCGTATAATTCATTCAAGGGACTCAAACTTGTATAAACATTAAAGGTTTGCACATAAGGAACAATATGACAAAGCAAGAAATGCATACATTTCAAGTTCAGGTTTTTATTGAAAAAAGATTGAAAAAAAAAAATGGCACGCAACCCCGTTTTACCCCATGCAAAACGGGGTGGCTCCTGGGGCAAATTGGGGAACCAGCAAACTATTGTGGCAACTCCAAAAAATAATCAGAAAACAAAGTCTAATTCCATTTTCAGTCTTCACACCGTTCACACCTGAATACTGGGTTTCTGTTGCTTTCATCCAGTCCAGCACATAAGTAGTGCGCCCGTCTGCTGCATTTGCTGCAGGCAACCCAACTTTCCTGACTGACCGAATAAAAATCTTCACAATAGAGACATTCAGTATCCTTCTGTGCATCTGAACTTTTCTTTCCTTTTTCTTTTTTGCAACCTTTTACTTTTGGAGCACTTTTCTTTCATTTCCAGCAGTTCCTTTCTGTAAGGTGAACATGTGCGTACAGCTGTTTTCCCTCTCTGTCTTGACACCCGTTGGACACAAAAGTATCTGAGACAATACAAAATAATACACTTGGAGCAACACAGGGAAGTACCCCATTATGCCCCACAATGCCTCCCCATTTTACCCCACATCACACACAGTACTCAATACAGTCCTTTAAGAAAAGCAAGGCGAACTTAGGTCAAGATCAACAAGGCGTTCCTGTAGCCTGTAGCATACTACTCCAACAGAACCTCACCTTTATATCAGAGTTTATTCAACAAAAAAACTCCCACAAAAAGTACAAGTGAAAAATCGTATGAAAATGGACGTATTTTGATATTTACCTCTCCCAGGTGAGTTCAACAGTCAGCATGTGCATTGGGAAGAAATGCAGTGCTCTCATCAAGTGATCTCTCAGAGCCAATGAAGGCTGAGGTCACTCGAGGACTTTAAAGGAAAAAAAAACCATTTTTCCCCGATACCCCATTTTGCCCCAGGTTACCCTACTTATTTTCATCTGAATGATCCAATATTTTGAGAAATAAGTACTTGAATATTACTTGGTGTCTGATTTATCTTCATTTTGTATGGTGTATAATCATTACTGCTCACTACTGTATTTTGGAAATACATTGCTGGCTGGCCAGTTTTGACATGCATCAGTGCTTCATACTAGAATGTGTTTATATTTTTATTCTGTGGTATGAAATGATTGCTTGGCGTTGGCTGGTACGTCAGTAGCATATAAAAGGAAGACTTGTGAAGCTGGATATGCCATTACTACGAGAGACTGAAACACTGATCAACACACTGCTCTACAGATCAATACACCTGCACTGACGAACCAGCACAGAAACATGGCCAGTGGATTTTGTGGTAGGTTTGTCTTCTCAAAATAATTATAATAAAGTTACAGTACAACTCGCATATAACGAATGCAATTGGACCAGCTCGTTTTGTCCATTATAACCGAAATCCGCTATATGCATAAAACGGACAAAATGTTACACGCATAAAACAGATTATATCCGCTATATGCGTATAACAGATCATATCCGTTATATAAATGTATGAATTGACATGTGTGCTTCGTGTATTCAGGTCGGAACAACTTCATTCTGAAGTGCGCATACCTACTTGTCTTCATTTAGTCCGTCTTTGTCCTGACAAAATGGATAACAGGATGATATTGCCTGTTGCTCAAGCTGGGATCAAGCCTAAAAAATTGAAGTTTTTTTTTCTTCGCGCCAGTTTCAGTTTCTGCGAATACACCGTCATAGACTTGCACCTTTTTTTTGCCCGTTATTGTGAATGTAGCTAATTTCACAATAAGTTTACAGCAGAACTCCGTGCATGTTAAGAGTAGGTAAACCACGGTTAAATGCGCGCAGGACTCCACTTACAGTTAAAATAACAAGGATACAGTGCGTTAACTTCACTGGTAAATTCAGTCAGTTTATAACAGTGTAGAAAAGCCGAACTTGATTTCGTTGCTCTGTTGCGACTGCTTATGTGCATGGTGCAAACCCCTACGGAGCTAGAACAGTCTCAAAATAGACAAATGCACAGAAAAAATTCACAAATGTATTTGGGGATTTATATATACTTATGACTCAAAACACAAATAAATTTTTAAAGGCACACACAAATATGTTTCATTCCATATATAAGTAAAAAAAATCCACACATAAAAAATAAGATTCATAAGCATATTTTCGATGCACTCACAAATAGAAAAAAAAATCACAAATATTTGCATGTAAAAGTATTTGCAATCTTCATCAAATACATATGTGGAGCTTGTTACATTCATGTATGAACTTTTGGATCTGCATTTACAAAGTGCTTTTAATTTGTGAACTTCGCTGCATTTGTGTGCGAGACTTTTGAGACTCCTCTGACGTGACTGCGATCCACAAATGCATTTTTTCTAAGAGGGATCGTCTGTAGCCAATCAGATGTCTTGCTCCTTTACAGCCAATCACCTGAGTGTCTCCCCACGAGGGGTGTTTTATGACGTCATTAAAACGCGCGTAGGCGGCCAGAGGCTGGAGGTATTTGGGGAATCTGCACCTGATATCATCTTTAACATACAGGCTGTATCACACCTGGGCAAAATATTTATCAGTGGCAGCAACCATCGCCAACAGCAGCAGGACTTACATTTCTGTACCTTGCTAACCAAGCTAGCTATCGTGCTAATAATATTATTCGCGGTCCAGTCGAATCTCGATGAAGTCTCGATTTTACCAATTATGCAAACAATGTTTGCTTCGTGTTTCTGGACCTGTTGCAGGACACTGCACTAATGTCACCTTCGTAGCAAGTTAGCTGGCTGGCTAGAAACGTCACAGGAAAACCGTAGCTCTTATTTAGCAGCCAATGTTTCACGTATCTCGGTGGCTAGCTTGCTTCTAACAGTTAGCTTGTTAACAAAGATAGCTAGTATCTGTGTCAGCACACAAGGGCGGTGTAGAGTCATCATTGCGGCTGTTGCGGAATCTGTATAATAAAGTGCCTCTTGATTAGCAAATCACTGCTTTACGCTGTACTAATTTTCCCTGTTTATAGCTTACCATCTCTAATATATTTAATTCTAGATTTTTTACGAGTAATCTCATCACACTCCGTTTGACTTCCAGAAGAGTCGATTTGGAATAGAACAAGAGGAGGAGTGAAAAGGTTTTTGTGGATCTTCCTGAGTAAAAAACACATTCCCCTATACCTCCTGCACATATACAAAAACACCACAACAAGACATACAACTGGAATGGCTGTATTTAGTACAACGGCAGCACAGTTACATTGACGTAGCACGTCTACACATATCAATGACGTTACAACCCAACACGCGCATGAACATCGGAACTGTGCCGGACACGAAAAACCAGAGATAGCAGCTTTTTTTTTTTTTTTGTAAGAAAAAACTCTGGAAACGTGTTCTCCCAACGTATGCATCAGCTCCTGACTGGGGAGTTTGCAGTATTTATCATGACTTGTAACATATTGAACATTTCATATAAGATAATATTTACATCATAGATAAACAGATTACACACATTTAATTACAGTTCCATATAATATTTTCAGCAGTGTTGAAAATTTTACACAATCTAACAATCAGTATTTTTTCGGCGACATGCTTCACGGAGCCAAGTAGCTAAAGGACTACAGAATCGTCTCCTATTAACCAATTAGGCTACTACGAAAAGTAACCTGTTCCAGTTTACTTTGCTTGATTAGCAATCAAATGGTGGATGTGTTTATTCTCTAAGATGAATGAGTAGAGCTGTTTATTAAGACAGCATGTTTGATTGCTGCATTTTGAAATTTAAATGGCCATAGAACAGCACAGCATGAACACGATTGCCATTGCCACGGCATTTCGTGCGATTGTGATAATTTATATCTCACTCTCGTTTCTTCCGCTTTACATAATGTTTTCCACCTTGTGTATAAGTGGTGGTAGTACTACGCCTTCAAAAAAATCGATTCAGAATCGTCCCAGCCCTACCCATATGCGTCACATTATTGGCCAATCACAACACAGTAATGCTAGCCAATCACACCATAAACTGGACAAGGCCGAACATTTTGAAAAAAAATTAACGTCCCTCAGACGAAGACGACCTTTTTTGGACTACCAGCGACATAGAAGACTCATGACAGCACCGCCAGAGCTGAATGACAGGTAAAATTGATCTTGTTGAATATTTAATATGATTCATTAACAGCTGTGTGATGTTGGGAATTAAGGCAGATAAAGAATCAACCAAAATTTGAACTTGGCCTGACTACGTTAATATTTGCTAGTTGTCCTCAAAGTGTAGGCTAATAGCTGTAGAGACCACTATTTGACTGGTGAAACGTTAGTAGCAAGCCCTGAAACAGTGATATTACCTCAGCTTGTCGTCTTCATTTAGACTTAATAAGCGGGGTACGGGGGTGAAAACATTAGTGTTAAGTTAGAGTAAATTTTGGCTAACATGGTAACTTAACGAAGCTGCTCAGCTATCGTTAGCCAAGTGACGTTCGGCCGACAGAAAGCCATAAGATGCATGGGTGACGTTAGCTAGTTGGCTAAATAGCTAACGTTTTGGTTTCTGGTGAAGATAAAATATATTATGTCTCTAACAACTAACTTGAGCTCAGCCTATAACAAGGTCACCATAAAAACTTAAAGCCACTTGCGATTAATTCTGACCTATCTTTACTACCAACATTACCAAAATTAATTTTGATAATGTAACATTACATTAATGTTATAGAAATGGCTAATGCGGTGCCATGCCGCTCTGGTTTTGGCCGGTTGGTTCTGCTACCGAGCACTTTGGCGCCACGGTGCCATTTCGTGGCGTACTCAGCAATAACTAGATCAGCAGGGTTTGTACAAAGCGCTCGAGTGCCTGACATACTTGAATTTGACACTCGGACATGTAAGTAACGTCATTGGAATACCTTGGAAATCAGACATTTTTTTTAAATTGGTCACTGAAAAAATTTTTTAGCAAGATGGAGAGGAGAACAAAATGATGAATTATTTCATGAGATGTATTAGAAAACTGTGTGAAAACAGAAGCCGATAACGGCGTTGCTTACAATTATTTTCTGCCATAGCGGCAGTGTTGAGCGCGGAGCTTCAACGGAAAGCACTATGGGCTCTATCTTACGCCAGAGTCCCTAAACCCGTTATTTGGGGATTTAGCATTGCGTAAGAGGCGTTCCTCCGCAAAAGTTGCTATCTTGCACACCTGCCTATATCCCTAAAACACCTGCGCTACCCGATATATTATGCATAGGCGTGGTTTGGGCGTTACGCCAGTTAAACCAATCAGTGTGCCAGGTGCCATTGCCTTTAGGGGCAGGCCGCGCTATCCGAAATCCTCAAACCGAAACCCGTGATGGAGAGAGGAAGGTCGCCACGTTTCTCCGAAGACGAAGTTAAATTGCTCGTGCATGAGGTCAAATCCAGATAGGGGAGGATCTGTTTTTGTGAAGTTAGTCATGCATTGTATTGTTGTTATTATTATTTGACATTGACATATTGTTTAAGGTTTGGTATGTAATTAAAAAAAACATCAAGCCTACCCCTTTTGTGATGGAAACTTCAAAAAAAAAGAAAGAAAGAAAGAAAAAAATGCGTCTCGCCATGCACTTCCAATTACCTCTCCTGTCTGAAATGAAGCATAGAACAAAATCCCATTTTAGAAAAATAAAATTAGGTCTATGCACTGGCACTCAGTGACGTAACTTTTTTCCAGCAAGAGCGGCATTTCAGAACTCTTCAGTGAATGAAGGTAATTCTGGTGACAAGTACGTGGTTTCGTCCGTTTACATTTTCCAATCGGACAGCTGTCTATTTTTTACAGCAAGTTGCGTGACCGTGCAGCAAAAACAGGTGTTCGTGCTTGTCACCGAAATTACCTTCATTCGCAAAAGAGTTCAGAAATGCCGCTCTCACTGGAAAACAAAATTACCGTTGCTGAGTGCCAGTGCATAGACCTATTTATAATTAAATTATTTTTCTGTACTGAATGTAGCCCATTATTTTGTCGCTGTTAGATCGCATGGGGGAGAGAAGCCGTGTCTTCAATTGCCACTTGATTATTCTTGAATTGGGAAGCGTGTTAATAAAGGAAAACCATCTGGAATTAGCCAGGACTAATTGTAGTCAATAAAGGGATGGATATTTTCCCCCAAAGTTTCAGGTCTAGCGCCGGCCCTGATATTATACATAATATATATCATTAATATATATTATATATAATAATTATATACTATTATAAAAGCGGAAAAAATGTTTGATACAAAATACAAACAATATAGACTTACCTGAAAGGCCCAGGTAGCTGGTGCGCTGGCGGTACACGGGTTCTGGGCGTCTTCTATTATTTAACTCGCAATCAAGGCGATTTCGTACTATCTCTGCCATTTTCTCAGGGGTACAACTGAAGATAAAGCAAGGTGGCTTTTTATTGGCGAGTTAATTCGGGAAGTGGAGCCGCATGTGCACATCCACATGTGTCCAAGTGGACGCGTAATGAAGCCGCCTGGGCGCGCTCTTGTAAAAGCCCAAATGGGTAGCGGGTGGTTTGAGGACCCGCTATACGCTTTCCGTAACGTGTGTGGTCAAGATAGCAATTGTAGGGAAAGCGCATAAACACGCCCACAGGCACACCTCCAGGCGCAAAATAAGGGAATCGGAATAATGCTTAGCGGGTAGCTGCAAGATGCCGTTTAGGGATAGTGGAAGCTGCTAAATGCGTAATTCATGGGTAGCGGGTAGTGGTAACGGGTAGGGCAGTGCGAAAGATAGAGCCCTATATCCCAATGGGTGGTGAAACCAGAAACGCTACCACGATAATTTATGAAAGCTTAACCCTAACACTAATCCTAACCACCCATGGGTAAGACCGCGGTCCCAAGGTATCGTGGTAGCGTTT
Organism: Gymnothorax javanicus; assembly: GCA_029692085.1. NCBI lineage: Eukaryota > Metazoa > Chordata > Actinopteri > Anguilliformes > Muraenidae > Gymnothorax > Gymnothorax javanicus. The sequence goes on along the minus strand of CM056208.1, from coordinate 7,537,436 downwards.
CTTAGTGATGGCAAAGTGAGGCTTTATGAAGTGAAGCTTTCCAGCCAATTGTATCGGAAAAAAGTTCATGCATTCAATGCTTCTAAAACTCTTTGATGACCTCTGCTGTTGACAACTTGTTGTGCAGTATGTTTGAAATAGCCTACCGGTATATTTTGGCCCAGTCTCTGTGGGTTGAACATGGTTATGAAAACTTGAACCAATAAATTATCTAATAGATACGTGGATTCCTATATGAATAAAACTGTTGTTTTTCCTGTTTGAATTGTGTGCATATTTGCGTATTTAAATTCTCTGTACATTGGGAAGAAGTGGTACAAATCCTTCTGTCCCTGTCTTTCTGCACCTTTGTGCATGTATGTTTATGATCACACTAGCAGAAGAATAAATAGCAGAGATAGGGAGTGATATGTAAGCAATATTGAAAATACCAGCAAGTGCTTCCTAATGCCTGTGCAGTTTATGGCAGTCATAGTGACTAATGTTAACTGTTTCTTGAATCTTGAATGTGGGAAGTGTTTTACAGAGAAGAGGTCAGTGGGGCAGTGATGGTGCTTGTGGACAGGTTTGTCTTAGAATGGCAAGAAAATGGAGGTGCTTGTGAACATGTGTTGGGTGGGATGGGGCATGAAATTACAACTGATTTTTATTTAGAAAAATTATTTTCTCCACAGTATTGGGGTTTAGTCTGTTTCTTTTTTTGGACACTATTTCCCCAGCCTTGGAAAAAACACGTTCACATGGCACAGATGAGGCTGGAATGCACAAAAGATTCCGTGCCAACACAAAAAGATGGGGATAAACATGTTTGTGGTCAACCCAATACTGAAGTGGGTCTTCACTCCGTGGTATGTTGGGCTCTGCGAGATATCTGCTGGTCTCTATTGAGGCATTGGCTGAAGCACTTTTCACCTTCCTCTTCTCAAAAACTTGTGCATCCAAAAGCTCCCACAGGCCTGAAATGGTATAGGAATGCATTAAGATGTATATTATACATATAAACAATACCAGTAATGACCCAAGGTCCATACCTGAGGAATCAGAAGTTGAAGGTGCATCATTAGGAGTTGATGGTGTAGGATCAGGTGAGGGTGCAGGATCAGGTGTTCTATGCCTTATAACAGTAGCACATTCTGCGGTAAGTTTTTTGATTGCATTCTGTTGGTGTGTGGTGTTGCAAAACCCCATTGTTTTAAAACGAGGATCCAGGAGAGTGGCCAGAGCGTGCTGTCCTGCAACTTCATAGTTCCCCAGCTTCTCACACATCAAGCTTAACAAATGTTGAGCCAAATCCCCGGCCATTTCATCAGTCAGCTGCCTTTGTTTAGTTGCAATTGTGTGCCGCAGCATCTTCACCATTGGTATTATTTTGGACCCAGAAACAAGTTTTTCTGCAGAAAGCTCCATTGTTGCTTCTTTGAGCGGGGCCAAAAGTAAAATGCACTGACCTATGCTGGTGTATTGGTTGGACATCAATGGTGCCACATCTGTTTGGAGAGAGGCCAAGGCTGCACCCACTGGTTCTCTGTGCTCATACAGCCTTTGCAGCATGTCTAAGGTGCTGTTCCATCTTGTGTCCACCTCTTGAATAAGTTTACTTGATGGAGCACCCATTTGCTTTTGAAGGCAGAGAAGCCGCTCTCTAGCTACAGTGCTGGTCCGGAAGTGAGTGGCAATATCCCTCGCCTTAGTGCGCACCTCCTCCAGACCTTGTGTTAGTTTTAATGCCTTCTTCACTACTAAATTCAAGGCATGTGCAATGCAGTGGCTGTGCCGCAACTCCATCATACTACTTCAGAGACCCATATTAGAGGCACCATCAGTAGTAAGGCACATTACCTTCGATTTGGGAATTCCCCATTCTTACATTATAGAACCTTTCACACTGGCAATATTGGAGGCAGTGTGGCGCTCCCCAAACTTGGCTACTGCCAGCAAAATAGTAGCCAACTTGTCCTCCTCATCCACAAAATGGCAAGTGAAGGCAAGGTAGGAATCCATGTGGATGGATGTCCACATGTCCGAGGTTAAGGCTACAGCAGTAGCCTTCTGGACCTTCTCTTTGGCCTTCTGCTTTTCCTCATGATACCTTGCCTCCACCATGGATTTCAAGGTCCGCCCTGATGGAAGGACATAGGTGGGGTCCAAAAGAGATACCAAGGCCATAAAGCCTTGATCATCCACAACCTAAACAGTAAAAGATATTTTGCTATGTGTTTTACACAAATATCTGTATCAGGGATGTGATTTTTTTCCGCTAATTCGCGGAATTCCGCTTTTTTTATCTCCAAAAATTAAAAAATTAAAACTCCGATTTTTCAGTCATGAAAATCCGATTTTGTATCTACAGCATTCCGACTTTTAGTACTTCCGTAACTGAATTGACCTTGTGCGTCGCGTTCCACAGAACTTCCATTTTCAAATTAGCCAGCTAAGGCACTTCCGGTCAAATGTCATGCTGTGTGGGTGTGGGCGGTGCCGCGGCTGCAAGTTTCAACACTGCGGAAAACAAACGACGGAGATATTGCGGATACTCGAGACGACAGATAGCTTGTAGTATAGTATAGTAATAATAATTAATAGTCGGTATACTTGTATTTTGTGTACCCCACTAGGCTAGTGGAGTAAGGATGAAGCAGTCTAGTAGCCTAAGTTTCAGCGGCGTGAGTGGTCGACGGCTGAACACTGCTGCATCCCTTTATGTACCTCGTCGAGACAAATGCTGTTCACCGCTGGGAGGTTGCGCGGTTGGCTCAGTGTTTATCAGTATCCCCCTGCGAAAAGTAGCGGTGCTCGTTTTAGCTTTTTTGACGCACCTTCGCCAGCTCCCATTAACGGTAGTATGGCCAGTCAAACCATAACATTGCATTACGTAACCTTACCGACAAACCTGATGGACCTTTATTTTCCTACCTCACTCTCGCACATTTTGATATGAAACATTATCACCCTACATTTTGACTTCGGTGAATGCTGAATTAATTGGTTACTGTGGCCAGCATACACACGGGTTATCAGTGCTAACGCAGCTGGGCGTCTAGCTCCAAAGCTAAATCATGGTTATTTCATCAGCTGCCCAGCTAATCCATGACCTTTAGCAATATTAGCGAACGATACCACTACGACACGCAACTTCTCTATCGCGTCGTATAATTAAAGGTGCTTCAGGACCTCGACGGAAGCCCTTCCTCTTCGTTTCACTTATGTTTCTTGTGTAAATGGAGCGTCACTGGACACCGAATATAGCCGAACGTGGCTGGTTAGTGACACTGTTTTCCGTTGCCGTTTGGCTATTAATTAGGTTAATATGTAATACATATTTCCAGGAGTTCCATCAGGATTGTGTTTTCAGTCAGTAATTGGAAGCTGAAAATACTCACAGAACTCATGGATGGTTTCTACAGATGATTGGATAAAGAAAAAAGATTTATTGGTGCTGTGTATCTGCAGTGATTATTCTCTTATTTGTTCATTTTTGCTATTACACAGTACATTTAAGGAAGTCTAAATTCATAAAATCCCATGAACATGTGACTTTGTGATATGATTTTGGAGTTGACTAAGAAGTCAATGATTTTATTGATATATTGGCTATACTTAATGAATGTTATTTTACTTTTATGTGAGTGCAATAGTGGCAGATTAAATTCTTTAAAAACTTGGAGCTTGTGACTAATTTTGACTTGACCTAGAAATCAAAGATTGCATGTTTGTTGGCTTGAATATACATTGGATAATAATTCTGTTTTTTATTATTATATTGAATTCTTAGTACACTTATGGCAGTAAAAATGACTAAAACCCAGGAGCTTTGGGGGGCTTCGCCCCCCTTGTCCCCCCACCAGGCACTGCCTTGGACCCAGCTGGGAGCCCCTGGCTAAATTTTCAGATAATTTCACTTCACCCAAATCACATCCCTGTTCTATGCATGTGGCAAATAAATATCCTTATACCTTGAAAGGCTGTGAATCCTGGACAATCATGTTCACCAGTGCCTCATCAATCTTGGCCTTTCTATCACCTACAGCACAACAACAGGCCATGGATACATAATATAGTACCTCTGAAAGTACTTTTTAATGAGTAAATGCTGGCATGAAATTAATGTATGAACATACATTAACATCAAGATTACATGTAGAAGGGAGCTACGGAATTAGAGGAATGGTACCCACCATGGATGCTTGCTGCAGCTTGACCAGCCTTATGCTTAGCACGAAAGTGCCTCAGCATGGATGAGGTGTTATTATTATAGGTCAATTGCTGATAGCAAACCAAACATTGGACCTGAAAACAGAATTTACAAAAGGACATTTCTCGCAAATAAATAAATACACATGTAGGCCTATAGTTTGCTAGCTACACAACTTTAATAACCAATAGGCTATGATAGTAAGTCGCCATGATGATCTATCCAACGCGCACATTCGCGACAATTACGCATGGCACACAGCTTTAACATGTAGACTATTTTGATGACACTAGTTTATTCTAAAGTACAATGCAGAGAACCGTACGCTGGGCCAACATTTGGTTATTAGACATATCCAAAGAACTCCATATTCCGTGGGTGGCTAGCCTAGAAAGCAACTTCATCTATGACATGGACAGAAATTTTGACTATCAAGGTTTATCAAGATTAGGTCCATGATAGCATTGACAACATGTTTGATCATAACAACACAATTAAGACTCAGTTTCTTGATGTGGGGACCCACTCTGCCAAAGCTTACCCTACCTCCCAAAACATCCATATTTACGCAATAAAAATTATAGCCTGTCTATTGCCAACCTTGTTAGGGGAAATCAAATTAAAGTGCTCCCACATATCAGAGCGACCTCTCTTTGCTACAGGCTCCATTGTAATTTGCTCTTTGCTACTACTAACTCGCTGTGAACTCTCCTGACTCGCAACACCGCTTTCGACTACTTCAAACCCACAAGCGCGCGCCCTGTTTCGCGCACCTTTGAATCAAATCGAAGCGGTCACGTGAATGGGAGCTGGAACGAAGCTTCTGACGTCACTGATCACGTGATCAGCAGCAAACGAACCAAGCACCGATACATTTGCTTCGCAGGAGGGTCGGAGGTAACAAAACTAGCGTTTCTGGTTTCATCCATAGAGACGACCGGTTCAACGTCATCAAGAGCTCAGCGCAAAGGCCGCGCCCCTTTTTGGGGGAAAACAAACGCCCTTATGCATTGAAATCAATGAGAAATAAGCGCGATAATTGAGCAGAAAAAAGCCCAAAAGTTGTTGAGTGCCGGGTTGCACCTCCAATAAAATCACCAATCCGGACCTCAGGTTCCCCCATCTTACCTGGAAAAGGGAAGAATCCAAAAAGGAGAGTTAAGAGATGATGAAGAGTAAAAGCTATGTATCCAGTGTCTTCCCATGTTTATATGTGTGGGAAACGCTTCATAACAGGCCATGCCCTTTTTTTTTTAAACTTCGAAAGTAACGTAAGTACCCTTTAATATGTAAGACTTGGTACTATACTTTAATAGGTTTATTCGCTACGATTTTTGTCTCGTGTCATTATTTATTCTTTAATTGCTTAACTAGCTAACGTAAAGTAGCGTCAGCCAACCGAGTCAGGTTTGCAGTCTAACGTTACGTGCATTTGTTAGTTATTTTTAACCCCAGACTGACACAGACTTCGAAATTCGCGGTCGTGAAAGGGCAAGAAGGTGGACCGATCAACCTTAATTCATTAAGATAACGCGAACGCTCAGGTTCGGGCAAGGTAGCAAAATAATCGCTAGACATATCAATAAATCAATAAATGAATATAAACAGGAAATTTAGTTAAATAAATCTGATAAATTTTACACCCGAAAACACATCAAATTACATTAGTGTCAGTGGGATCTGAGGTTTTCTATCCCTCAAAAAGGGGCGCGGCCTTGACGTTTGGCGAAGTACCCAGATGTGCCGGTCGTCTCTATAGGATGGTTTCACCCATTGGAATATATTGTTTTCCAGCTTTTCAACTGGGTGGTAAACGGCATTATATAGTCGGCGCCAGTATGGTGCACTAAGTTAGCTAGCACAACGCTCACACTGGAGCAGCGCCAATCGTTAGCAGGAGTTTTGAGCTGTAATTCGGCATTTAATAGGCAGCCCTGTGCTTCAGGCTGTGGATGGTGGAGCTGTTGAATGTATTTGTGTAGTTACTTTATTACCGCGATGGCTGTTAGCAGTTAACGTTAGCTCCACTTGTCAGCTGCTGAACCACAGCACTACAGTGATATGGAAAAACCTTGAAAGCATAGGCGTCAGTTTAGGGGGGGACGTGTCCCCACCACTTTTTGTCAGAAGTCATTTTGCCCCCCCCCCACTTTATCTCTCAGTGGGGTTTTTTTTTTTATTATTCAAAAAAATCGTCATACATATCATTTTGTAGGAGAGACCGCAAACGGCCACTAAATGTGCCTGCATAGAAACAGGACTGGCTGCGTGCATATCAAGCGGCAACCTGCGGGGCTGAAAAGTGAAGCAAATACGAAGTGCCAAAAGCTGCAGTTCCTCGAATGGCCACTTGAGGCTGACTGCAGAAACGAGTCAATCCCCATTGACCCCCATGTTAAAAAGCCCAATTTTACAGCAAAAATAAACATGTTTACAGCCTGGTTCAAATTACGGTTTTGGTCTCTCTGGCTAATTTTCCCCTCCGTGAAAACTGTGGGGGGAGTGAATTTTTTAGCAATTTTTTGTAACTCTACTATTTGCAGGCTTAAATTTCTGCATAATTAAGGGCGCGGCCACTTTGAGTGACAGAACCTTGAATTACACAGTCTCTGGGCAGGAGCCATGATGCGGTTATGCCGTGGCTAGGCTAGAGCACAGGTCTACAAAACATCCTTCCTTTGGAGTCGGAACGCCAAGCCCTGCCGCTAACCCTGGGCTTAGCCTGGCTGTCTGAGGGAGGGGGGTTACTACAGCTCAGCTAGCCTAGCCGTTAATCCTTGGTCTTTTCCAGTCGCCTCTGGGCCGCTGTCCTACCTAGGCTCACTCGAGTCACGGAACTTGATCCATTGGCCGCGTTTCTGACTGGAGATTTTTATCGAAATATCAGGATGATAATGTCTTGCTGTGTGGTTAGGAGTTTGCGGTCTATATTCTAAGATGATGAAATTCTAATATTATTTCATAGAAAATTATATGTCATCACGAAGTAACGTTAGTTCGTTCTCTAGCCAACTAGCCAGAGAATGAATAGTTTTTGCCCAAGATGTTCAGCTGTGCCAGCGGGAGTGTTCGCCTGCCACAGTCATTACACAGGCATGCAGCGAAGTAATAGCGAGACAGAAAAGTGTCTGAATTTAGGGTTAACATATTTTTGAACAAAAGCTGTCAGTCAGGGGTTAGAAAACCGTCACGGCCTCCCTAACAGGTTGCCAACGTAACTGGCTGGTCAGCTACAACATTAGAACCACCGTAGCACGCTTCCAAATGACGGGGCTGCTTAGCTGATTCCCCAAAGTATTTGGAAGGCTTGACCGGAGATTGCCGTGGTTGTACTGTTGTGGTTTTCATCCAGACGTATTTTCAGATTATGAGGTTCCCCCATCCCCAAGCAATTGGAGAGAGACAGATTCTTCAGACGAATTGGCTTTATTGAGGCATATTGATAAATGTAAAGCCGAGTTCTTTTTGTGCAAGAAGAACTGATTTCTTATTTTTCACACCTAGCTTTTATACCTTTATCACAGGAAATATCTTCCAAATATGGTCTTTCCGCATTCTCATTCTCGCGCTACAGTTGGCCAGCCAAACCAAAACGCCACTACCTAATCCTTCGGGAATTCAAAGCAAAGATGAGCTACACATCACTAAAAAGGAGTGGAAAGTTCCACTCGAGAGATGAAAAGTACAGACAGAGGAATAGGATACAAGTGGATACATAAATGATTCAATTGTTTTTTTCAGTAACAACTAATGATTTTACTGAACAAATATTGATCAAAGCTATAGAAATCAAATGCATCACCTGATTATGTTTTTGAATCAACTAAACAGAAGCCTGCTTACTAATCAAAGCTACAGAAGCCCGCTGCTTATGTGTGTGAGCTGCTCATGCATGTGTGAATTGAATTGGTTGTATGTGTGTGTGTCTGTGTGTGAACTGCTTGTATGTGTGTGTGTGTGTGTGTGTGTGTGTGTATGTACATGTGTACATGTGTGTTTGCACTGCTCATGTGTGTGCAAACTGCTTGTATGTATGTGTGTGTGTGTGTGTGTGTGTGTGTGTTTTATGTGTATTTGTATGTGTCTGTGTGTTTGCACTGCTCATCCCCTCCCTATGCGTATGTGAACTACTTGTGTGTGTGTGTGTGTGTGTGTGTGTGTGTGTGTGTGTATGTTATGTGTGTGTGTGTTACTGCTGCTTACATAATATGGTTATTGATTATGATTATTGATTATGGTTATTAAACATGGCAATTAATCTACTGATGAATATGATGAGAAATATTGAAATATAATCTTCAACAGTACACTCAGTGGATTCACACAGCAGTATGTTATAGAACTGCATTTGCCACCAATGGATTCGTTCAATTTTTAGTGCGATTACTGAACCGTATCATTGTAAATAGAAAGGCTAGCTAGCTATATAGCTAATTTAGCATATCCCACGTTACCTAGCAAGCTGTCGCTAAAAGTGTTTCTACATGAAGTCCATCATCCACAAACTAGCTAACCACATTAACGCAACTAACAAGCCGGGGGGCTTGTTAAGTGCTTGTTAAAGTGCTACTACCCAGCCACGTTCGGCAATATTAGCTGTCGCTTGGAGTAAAGGCTTTTCCCCCAAAACAGTATCAGTTTTACGACGCGATAAAAAAAAAGTTGTGCGTCGCAGTGGTGTAGTTAGCTAATGTAAAGGACAGAGATAAGCTGGGCAGCTGATGAAGTAACCATGGAGCCTAGAAGCCAGATGCCCAGCTGTGTTATTGATGAGCCTACGTATGCTGGCCACAGTAACCAATTAATTCAGCATTCACCGAAGTCAAAATGTAGGGTGATAATACTTGTGATCAGAATGTGCGAGAGTGTGGTAGGAAAATGAAGGTCCGTCAGGTTTGTTGGTAAACTTACTTAATGCAATGTTATCGTTTGGCTGGCCATACTACCGTTAATGGGACCTGGTTAGGGTGCGTACAAGAGCTAAGACGAACACCCGCTCGCACTCTGGGGGATACTGATACTCAGTGAGGCAACCGCCGTGACTTCCCAACGGTGTACAGCGTTCGTCGCACTACTGCCTCAAGGATACGAACAATGCTCGTCCTGCAACCGCTTCACGAATATGAACAGCGTTCGACCCGCCACCGCAAGCTACTAGGCCTTAGCGAACCAAGTAGCATCGAGCTGAATTGGGTTTTTAGTCGAGTATGGAAGCCGAAGCTAGCTTGGTAGCTGCGAGCTTAGAGGGCGTGTTTCAGCGAGCGAGCTCCATTCGGCCTGCCCACTGGGGATGCGTCAGCTCCAGCAACCGCCCGCCTTTTTGCCCATTTTTGGATTATCCGGGAGGTAGGCGGAGTCAAGTAAGTGCCAAGATGGCGACCAAATTTGCTTCAAAATGGATATTCAGAAACCTATGGGTGACGTCACGGAGGCTACGTCCATGTTTTATACAGTCAATGGTGCATATCGCAACATCGTCACAACTTCAGCCAGAACAACACAGTTGCATAGACCCGGACAGACTAGAGTAAAGAGTTCAGAGTAGAATTTCAGCAACAAAGTAACTGCGAGGATGAGGACAAGACCCAGCTAACACATAACTTAACAGCCACGTTGCCTATAAGTTGCCAGTAGGTTGCGGTGACCTAACCTAATGGCAACCTTCTAGCAACGGGGGCGACGCTGCCTCACGGTTGCCATTTGGTGACTTGAGCAACGCGTTGCCATAACGTGGCGCTAAGGTCATTAGGGTAACGTTGCCGTTTGGTGGTGTAAATAACGTTGCCGTAACGTGGCGCAATGGTCATTTGGTAACGTTGCCGTTTGGTGATGTAAATAACGTTGCGTAACGTGGGCGCTATGGTCATTAGGTAACGTTGCCGTTTGGTGGCGAAAAATAACGCGTTGCCCTAACGTGGCGCTATGGTCATTAGGTAACGCGTTGCCGTTTGGTGGCGAAAATAACGTTGCCGTAACGTGGGCGCTATGGTCATTAGGTAACGTTGCCGTTTGGTAGCGAAAATAACGCGTTGCCGTAGCGTGGTGCTATGGTCATTTGCATGCTGCTGGGATCAATTGTGCAGCTCATCATTATAAAACAATAATAATTCAAGTCCACAAATGACCAAGTTACTCCAACAAGATTTCATGTGTCCAGTGCAATTGAGTTTCTAGACGGTATTTTCATGGAATTCATTTTACAACAGATTTATTTTGCAGCAATAAAGGTGAAGTACATCTGACAATTGAGAGCAATAATAACAAGATCGCTCACCTGGATATTCAAACAGTCATAGCAAAATATACTCATGAAATATTATACTGTACTACAAAAAAAATACACAGTGCACCGAAATAAATAGAGCCGTGAATAGTATCATTTCACTACTTAGCTGGCTAGATCACATTGAACAGCGAGTTGTCTGGCTATCGAACACACCATGCAAAGAAACGATAGGGGAACAGCAAATAATCATTCTTTCTACTAGGCTAGTCAGCGTTGTACAATTCGGGACAATCCGAGACACGGACAATTGGCTATAAGCCTGATAAAGCAGCAACAGCAGCAGTGGTCTGCCAATGATCCTTACATTGCACTTGTTTTGTCCATATTCTTCTGCATCTTTTGGCCATAGAAACGGCCATATGTATGCGTTGTACTGCACCCCCCACACTACACATCGTTTTCTGTTCACTCTCGGTGATTTTTGTTGGTCCATTCTTAAGGATATTCTCCGTCCATCCCACAGCCGTACACTGTGGTTGACACATTCCGTGTGCAACTAATGACTTCTCCTGGCTGAGCAGGGCCAGCGCAAGGGGCGGTTACCTCAAGTGGATAATTCAGCGGATAAAATGTGTGTGGTTTTTTTTTTAACATTGCGTAAAGCATACGATATTAAAGCCATCGCTAATTGTTCAAGATAGGTACTTTGCAGCATTGTTTCACATAAAAAAACAGAGCTGAATTTCATGTCCTAGGCTCTTTAAGGCTGTGGCCACGTGGAATCGGACCACATCCCCGAAAAAAACTAGCATTGACCAGCATGGAAATCATGCTGGTCAATGCTGGTTCATGCTGGTCCCTGCTGGTTGCTGGTCCATGCTGGTTTGTTGCTGGCCCAAACTGGTCCATGCTGGTCTGCCAGCATGGATCAGCATAGACCAGCATTATCTCCATGCTGGTTCATGCTGGTTTTTGCTGGTCGATGCTGGTTTGGTGCTGCTTAAAGCTGGTCTATCCTGGTCCCAGACCATCAACCAGCATGGAGATAATCCTGGTCAATGCTAGCAGACCAGCATTATCTCTATGCTGGTTGATGCTGGTTTGAGCTTGTCTATGCTGGTCTGCCAGCATGGACCAGAACAGACCAGCATTATATCTAAGCTGGTCTGTGCTGGTTTATGCTGGTCTGCCAGCATGGACTGGCATAGACCAGCACAGACCAGCATCATCTCCATGCTGGTGTAACAGAGGTTATCTCTCCCTCTCTTTCGTTCACTCTGCATTGTGTAAATGACAGATGCCACAACCGACCTTACGTTTTTTAGATTTATTGATCTTCGATAAGGGGAAAAAAAGTAAAAACAATCGGGAACCCGAGCAAGCCAGACGCATCACAGCCCCTGCCAAACACAGGTAAATCACATTTCAAAGTATTGTACAAACTCTGCTAGCACACAGTGATTGATTGAACAAGCAAGCTAACTAGCTAACTCCACGTGCAGCAACACTAACTGGCTGCAGCGTGAGAAAACCCGCAATATTGCTTAAAATACCACCAAATAACCCATGAACTCGTGCACACAATGCACCATGCACAAAGAAAGTTATTATGATAGGTACACATATAAAATGAGCAAATAAGAAAACAAAAACGATGCATGTTAATATGACACCCCCTACCTCTGCCACAGGATAATCGCGAAAGAGGTAGAGCTGGGAGCAACATGAAAAATTAAGGGGTCCCACCGTGGGAAAACCACACCCACAAGTCTTACTTTACCCCAATGATGAGTAAGAAAAGGTAAATATGCAAATAGGAAGTTAGAGGAAAAATGGCAAAGACCTTGACCATGAGAGGGGGGAAATTCAGGGAAACATACTCAACCCTGCTACATTGGTTTGGTGTTGATCTATGCTGGTCTGCAAGCATAGACTAGCACAGACCAGCATTATCTCCATGCTGGTCTTTGCTGTTTTGTTGCTGGTGTAGCTGCGGGTCAAGCTAGTCCACCATCAAGAAACAGCCCAGCAAACATGCCTGCGTGGGCCCAAAATGCATTAACTGTATGCAGTTTGAGCATGGGCAACCCTCACTAATCCCATGCGGGACCCCAGTGGATTAGCCCAGGTGTGGCCTACAGCAATTTGTCCCCTTTGAGCCTCTTTGTGGGCTTTCTGTGGGCAGCCCTCAGTTGAGCTTGCCCACTCAGGCACAGCACTGGCTAACCCCTATGAGCCTACAGCAGTTCTGCCCTTTGGAACCACAATGGGGTTCGGTGTGGGCTAACCCCAATTAAAACAGTTCCATTGTTTTAAGATTATAGATGTTCTAGGGCTAGGGGTAAGAGTACTTTTCTTATTCACAGTCTCCATGCAAATGTTGCATAAAAATGTCAACATTCAACAGCCAATCACACTTCAATGGCCCATTCTATACAACTAAAACTGCACACAGTCAACAAGACTGCAAGACAAGTAGTCTGTGTTTGATTTGTAGTGACTTTCATATTATTTTTCTTAGAGGAAGAACACTATACAGTCTCTTGTTATTTTCTTTTTTTATGTTTTGAAATTCAGAAAAGTAAACATACCTGACTCAGGTAGCCAACCAAATTTGGCTGATGGGGATGGGGCATAGGGGAAGGTGGACCAACAACTGCATGTCATATCTTTTAAAATAAGACATGTGCACACACATGCACACATAATTGGTAATAATTAGGCTTACAGGCCAAATTACTGAAGCATGAATAAGTACTGTTAATGATACAAAATGCATTCTTAAACTTTTAATATCATTTCATTACATTATAGTTATTTGGCAGAGGATTTGATCCAAAGAGATGGACTGCAAGTGCAAAGAATAAGCCATGTCATTGAAACAGTAACACAACAGATTAGATATTATGAAGTCTGGAATATGTCATTGGAATAATAATAGACTCATAAAAGACCTTTACAGCTATAATTGTATTTCCTTTCTCTGCTTTGAGATATTAATATTTATCAATAAATATTTAATTCAGTATTTTATATTAATTTAAAATGTCATAACATCAATTTTTCTAAAACTTAGCCTAATAAATATTATTTTGATTTTGTTAAGTGAATTATTTATATTTGCATTAATGCTTGGCAAATCGATGAGAGTGCTCACTGTTTTCTATGCTCCATGAACGTGTGTCAACATCAAGAAGGACCTTCGGCTTTTGATCGCGTTCTATGTGCGAGAGAGAGCGTTGGGAAGGACGGTTGATGACCGTTCGTTTGCATTTATGGAGCTGGAGCGCGTGCATCACTGGTCGTGTCAGCGAGCAGCTCATTCAGGTGAGGCCAATCTAAAGGAAGGGTAATGTTTGGGATTTTGAAGTCTTAAGCTACGTTATTTCCCCGCATGTAAAACGTCAATCATTACTTTTTGTAATTTAGGATTAAACCCTTTTATGGCTTTCTAACGTAACAAGCTAGAGGCATTAGTTTAGATTTACTTACGCATCTTCAGGCGAAGTAACGTTAGCTAATTCGCTAGCTAGCAAGCTCGTCAAACAGAAAATCGAAATTCAAACATGGCTAACGTTCAACGTCAAGTCAGCTGGCCGGTAGGTTGCTATTATGTTCAAGTCGTACCGTGTACTAGCTGATGTTTGGGAGTTAAGCTGATATGGCTGGCTAGATAATTGCGGGTATTACGCGCTTTTATAATAAAGCCTCATGAAAATATTTACAGCTGTCTGAAAACCGCTAAAGCTAAGCATTGCGCGAAATTGCTTCATGACAGGCAGGATAGCTAGCTAGTTAGGTCGATGAGCAGACGTTGCCACGGTAACTCCTCAATTATATTTGACATGGCATATAACTTTAATTCGGCTGTTAAAAAATGTGCATCTTCATTTAATGCCACTTTTTGCAGTTAACGAAAGGAACTGATTAGCTAACACGTTATTTGAATACAGTAATGATAATGTTAAGGTGATACAGAACGTGTATATTACTTTAGCTCATGAGTAATCACTTCTTGCCAGAACATAACCGGTCTGCTCAGAGCCTTCATGTAAGTGTATTCTGTCACTAAAGAGGATAATTTGCAATGAAAAGCCCCACTGCATCAAAGTTTTATTTCTGCTCTTGGAACTAAATTATTGTTTCTGTTGGACCAGCGACGCAGCACTTGGTTTTTAACATTAAGAAGTGTGATTGAAAGCCTGCAGTTAAACTTACAGAGTTAGCTTGTCGATATTGTTGTCTGGACCAATCCAAAAGCTTTGAGAATTGTTCCATCAATGACAATCAATAGCATTTTGGACAACGAGGAAGCATGTTTGTTTCATTTCTGTCAACATATATAATCCTGTTAGAAAATGCAATGATATAGTAAATTTACCATCATTATCTACTGTTTTGAAGATATTTTTCTTGTTTTTTTTTTTTTTTTTTTTGCATCTGCCTTGGTGTCTGATAAGTTCCCCCCCAGTCCTGCTTCACCAACAATGTGAGATCTATTCAGAATGGGGTGACTGGACCCAGTCCACTGCTTGTGAGTATTGATCACATGACTTCTCAAATATGATACTGATTATGTTAATCAAATGTGATAATGATTATACTAGTATACTACATTATGTTACATTATATTAGTAGTTACAGGGGCATTTACATGTTTTACACTATGAAAATCCAGCTTTGTCCAGCCCAGTTATCTACTGGGTCTCAAGCCTGGGAAATATCCACTGGCAGTGGGTTTATGACATTATTCCAGTCTCCTTGATGCATTTTAAAAAGTTACCTTAAATTATTGGAGATTTTGTAAAACAATGAGGAAAATTTGAAATGGCTGGGATAAATTACAGATGGGGTGATAAAACTCATATGATGTGACATAGATTGTTTTTCCCCTGTGCCCTTCAAGTGTATACTTCACACATGGACAATCGTGGTTTTATGTTTTACATTTACATTTTAATTTCTCTTCTCTTTCTTAGATGCAGCGATTTAAAAAGCGGCGGCCACAGTATCCGAGATGGAAGCTTTGGTAAAAACGTTACTCTTCAATAAGAGATTGGGATGGGGAAGGAGCAGAAGGATTAGAGGATAAAATTGCTGTGGTCCATTTGTGCACCTCAGGAGATACATTATTGACTACCTGTGTTCTTATGTAGTTCCCTATAGTGATTGTTCTGGATTACTAAAATATACATTTTTATGGTCTTTCATTCAGCATTCAATCCACATGCCCAGTTTTGTACTCAATTTTCAGTTTATTTTCTTATTTTTTCTAACGATCTGTCAATAAATGTTTGTATTTGAGACACATGACTTAGTTTTTTTTTTACTGTAACTTTCAACAAGTGCGGTTATTTTTTGTGTGTATTATTGTAAGGTGGATCTGGTCAGCAGGTACAAAGTAGGACCAAATTATTTTTATATCCTGCTGTTGGTGAAGATGGTCCACCATCATGGACCAGCACCAAACACAACATTTGCTGATCCTGCTGTTAACCAGCATAAACCAGCATGTGCTGGTCACCAGCATAAATCAGAATGTAATGGTCACCAGCATAAACCAGCATGTGCTGGTCACCAGCATAAACCAGAATGTAGTGGTCACCAGCATAAACCAGCATGTGCTGGACACCAGCATAAACCAGCATACGTGTGTCCAAAACACAACATATGCTGGTCATCAGTAAGACCAGCACTGACCAGCTAATGCTGGTCTGTGCTGGATTTTCAGCAGGGATGATATTGTCACGATGCTACAGTCTGCACAAACTAAAATAAAATTTAAAAAAAGAGCTCTTACCTGAACCTTAAACTAGGCTAAAGGTTGTCTTCTTTGGTTGCAGGCCTGGCAGCTGCAGAAGGAGTAGGTAGCAGCAGCAGCAGCAGCAGCAGCCTAGTCAGCAGCAGCAACTCCAAAATTAAATTAATTAAAATAAATGGTGTAATCAAACGTGAAATGTCGCTCTGTTCTTCTTAAACCCAGTGAGTGGGCAAATGAGGACTGCATCTGCAGATCCGCCAGAGGTGTATAAAGTACTCGGGAAAAAAATAACTAAGTAAAAGTAGAAGTACCATTACTTAAAGTTACTTTGGTAAAAGTTGGAGTAAAAGTCTTAAGTACATTTAATGTGAGCTACTTTAAGTACCAAAAGTATCTTGTGAAAAAATATACTTAAGTATCAAAAGTACAAGTACAAAGTATTTTTCAAAGTACGCATGGAAAGAAGCAAAACGACCACACATTGTTCTCTCCTTGTTCTCTTTAATCAACTTTCAGGTGAAAGAAAGTATTCAAAAACAAACTGATACTTCTTCCTCTTTTTTCTTCTTATAGTTTACTGGCGGTTTAAAAAAACCACTATAATTGACTATAATTGAGCCCCTAAGAACCATATACGGGCCATCCCGCACTTTTTGGCGAAATAGAGTTGAGGTAGTCAGCATGTGCAGAAAACTAAGATCTACATTTCCTAAATGAGCCAACCCAATCTACCCACATGGATTGTTCATACAAGCAACGTCCTCTCTGCCCTGTACATATGCACTGCACTGCCTTATCCATAATAGGCCATCCCAGAACCTTCCCATAATTCATTGCAGACATGGCGGCTAGGTATCTCACTGATGAGGAACTGCTTGCTATGATTGATGATGATGGTGAAGTGTAAGATAATGGAGACCCAGAGTTTGTCCCAAATGAATCAGAAGATGATGATTCCGCTTCAGAAGGAGGTAGGTTTCACTTTAAACGAAACAGAAGGGCATCCAAAACCTGCAAAAGAAGTGCATTACGTAATTGAACATATGAGTTTAACATAAGCAGTGTTTCTAGTTCCCAGTTACTCTAGGTGACACAGGAGGCTGGCAACTTTAAGTCCCATTTTCTCAAAAGTTCCCCAACATGGGTTGGCCCAGTATGGTTCTTAAGGGCTCAATTAATAGAATGACATAGGATCAATAATACCATGTCGAATTTTTGCTTCAGAAGACTGATTTTTCTTCTAATTGGGATATCATTGGCTCACTGTAGCTGATGTGGTAGCTATAGAGGATAACTGTTTTTTTCTGCCGCAAGAGAGTTGTTTTTTTTTTTTAACTGCTGGATAGATACTATGGGCAAGTATATTGAGCAGTTTGCACATCAGGGCTTAGCTTAGTAGTTAAATTCAAGCAACTCCTGAAATACAGGGATTGAACCGTGTTTGCGCTTGGCTTGCTTGTGAATATTCAATAACTGATCCGAGAGTGCCATCTAGTAGTAGAATATTGTAACTGCTTGCATAAATTTGCAGCTCCGTGTCCGCTGGCGTACACATCTGCACAAAGATACCCTGCCGAGCACCGTTGTTCTCTAACACGCCAAATCCAGATAATCCTTAAATGATTAATTACATTCATATTTTAATTTGAAACCAGTATCGAAGTGGTCAGTGTCAAAGTAACGAAGTAAAAGTATACTTTTTATGTTTTAAATGTAGTTGGGTAAAAGTAAAAGTCCCGTTAAAAAAAAACTGAAGTTAAGTACAGATCCTCAAAAAAACTACTTTTACTACATGTACTTCGTTTACTATACACCTCTGAGATCCGCCTAGAGCAGCTTTTGAACGCAGCATCCTGACAACATTCTGGCGACCTCCAGGCACATGGTTTCAACGTTTTACGATGTTGCGATTTACGTGGCAATTACGTTGCAGGAAGGTTGCGGAAAGTCGCTTTGGTTGCTGCAAGGTTGCCATTAAGTCGCCGACACGTTGCGGTAAGGTCGGAAAATAACGTCGCGGCAACATTATGGCGTCTTTCACTTTTTCGGTTGCCGCCACGTCGGAACCTAACGCATGGCAACGTGAACATTGGTCGGAAAATCACGAAATGCCACGTGTGCGGCCAAGTTAGTGTGTTTGCTGGGGAGCTGAGTCGCCAATAGGCTTGTTCTCATCAGACCGAAGTTTTTAACTAGCGCGCTATTTTGCGGTTTTGAAATTAGGCCGATGTCAAATTAGCCAGCTATTCTTGCTGTTTGAAGACACAAATAGCGCGCTATTTGATCGGGAAAATTTCCCCCAAATCTTGGTCTAGTTCCCGAAATGGCCTGCTTATTCGGGAAATCGCTAAGGAGCCAGCTAGCCTATTTGGGTGCTATCTGCATAAGAACGCAAGTAACTCGGTACCATTGATATTCTATAGAGAATAATAATCGTATCCGCAGACAATCCAGAATTGAATTTCACCTGACTAATTATAAACGTCATTGCAGCTACCTCTCTGTCGCGGAATGTTTTGACCTACACTCCACGTCGTTCCTATGCTCAAATTATGTATATATAAACCCCCATGAAGCCAAGCTTATCTCTATCATGGGTTTCTTGCTAACAATAAATTATAGTATTTTATGACAAAATTAGATGCTTCATCTACACACGTTTGTAAAAAATTTTAATTAAATTTTTTCTTATTTTGATTTTATTTTTCTTTCATACTGATTTTCAAATGCGTCAAGGTGATTGCTGGGTAATGTGTTGTCCAATGTCAAGTCTGTATTTGATTTGATCATGTGACCAGGGTGACAGCTGATAGTTCGAGCGCAAAATGTGAAGATCAGACTTACTAGCAAATTTTCAAACTTCCATTCAAACATAAAGCAGTAGTCAGTAAAGAAAAGAAAATAAAGAACAGGAGGAGAGGGTGGCAAAGCTGACAAAACTAAGTTCATTCGGCTTTCTTACTGGCAGTTGCCGCTCCACGGACGACCCTCCCTCAAGCAACGATGCAGCCAGCTGGTAACAGGTCAAGCGAAGATAGTGTCTGACCTTAATAATGATAACTTTCATGGCTATTGTATAAATTTCAAGACAAGCCGAGGAATTTGCTCTACTCAAATCTTGCTAAATGCCATTTAAATAGGTAAATAGGCCTGCAAGTGACTTTTGTTTTAGTCCAGAGTCGATTTTTATATATAGGATATATGGCAGAAATAAGGCTGTCTGTGCAGTAAATTGATCATTTTATAGGGTTTATGCTAACGGTGTTCAGCTGGGCCATTTGGGGGACATGGTGGCATTGTTTCAAATATATTTAAATATTGTCAAATATTGCAGCTTTCGTCCATCTCGTCGTGTGCTTTTTCAAGTCACTGTCATATCCTGCCTTTATGCCAAATAATGCACTAGTGAGGTAGCTGCACAAAAAATGCAAGTTTTCGGATGTTTTAAGTGACTCAATTATCGCGGTAGAGGAGAGAGTTGAGCATGCCCTAGCAACCTGATATGTCATCAGTAGCATGGCTGTTGCTATTAAATGCTATTACCGCGTACAGCAGCATTAGAAATTAAACTCTAAATTTTCTTGACTGGATGTAGTCAACACACCCGAATGCTTCTCTGGGTACCCAAACATCAAGGTGAGCCGAAAAAATACTGATTTCATTTGATATTGGTTGAATATGGAATTCCTTCCCAGCTAATGACCAATTTCGTTCTTGTTTTCTTCCCAGAAATTTGACGTTCGCTTGTGCCTCTGTGAAATATTACCTGCGGTATTAACTGCTAACAGTGGTATTCGTACAATACTTTTCGCAGTAACACTGTTAATGACTGCGCTGCTACACTCTTGTATTTACGCACGTGCATGTGACCTGTTTTAGTAGTGGTGCCCTCTGGAAAATGGGGCTCCCCCGAAAGCCAATGTGTAATTCGAACCCTGATAGTAACTGTTACCCTTTCCTACCACAAACTGCGTAACCCAAGGATATGCCGCCCCGCGTTAAGCTTTTCCTACCCCGGGGCTCGTTAACTCCGATATGTGTTCCCATTATTACTCATTACTTCGGTGTTCGGTTTGCGCCTTGCGATTTCCCACTTCTGCTGCGGTCGTTGACAAACGCCAATTTCTGCAAATTACTAGATCAGTTTTGCTGGTAACCGTTCACCATCGCTGGCTTTGGCTTTATCGACAGTTCATTCAAACAATGGAATGAAATGTAATTTCCAGGTATCAATCCTGCGATCGAATTCCCCGCGGTTGAAAAAAAAAAAACTAGGTTTATCTTCTAATTCAGTACATGACAGTAGTCGGGTTTCCATCGCACTATTTTTATGAGCATTTTTTTGTTTTGGATCAAATTGCGACCTCCTCTTCTTCTACTGCTGTAGTGTATGAGTGGTACATAGGTTACAAGTGATTTATTGCTATCTTGTGGAAAACCTGGCTTAATACATTGGAGTTTATTTGCTCCAAGCCGGTTGATGAAAACGCAGGTCATTCGCATTTCCTCTGAAGCGAATCATCTAAAATTCGCCAAAAAAATCGCTTGATATGAGATGGAAACTCGACCATTGACTTAAAACATGAAATACGCTGATGCATGTGATGGTAGCGTTTCACCAAAAGTGAAAACATTAATTCCTGTCATTGTCCCCACCACTTCTCAAAACGCACTCATTCTGATAGTTATCGCCCCCACCACTTTTCAAAACAAACTGACGCCCATTGTACAACCCCTAAACGTAACATCACCGAAAAACGTAAAACTCCCCCCAAATGTAATAAAAATTAACGCAAAACGTAAAACTCACTCTAAATGTAATAATTTTTAACGCTAAACGTAATAATCGACCTTCCCCCTAAACGTGAAATTTCTAACGCTAAACGTAAATATTCAGCCTCCCCCTAAATGTAATAAAAACTGCCGCAAAACGTAATATCGTCGGCCTGCTGATAAAACCTCGTATTTTCAGAATGATAAACTTTACAGGAAAATAAAAAATAATAATAAAATAATATAAATATAAAAATATAATTTAAAATATAAATAAGATAAAAAATGTTTAATTTTGCATGTAAGAATAGTGGACATCGAAGTTTTTGTTTCTTATCAATTTGGAGATACGAGGTTTTATCAGCAGGCCGACGATATTCAATCTTTTATTGTTCATGAAGTGAGCTTCAAGTGTTCGACAATGCATTAAACAATATTTCGAGAATGCGGCGAATTTGATTCATTCAACAGGTGCTGCCTCACTAGCAGCCAAATCCGCCTACCAAACTTTACGTCAGATCTATCGTAGATAAAGATCGACGGTGATTCCTCAAGGATTTTTTGACGTTAGCAAGGGCTGCCTTACAGAGACTACCTGAAACATCCCTCTTTCCATAATGTTAACCCGCTCTCGCCATACCTGTTGCAGGCCAAACTTTGAGCGAATCATATTTTATTCGTGCTATAACTCCTATAGGGGAGACCGGGGATGATAGTAACATTTTTTTGTTTGAGCATCTGTAACTCAGGGATTCTTTATGCCAGATCTATCAAACTTTGCAGCATAGTATCCATGTTTGTTGACTACAAATAGCACTCACTTAGACATCTATAACACAATCACAGAACCTGTGAATTAGCATCAAATATGAAGAGTGCACTTGTTACGACCCACCCCGCTGCTGGGATGAGTTGTAACACCGGGTGGGGATAAATGTAACACTGAGAGGTAATCTGCTGAAATATAATATTCTAAATTCAATTTCTGCAAGGACTTTATTGAAGAATAAAGATTTAACATTATCTACAAGCTGAACCATTTTAAGTAAACGAAAAGCAAAGTTCCTCAAAAACTTTTAATTCAGAGCAAAACAACTGCTGCATGTATGTTTGCATGAGTGCCTATTTGCATGCATGGGTGTAAGTAGAGGTGTGTGTGTGTGTGTGTGTGTGTGTGTGTGTGTGTGTGTTTGTGTGTGTGTGTGTAGGTATAAGTGTGTGTGTGTGTGTGTTGGTTTAGGTGTGTGTGTGTGTCCAGGACTATTCTTTCACTCACTGTTGCGGTTGTGGCAAATGTAGGTGGCTGCCCCTGGGATGCAGGCTTTGTGGGCTCAGAACAGACAGTGTTACAACTATCCCCACCCCAGGCAGCCATTACATAGCTAGCTTTTCAAGCATGTGGGTTTAAAGTTGGCATGAATGCAAAGTACCTGATTAAACTATAGAAACTGCTGTTTTAGGTATAATAAATCAAATAATTGTATCTACAACACAATGATCACAAGACAAAAATAATCTTCATGAAAAATTTTACTTTGTTTCCTGAAAATCAGTTTTTTGGTCATAAAATCCACAAAGTTGCACACAGAGATATGCCATTTCTCCTGTGAGCTCAAAAAGGAAATAGGGAGTGTCCTATATTGATGACATCACTGCATCTATTTCAGATTGGTCAAAAAGACAGTGTTACATTTTACCCTGTGTTACAACACTCCTCGGTCTCCCCTGCCCTGTATGTAATAGAACTGCCGCTAAATGTAATTTTCAGAAATCTGTTATTGGAGTTGAACGACTTTCTATCATCTGATAGAAAATATTTTTATGTCAAATACCTGGAGAACGTCTTACGTTCTGTAGTTGTGAAAACGTGTGTTCCTATAAATAGCTTAGAAACAAATCCCCATGAATAATTGTTTTAATTATTTTCATGTGTATAGTACGTAGGCTACAGGCCCCTCCCCCCATTCTAATGTGCTTCCACCGCCCCGATAACGTTTCAACCGTACCATTATCTAACGCTAAGCACAAGACCCCCCCCATATGTAACATACCTTGCCGCAAAACGCAAGAATTCCCCCTATATGTAATAAATCTTAACGCTAAATGTAAGAACTCCCCCTATATGTAACAAACCTTAACCCTAAACGTAAGAACTCCCCCTATATGTAACAAACCTTAACCCTAAGCGTAAGAAGTCCCCTATAAGTAACAAACCTTAGCAGCTAAACGTAAGAACTCCCCCCATATGTAACACACCTTGTAATGCTAAAAATGTAAGAACTCCCCCTATATGTAACAAACCTTACGCTAGGCGTAAGAACTCCCCCTATATGTAACAAACCTTAGCGCTAGGCGAAGAACTCCCCTAAATGTAACAAAGCTTACGCTAAGCGAAAGAATCCTCCTATATGTAACAAATCTTGCGCTGAGCGTAAGAACCAGTGTTTCTGTTTTAGTGACAAGTTAAATGGTGATCATTGTACAGGTTTGTAGCTTTCCTCAGATTGCTGAACTGTTCTACACTGATTTCTTTCTTCTATTTTTTAATTTCACTGCCCTTCATTTGCATCATCGTGTGGCATAGATAGTAAAAACCTTCCTGATCGAGCAAACCTCCTGATAGAAAAAACTTCAATTGTAGGCCTGCTCCCTTCGATCCACAAATGGCAATTTAATATCTAAAATTCATTGGGAAAAAAAACGCTTAGATCTAGATTTAAGAATTAATAAGAGATGCGGTCACCGAGGCTCCAAATGGGTGTCGCTTTGTCTGTTTTCGTAGAATTTTATAAGTTTAGAAGTTTATTTTAAGCCATGGAGACGTAGTGTCGCTTTTCGGAATCAAAAGCTCCATGCAATTCGACGAAAACAGACAAAGAAAAGCGACGCCCATTTGGAGCCTTGGTGACCGCATCTCTTATTAATTCTTAAATCAAGATCTAAGCGGGGTTTTTTTTTTTTTTCCAATGAATTTTAGATATTAAATTGCCATTTGTGGATGGAAGGGAGCAGGCCTACAATTAAGGTTTTTTCCATCAGGAAGTTTGCTCAATCAGGAAGGTTTTTACTATATATGCCACACGATGATGCAAATGAAGGGCAGTGAAATTAAAAAATAGAAGAAAGAAATCAGTAAAAAACAGTTCAGAAATCTGTAGAACAGTTACAATCTGAAAACTGTACAATGATCACCATTTAACTTCGTCACTAGACAGAAACACTGGTTCTTACGTTTAGTGTTAAGATTTGTTACATATAGGAGGAGTGCTTACGTTTAGCGTTAAGGTTTATTACATATAGGGGGAGTTCTTGCGTTTAGCGTGAAGGTTTGTTACATATAGGGGGAGTTCTTACGTTTAGCGTTAAGGTTTGTTACATATAGGGGGAGTTTATTACGTTTAGCGTTAAGGTTTGTTACATATAGGGGGAGTTTATTACGTTTAGCGTTAAGGTTTGTTACATACAGGGGGAGTTCTTACATTTAGCGTTAAGATTTATTACATATAGGGGGAATTCTTGCGTTTTGCGGCAAGGTGTGTTACATATGGGGGGAGGGGTCTTGTGCTTAGCATTAGATAATGGTACGGTTGAAACGTTATCGGGGCGGTGGAAGCACATCAGAATGGGGGACGGGCCTGTAGCCTCATGATTGTACACATGAAGATAATTAAAACAATTATTCATGGGGATTCGCTTGTAAGTTATTTATAGGAACACACATTTTCACAACTACAGACCATAAGACGTTCTCCAGGTATTTGACATAAAAATATTTTTCTATCAGATGATAAATGGAGTCGGGGCTGAGCCCCTCTTAGTTTCAAGTTGTCGCCTGTAGAATGCTCATAGAAATGTCTCCGGACGCGGACGACGCGCGGACACAAAACCAAAGCATCGGGGATACCATTATTACGGATGTAATGTCAACCTTGGTAGGTGGATATAGCTGGTAGTCTCGTTAAGGTAACGTGTCTCTTAAATCAGACAAATTCATGGCTCAAGGGTTCTTAGCAAGTACTCTCGGTAAGGCAACACTTGGTAAATAGTGTTCTCCGAAGTCGTTCAACTCCAATAACAGATTTCTGAAAATTACGTTTAGCGGCAGTTCTATTACATACAGGGTTGGGGAGACCGAGGAGTGTTGTAACACAGGGTAAAATGTAACACTGTCTTCTTGACCAATCTGAAATAGATGCAGTGATGTCATCAATATAGGACACTCCCTACTTCCTTTCCAAGCTCACAGGAGAATGGCATATCTGTGTGAAACTTCGTGGATTTTATGACCAAAAAACTGATTTTCAGGTAAGAAAGCAAAATTTTTCATGAAGATTATTTTTGTCTTGTGATCATTGTGTTGTAGATACAATTATTTGATTTATTATACCTAAAACAGCAGTTTCTATAGTTTAATCAGGTACTTTGCATTCATGCCAACTTTAAACCCACATGCTTGAAAAGCTAGCTATGTAATGGCTGCCTGGGGTGGGGATAGTTGTAACACTGTCTGTTCTGAGCCCACAAAGCCTGCATCCCAGGGGCAGCCACCTACATTTGCCACAACTGCAACAGTGAGTGAAAGAATAGTCCTGGACACACACACACACACCTAAACCAACACACACACACACACACACACACACACACACACACACTTACACCTACACACACGCACACACAAACACACACACAGACCTCTACTTACACACATGCATGCAATAGGCACTCATGCAAACATACATGCAGCAGTTGTTTTGCTCTGAATGAAAAGTTTTTGAGGAACTTTGCTTTTCGTTTACTTAAAATGGTTCAGCTTGTAGATAATGTTACATCTTTATTCTTCAATAAGGTCCTTGCAGAAATTGAATTTAGAACATTTTATTTCAGCAGATTACCTCTGTGTTACATCTATCCCCACCTGGTGTTACAACTCATCCCAGCAGCGGGGTGGGTTGTAACAAGTGCACTCTTCGTATTTGATGCTAATTTACATGTTCTGTGATTGTGTTATAGATGTCTAAGTGAGTGCTATTTGTAGTCAACAAACATGGATACTATGCTGCAAAGTTTGAGAGATCTGGCATAAAGAATCCCTGAGTTACAGATGCTCAAACAAAAAATGTTCTTATCATATCCCCGGTCTCCCCTATAGGAGTTATAGCACTAATAAAATATGATTCGCTCAAAGTTTGGCCTGCAACAGGTATGGCGAGAGTGGGTTAAAATTATGGAAAGAGGGATGTTTCAGGTAGTCTCTGTAAGGCAGCCCTTGCTAACGTCAAAAAATCCTTGAGGAATCACCGTCGATCTTTATCTATGATAGATCTGACGTGAATTTTGGTAGGCGGATTTGGCTGCTAGTGAGGCAGCACCTGTTGAATGAATCAAATTCGCCGCATTCTCGAAATATTGTTTAATGCATTGTCGAACACTTGAAGCTCACTTCATGAACAACAAAAGATTGAATATCGTCGGCCTGCTGATAAAACCTCGTATCTCCAAATTGATGAGAAACAAAAACTCGTATGTCCACTATTCTTACATGCAAAATTAAACATTTTTTATCTTATAAAATTTTATTTAATATTTTAAATATTTATTTTATTTTATTATTATTTTTTATTTTCCTGTAAAGTTTATCAATCTGAAGATACGAGGTTTTATCAGCAGGCCGACGATATTACGTTTGCGGCAGTTTTTATTACATTTAGGGGGAGGCTGAGTATTTACGTTTAGCGTTAGAAATTTCACGTTTAGGGGGAAGGTCGATTATTACGTTTAGCGTTAGAAATTGGTACATTTAGGGAGAGTTTTACGTTTTGCGTTAATTTTTATAACGTTTAGGGGGAATTTTACGTTTTGCGGCGATGTTACGTTTAGGGGTTGTACACCATGCTTGTAAGTCGCATTTTGGTCAAAATTGAGTTAGGCCATCGTGTGCTCTTAAAAGGTTTTTCTCTATCTTGTCACGAAGTAAGAAAGCAATTTGTTTGACCTAGACCAGTGCATTGTGATTTGGCAAAACCTTTTAAAGTACATTGGCCCTCATTTATCAAACTTGCGTAGGATCTGGTGTAGATTCTAGCGTAAATATCAGCGTTCGCCAGGTGTCACGTCTGATTTACTAAAAGTGTGTACGTCGCTGATTTCGGTGTAGAACTGGCGTGGCGTTGATAAATCTGGCGGCTGAAACCATCATAATTTACATGACACGCCCCTATAAATTCATGCTCCGGGAGGCATAGTTCTGCCCACTTTACGACATGGACTCTCGAAAGACGGCAAAGAAGAAAGAACTTCACTGAGGACGAAATATAAATTATCACGTCCGAGGTGGAGAAAAACAAAATAATTTTATTTGGAAGCCTTAAGAGTGGCATAAAGGGAGATCAGAAGGCTGCAGTTTGGAAAACTATTGCTGCTGCGGTAAACCCCGTTGGGGTGGAAAACCGGACTGCAGCAGACGTTTGATTTAATTCCTTAATAAATCGAAGCGACTATTCGCACTAAGTGCGTCCAAGCACAAAAATTGATCGAAATTCGCGTTAGACGCAGTTATAAGTGTGGCCAAGATGCACATTTCTCCACTACCCACACTTATTTTAAGTGTATCCAAAGCTAATTTTTTTTTTCTTGGCCAAACTTGTTTTAAGCGGTACTTTCTATAAGCGGCCCTGGAATGGTCATCAACTGGCGCACTTATAAGTGTGGCCAAGAAAAAAAATTAGCATTGGCCACACGTATAAGTGCGCATAACATCGGCCTTAATAAATTCAATTTATAGATCCATGATATTTAATGTTATATAGCCTACATGATTGACAATCCAAATGCTTTACATGTAGGTTAAAAAAGTGGTCCGATTTTAAGATCGCCACCAAAAAACGAGTTGCAGCCCTCAGGCTCAGCAGCGCACGGACCGGTGGAGGCCAACCAGACTCCAACCTCCAGCTGTCACCGTTCGAGGAGCGAATGAGTCCCCACCGCCTAGATCGGAGCTGCATGAGGGTAATTGTTAAAATACAGTCTCCAGACATCACTCTTCGTTGTACTTTTATTAGTATTACTCCATGACATTTTATTGGGTACCACACAAAACGAGCAGCCACTCGTCACTCTCCCAGAGGAGATCTTCTCGGTGCCGAAAGTTCCTCTCACGTCGGACAGAAGCTTATTCCTCTAATCGAAGATCTGCCATTGTCAAAATGTGATCACGGTCAAAGTGTCCGTAGGCATATATATATATACTGAGCAACAAAAGAAACGCAAGTTAGCTAGTTAGTTAATGGACTCTTATGGTTACTCAGTCAAAGTGACCACAAAATAAAGAAAAATTTGATGAAACGAGTGTAAATGTGCTCTCGCAAGTAATAAATTTGATTTTCTAAAATAATTACGCGCAAACTTGTTTTCCAGTCTGCCTTTAATTAACTTGCATTTCTTTTGTTGTTCAGTATATATCTGACTGGATGAGCACGTGACATACCACACTGCATATCTGCCAAGCCACGCATTGCGCTGAATCAAATTGATTGTAATTGTCAGCCTTCTGGCCTGACAAGCAGGTTGTCTCAAAATATAAGTTTAATTAATTTCTCAACACAGGTGTTTAATTAATTTATTTATCTATTTATTTATTCATTCATTTATTCATTTAGCCTATTTATCTATTTAGCCTATTTATTCACTTTACTAATAAGAGTAACAACAGCATGACGTCCGCATCGCTGCATATTACTCATTTTGACTGCTGCACTCGTTCCTGCATGTTGTTCGCTGGTTTCAAATCTGCATACACCTGGTCAGACCTGGCGTGAGATGTTTGCGGACCGTTCGCTCACGTTCAGATTGATAAATGCCGATCCTTGCGGGAGATTTGGTGTACACCCATTTTTTTGGTGTACGCACGTTTGATAAATCAGGGCCATTGTGATATCTTTAACCATGGAAAAACCTGTTATGTCTTATGGACCAATCAGATTCTTCAATTTAGTAACGTGATTGTCTGATCATGTGATTGACCATGCTTTCAAGGAAACAGTACTTTGAATGCAAGCAAGCGCTTTTTCGTTAAAAAAGGTTGTTATTCCCTTGTTTTAATTACATATTGCAAGAAAGTAAAATAATTAACTAAGATGGAGATTTGTGACAAAGAAACGCTGTCATCAGAAAGGATAAGGGGTGTTTTTGAGATGACGCACCAAGCACGAGTAGATTAGAACCTGCTGAAGATAATGTAGATTCTACTGTCATGTAAGTTTTAATTTCTTATTTTTTCAAAATGTAAAATAATGAAGATCAACGAAGTATAACACTAATATTTTGTTGAATCCTTAATTTATGATCAGCAATATGAGGCGTCATAAAGTACTGGTGTGAGTTAGAGATATTCAAATCTTTAAAAAGTTCATTGTGAGTTTGAATCTCAAGAAGTGCATATTTTTTTCAACATGATAAATATTATATTAAATTATCTTTATATTTTTAGGGACACGAATTTCTTACATTTTCTTCTTTAGTTCACAAGGACAATTAAGAGATTGAATCAATAAAACATGACAATGAAAAAAAAAACTTTTGATTTAGTCTAGTAATCTGTAAAAATAATATTGTTTAGAAAAAATTAGAGGGACATAAAAGGTTTTACCATATTTCTATTTTTGGAACAGTGTCAGATTTTCCATGGAAAAACATTTTAATTACTTTTGTGACAAGATGTGACAAGTGTGACAATATTTTTGTGTCCTCTTAAATTTACTTCTAATTGTGTTGTTAAAGTTTCAATAGGTTCATATTGTACACGTAGTCAAATGTAAATCATGTACTCCAACAGTTTTTTTCATTTTTCTCAAAAGTTTGTTTCAAGCACTTACCAGGGTTTTCCATATCACTGTAGAGCAGTGTGCAGGCAGAGCGAGCAGCCGCCGAATTTCACGGGACTCTAGTCAAACCCGGACTGTCTAAAGAGGGTTTTAGATTTATTCGCTGTTTGACAGGCAGGTAGGAGGCTCAGATATGTGTACCGGGGCTGTCTGTAAACAGTCTGAATTCAGTGGAGTTTTCTCTGACAGAGCTGAAAGTCCAATTTTAATCGCGGACTCAATGAGTTTAAACCTGTAGAGTGTAGACTAACATGTTGTAGAATTAGAATTCAGACAGACTTACATTTATTTTTCTGTTTCATAACAGATAGATTTGATTAAGTTTGACCTGAGTTTACAGTGAAACTGGATGCAGATGGTTGTCTAGCTGACTCAAAAAAAGTTATGTTTGGTCTCAAAGTTTTTGACTTTTTAAATGACAATCAGTAAGTGTCCTCATATATCATCCTTAAAGCTTGTCAGAAACCCTGCTGGAGAAATGCACATTTAAACTGTTTTACTTTTTCCTCTGCAGTAGCCTAAATGGAGCTGTCTGAAAATGACCCTCGTCCACCACCAGGCCCTGGACAACTGGCCAAGACGGTGCTTGTATCAGTCTACAAAGATGGCACTGAAACATGCAAGAAACCTTTTAGTGTTAACAACACTTCACAGCTTTTGCAGGCCTGTCACCCAGAGTTTTCTCATCCAGTGCAGTTAGAAAGGTTTCTTCAGTATAACAGTGACTTCAAAGACTATATCGACTGTGACACAAACACAGATGTTAATGACTATGACAGGTTTCATGTCAGGTTATCCACAGTGATCCAGCTGGAGTTTGTGGAGTTTCAAGCTCCACATGTTGAAAATGAAAAGGTGACCACTTTTAGGGATTTCCATAATTTTTAGGTTATATTTTGTTACTGTAGTAAATTTTAACTGATACATTCAATTTGTGAAGAAATTGATATTTTGAATTAATATAGAGGTTTATGCACCCTTTTCCAGGTCACTGAGGGGTCTGTTTTTTCTTGTAATTTGTAGAAGGACCTGGCAGTACGGCTGAAATCTCTTCTTGAAAAGAAGGCTCCAGACATATTAACTGAACATCAGCAGACAGGTGCACTGTCCACCACCAACAGAAAGAGGCTTGTCAAATTAAGTGTCAGTGACCTTGTAGAGAAATATGGATTGTAAGTTGTAAATACTCTTTCTATAGATACAAGTTCTAGATTAACTTTCCTGGTTTTGTTTAGTGATTCAGAACTGAGCACAAGTAGCTTTAAAAACTCCATATGATGATCTCCTGACTATACATGAAATACTTTTATGTATTTTCATTTGGTCAAGGGCTTTTGATTTTAGAATTTGTTTTACTTTACAGTTACCCCTCCGCAGCAGAGAAACTGCATTTGGCTAAATCCTTAATCACACTCTTCCCGTCACTGAGTGTGATGATCTCTGGAGAGGGTGAAGGATTTGTAAGTATTTATTAATGATGAAAGATGCAGACTATACCTTTTTTCCCCATTTTATTGCCCAAGGCCAAAATATGGCCATCGGGTATTGCGAAGACCTTGCGTCTGTCTGTCTGTCCGTCTGTGTAGACAATAACTCCTTTCCTATTAATGTCAGGGTAATGAAATTCATAGGGACTGTTCTTGGGACATATAGCTTGGACAAGTTCGAAGATGGGTAACTTGACCTACTTTAAGGGGTCAAAAGGTCACATTCTTTGAAAACACTGTTTCCTTGATTACATCCACTATTTTTGTTGTAGCCGCGTAAAATTTGAGTATGTTCTGGATTATCAGCTTGCAGAACATTAAAGGTGGATGACCCTCACCTGGTTATTTATTTATTTATTTATTTATTTAAAACCTCCAGAAGTGGAGAATTCATAAAAAATTAAAACACCGGAGAAAAACATACACAACACTATAAAATAACTATAACCCCTTAAAATGCGCAGTTGTGGCCGCACCGATGAGGATTTCACACCTTAGTCAGAAGGATTGCACTAAAGGTCCTTCCATCCTATGGTCGAGAGAGTTATGACTATTGAAGTTAATGGGGTCAAAAACTCCCTACTGGGAGTTTTTTGCCTCATTTGCTGTAGTGGGGAATAGGCTGGGCACTGCCCTTTCATTTATCTAATCTCTCACTGTAAAGCGTCTTTGTGACAGTCTGTGAAAAGCGCTATACAAATAAATTGAATTGAATTGAAAAGGTCACATTGTTTTTGAACAGTGTTACTTTCATTACGACTTTACACTACCATGACATTTTTTGGTGTGGCTATGTCAAATTCAGAAGGTGGACTCACTGGATAATCAAGTTGGAGGACATGGAAGCCGCATGGCCTTCACCGACTTTAAAGGGGAACTCGAGGATAATGCATAATGCTGTTTTATACAAACATAATTAGTAAATAAATGTTGTAAAATACAAAAATGTGGAATTTTTGTTTTCAAAGACTAGATAAATGAGGTTTTATTCCCCCTAATTAGCTGTCGTCTGCTACAACGGTCGTGTGATAATGACGAAACGTCGCCCTTATCTATGGCTCTTCGTCCAGAGGTATGAGCTGTTATTGTGTTGGATAGGGTGATTGTCCCAGTCCATAATTTTATGACAAAAGATCATTCGAGCAAACCGTTAATATTGAAGCAACCCTGCGTATTTCAGAAAGTACTCAACACCATCTTCTGCAACTAGCCAACGGGCCATATTGAATGATCATTGGTCATCAAATAATGGACTGGGACAATCGCACTATCCAACGCAATAACAGCGCATATCTCTGGGTGAAGGGCGGCGTTTCGTAATTATCACGCGACCGTTGTAGCAGACGACAGCTAATTAGGGGAAATAAAACCTCATTTATCTAGTCTTTGAAAGCAAAAATTCCACATTTTGTATTTTACAACATTTATTTACTAATTATGTTTGTATAAAACAGCATTATGCATTAGAGCTGCACGATAAACGGAATCGCGGTTATCGCAAGCGCAATGAAATTAACTGCCAATATGAGGCAGATCGACGAGCTTGCTTATTACCTTTTCTATGACACATACCAAATGCGGTCATTTGAAATGTGTTATGTATGAGTATTTTATGTACAGCATTGTATATCATTTGTAAATGGAGATTTGTTACATGCTGCTTTGCTGCCTTGCTGGGCAGCTATTTATTTTGTTCTTCAGCACCCTCTGGTGGTGTGTCTATAGCAAAACATGATCTGATGTAATATCACTTCTTTGTAATAGACTAGTGCTTTCTACAAGCTTCTGGCATCTTCCTGCCTGGAGGGGGCGGGATTACCCAGGAATCCTGTAGATCTTTCCAGAATGTTGCTAGTCTATATAAATGCTGTGATTTTGGTCAGTGGAGGCAGAGTTTTTGTTTTGGCAACAGAGATACATAGTGGTATTAGAGTGTTATTATAAGATTAAACAGTGGATTATGTATAGAATTTTTTTTTTAATCAGTGAAGAATAAATTTAAGTTGTCATTGCCGGGTTTTCTTTGTTGTGTTTTTCAAGTCATAACAAATTGGAGGTTCCACCGAGATAAACCATTCATTGGATCAACGACTGGATTCATCAAAGATTAAAGCTGAATTATTATTTTAAATCTTGTGACTATTTGAAAAACATGTTGAAAATGTGTTGAAAACTCCAACCCAGGAATCAATTGTGCTGGCAAAGAAGAAGGACTTGCTGCAAATGGCCTCAACCCTTGGATTATCTGATGTGAAATCAATGAAGAAACAAGAAATATTGAGCATTTTGGTTCAACATTTCATCGATGAAGAGATCTTTGGGGAAGAAGCAGCAGAACTGATTAAAGATGCTGAAGTGCCTGCAACAGAGCTGCAAAGACTTGAATTTCAGCTACGCCTGAAAGAACTGGAAGAGAGAAGGTTGGAGAGGGAGAGAGAACTGGAAGAAAGAAGGTTGGAGAAGGAGAGAGAACTGGAAGAAAGAAGGATGCACTCGCAGTACGAATTGGAAATGAAGAAAGTAGAAGCAGGTACTGTTACAAAATCTTTTGGACTTTCTGATCATTTTGATGTGGTTGAACACATCAGACTTGTTCCTCCCTTCCTAGAAAATGATGTAGACCAATACTTTACCCATTTTGAAAAAATTGCTGAAAATTTGAAATGGCCAAAAGAGCATTGGACAATGATGTTACAAAGTGTTCTCACTGGTAAAGCTAGAAAAATCTTTAACCAGTTTTCTGTCCAACAGTGTTCTGATTATGATTTTGTCAAATCTGCCATAGTGAAGGGTTATGAATTTGTCCCCGAGGCTTACGGGCAAAAATTTAGGAATTCTCGCAAGGAAGCCAGTCAAACTCATGTTGAATTTGGCAGGTTGAAGGAACAGTTGTTTGATCAGTGGTGTAATTCCATGAAAGTTGAGAAAGATTTTGACAGAATGAGGCAACTTATTTTGGTTGAGGAATTCAAAAGGTGTATCCAGCCTGATATCAAGACTTTCCTTGAGGAGAAACAAGCCAATACTTTGCAAGATGTTTCCACCCTAGCTGATAGTTATGCATTGACTCATAAGTCTTCTTTTGTCCAAAAATCCACTTTTTCTAAATTGCAAGGCAAGTCTCAGTCCAAGACTTCTTCTAATAACACTTCTAATGACTCTAAGGCCACTTCTGAGAGGAAACCTTTCAGTGAGAAGCAATCCTCTGATTCTTTACCTTCTGTGTCTTGCCAATACTGCAAAAAGCAAGGTCACCTTATTTCTGAGTGTTATGCTCTCAAGAAAAAACAAGAAGAAACCAAGCCAACTGCTCTCACTAAGGGAGAATCTCTTGTATCAATGGTCAGTTCGCCTGATCTTCTACCTTCTGTGTCTGATTCTGTTATGGAGGGTTTTGAGCCATTCATCACCGATGGTTTTGTCTCACTTTCACATGATTTTTCATCATCTGCTCCTGTTCGAATTCTAAGGGATACTGGCTCTTCCCAATCTCTTATTCTTGCTGATATTCTGCCTTTTTCGGACAAAACGTCTACTCAGGCTAATGTCCTTATTCAAGGAGTAGAATAAGGTTTTACAAGTGTACCTCTCCATAATGTTCATCTTAAATCAGACTTGGTCTCTGGGCCTGTTACTGTTGATGTTAGGTCTTCTCTTCCTTTCAAAGGTGTTCATTTGCTTCTTGGTAATGATCTTGCTGGGGATAAGGTTGTGCTCTACCCTGTTGTAACTGACACTCCTTTGATTGATCAAGAATCTGACTCTATAGAGGAAGAAATTCCAGACCTCTATCCTTCATGTGCTGTTACTCGTTCTATGGCCCAAAAGGCTATTCAAGATGATGCTGACGTGGACTTCAACCTGGCTGACACCTTCATTGGGCAGTCTTTTCATCAGGAACCTTCCAGTCCTGACATGTCTGGGAAATCTTCAGACTTGTCCTTGTCAGGTCATTCTAATGACATTCTGTCTCGGAAACAACTTATTCAGGAGCAACAACAAGCACGTGATCTAGCGCATCTTCTACTACAGGCTGCAAGTGAACAAGAGGCTACTCAAGTTCCTGTCTGTTTTTACTACAAAAATGGTGTGCTTATGAGAAAGTGGCGTCCACCTGATGTTTCTGCAGATGAAGAGTGGATGATCACCCATCAAATTGTTCTTCCAAAGTCTTATCATCAAGAAACTTTTAGTCCGGCCCATGACAATCCTATGTTAGGTCACTTGGGTATCTAGAAGACCCTTCAACGTGTCAGGAACCATTTCTTCTGGCCTTCCATGAGGTCCGATGTACAGGAGTATTGCAAATCCTGTCATATTTGTCAAATTGTTGGGAAGCCGAACCAGAATATTCCAAAGGCTCGACTTAAGCCCATTCCCGCTTTTGAAGAACCTTTCAGTCGGATCATCGTTGACTGTGTTGGACCATTGCCGAAGACTAGGTCTGGTTGTGAGTACTTACGAACATGTGTGCTTCCACTCGGTTTCCTGAGGCAATTTCACTTCGTAATATCAAGGCGAAGACTATCATCAAGGCTTTTACCAAGTTTTTCTGCTTTGTTGGTCTTCCTAAGGCTATTCAGTCTGATCAAGGGTCAAATTTCATGTCTGGCATATTTCAACAAGTTATGCATGAGCTTGGTATTAAACAATACAGGTCATCAGCTTACCATCCTGAGAGTCAAGGTGCTTTGGAGAGGTTCCATCAAACCCTGAAGAACATGATGAGGACCTACTGCCTTGACACAGAGAAAGACTGGGATGAAGGTATCCATCTTCTTCTGTTCGCTGCCCGTGAAGCTGTTCAGGAGTCTCTTGGGTTCAGTCCTTTTGAGCTTGTTTTCGGGCATACAGTCCGTGGACCTCTGAAGCTTCTGAAGGAAAAGTTGCTGGCCGAAGATGATGTCCCAATGAACTTGCTTCAGTATGTCTCTGATTTCCGTAATCGTCTCTCTAAGGCTTGAGACTTTGCTAACTCTAATCTCAAAGAGGCTCAGGGCAAAATGATAGCCAGTTAAGACCTTCATTCCCAAGACAGAAGTTTTAAAGCTGGTGACAAAGTCCTGGCGCTTTTGCCAGTTCCTGGAAATCCTCTAAGAGCCCGATATTTCGGCCCTTACACTGTCCTCAAAAAGGTCAGTGATCTAAATTATGTCATTTTAACCCCTGGAAGGAGGAAACAAAAACAAATGTGTCACATCAACATGCTGAAAGAATACATTGACAGAGACACTCAGCAAAAGCCAGTCAAGGTGGTGAATACAATTAAACTGGAAAATTCTGAAGAAGATTGTGACTGCCCCTTGGAAAATGAACCTGGTCCAGCCAAACTTGAAAATTCAGACATTCTTCAAAATATTGACAGCAAGTTGTCCCACCTGGACCCTTTTCAACAACAACAGCTAAAGCAGCTCATATTTGAATATAGTCACATATTCCCTGACGTTCCATCAAGGACTGATATGGTTTACCATGATGTCATCCTACAAGATGATGCCAAGCCTGTAAAACAGCATCCTTACAGAATGAATCCAGAGAAGCAGACATGCCTTAAACAAGAAGTCAAATACCTGCTAGAAAATTACTTTGTTGAACCAAGTCACAGTGACTGGAGTTCTCCATGCATCCTAGTTCCGAAACCCAATGGAACATTATAGAATGGTGACAGACTACAGGAAAGTGAACGCTATATAAAAAACGGACTCATATCCTATTCCCAGGATTGATGACTGCATTGACAAAGTTGGACAGTCAAAGTATGTCACCAAATTTGATCTCCTCAAGGGCTTTCGGCAGATCCCTCTAACAGACAGAGCAAAGGAGATCTCTGCTTTCGTCACATCAGATGGATTATACCAATACAAGGTCATGCCCTTTAGAATGAAAATTCTCCAGCCACCTTCCAACGTCTGGTAAACAGTGATCGCTGGACTACTAGGATGTGAGGCCTATATTGATGACATTATCATCACCAGCGACAGCTTCCAAGAGCACCTCACCTACATCAGAAACTTCTTTCAGAGAGTGAGTGATGCCAAGCTGACTATCAACCTTGTTAAAAATGACTTTTGTAAAGCTACAGTTGTTTACTTAGGTCATATTGTAGGACAGGGTCAAGTCAAACTAATTGATGCAAAAGTAGAAGTTATCACTGAATTTCTTGAGCCTACAACTAAAAGACAACTAATGAGATTTCTAGGGATGGCTGGCTACTACAGAAAATTCTGTAAAAATTTCTCTATCATTTCTGAACTTTTGACAAATTTACTGAAGAAAAATGCAAAATTTGTTTGGGATGAAAAATGTCAAAATTCATTTGACCAGCTGAAAGCTATCCTCAAAAATGCACCAGTTCTCTTATCTCCTAATTTCAAAAAGGAGTTAGATTTGGCTGTTGATGCCAGTGATATTGGTGCAGGCACAGTTTTACTGCAAGAAGACACTGATGGAATAGATCATCCTGTTTGTTACTTTTCCAAAAAGTTTGATAAACATCAGAAAAACTATTCAACAATTGAAAAAGAATGTTTGGCACTTGTTTTGGCTTGACAACATTTTGAAGTCTATTTTACTTGTTCAGCTTCTTCCATCAAGGTCTTCAGTGATCACAATCCCCTCACATTCTTGCATAAAATCAGAAACAAGAATCAAAGATTACTTAGATGGAGTTTACTTTTGCAAGAGTATGATTTGGATATTTCTCACATCAGGGCAAAAGATAATGTTATCCCAGATGCACTTTCACGCATGTGAATGTTACTTCTCTATTTGATTGTGGAAAATGTACTTTTTCTCTTCTATTTGATTGTGAAAATTGCACTGGTTGTTATGAATATGATTGTTATAATGATCAATGATACTTTTTGTGTAAAGTTCAAGATTATACTGATTATAAAACTGTTAATTTTAACAAAAGAAAGCCTTTAGCAAACCTTTCTTTTCTTAAAGAGGGGAGGTGTTATGTATGAGTATTTTATGTACAGCATTGTATATCATTTGTAAATGGAGATTTGTTACATGCTGTTTTGCTGCCTTGCTGGGCAGCTATTTATTTTGTTCTTCAGCACCCTCTGGTGGTGTGTCTCTAGCAAAACATGATCTGATGTAATATCACTTCTTTGTAATAGACTAATGCTTTCTAGAAGCTTCTGGCATCTTCCTGCCTGGAGGGAGCGGGATTACCCAGGAATCCTGTAGATCTTTCCAGAATGTTGCTAGTCTACATAAATGCTGTGATTTTGGTCAGTGGAGGCAGAGTTTTTGTTTTGGCAACAGAGTTACATAGTGGCATTAGAGTGTTATTATAAAATTAAACAGTGGATTATTTGTTGAAGTTTTTTTTATCAGTGAAGAATAAATTTAAGTTGTCATTGCTGGGTTTTCTTTGTTGTGATTTTTAAGTCATAACAAATGCTTCCGGGAAGAAAACTGTGATTTGAAGTCCGCTAATTACCAGCGAGGTTGGGCAGCTTTCTTCACCTAGGCATAATTATCTTACCTTAAATCAATTCCCCTGTACTATGCCTAACTTGCAGTCAAGCCGTTTATTCAGCCCACTGACTGATCAAAACCAAAATCAGGCCAATAATGAATAAGAAGAGACATTGAGAAGCAGACGGACCTAACCAGGCTGCCATGTTAGATTGAAAGAATGTTAATAATCTGAATAAATAGCAGACCTCCGAATTCCACCTCTCGTAGAATTTTTATATATTATAAAGATTTCTTAGAAATAAACCATTTTAAGATGGCATTGGTTTTTAAGCGTTTCAAAATATACACAAAGTGGAAAAATTTTGTAAAGCATATCGAATGAAAGTGAGAGAAATTATTTTCGCATTGCATGCAATAGACAAATGCAGCGAAGACTTGGCAAACACATTCAGGCAAACGCAAATTTGGAGCACTTTTTATTTGATAATTGAACAAGATTTCAAATAAAGTAATTAATGGCTGTTTATTTTGGTTGCTTTTGAGCGTCTAAATAGCCTAAAGTGAAGGTGGAAAACATTTTGTTTAGGCAGTTGCTATGGGTACGGCAGTTTTTCAATGCATTTCAATGTGGAGAGGTACGGCAGTCCCCATTTCGAGCCCTGCCCTAACCTAACCCTAACCCTCCCCCTAACCCTAACCCCAACCCCTAAACCTTCCCCTAACCATAATCCCGAACCCTTATCCTAATCCCTTGAAATAGACTGCCGTACCAATAAAAACTGCCGTGTCTCTAGACACTGGGTCTCATTCATGAAACGTTCGTAAATCTGCGAACAGATTTACACATAAAAGCCTACTCTACTAAAAACCTACTCCGGATTCAGGAACACGTGAAACTGTGTTCGGGAAACTCAGATCTGATCGTAAACACGTGTGTAGATCATGAATGCCAAACGATCGTAAATTGACATGGCAGCTCTCGGTAATCAGCTATTTGCATAAATCTCCACCCATGAATTGCCAATGACCGCCATACAAGGAGGTGTCGATGCATCCAGTCGACCTGTCAGTCAAAGGCGCAAGCAAAAGAAAGAAAGACAGAGAAAGAAAAAGGAATTTTTCCGAAGCGGAGATAGAAATTATTTTGGGTGAAGTGGAGTTTAGAAAAAACATTTTATTTTCACCTGTTAGCAGTGGTGTGACTGTGACAGGGACAGGCAAAACGAAGGCTTGGAGGGAGGTGACAGATGCCGTTAATGTTGTCTCTGTAGTCCAAAGAACTATGTCCGTGGTGAAGCGTAAATGGTTTACATCAGTGGTTCCCAAAGTCGGTCCTGGGGACCCACAGCGTATGTCGGTTTTTGCTCCAACCACAATTACGATCCCAGAGTTTTAACAAGCTGTTCATTTTTAATTAGCAGTTGCTTGTCAGATACTGAGGGACATTTTACCCCCTTAAACCACATTATGACAGAAATGGCTACGCATTCCATGAAATTTCAAAGCCCAACATTCATATTTTTTATTTTGATGTATTCCACGTAAGCACGACAATCAAAGGTGGCAGTATGTTTTATGTGATCAAATGCAAGACTGCAATCAGTCAGTAATCTGGTGATTAGGGTTCTGAATTCAGGTGCTCAGGTTCTTTCCTGAAACCAATCAAGTGACATTTAACAGGTTTGACTCATCGTTTGCTTTGTCTTTGAATTCTTAATTGCCTAATAATTGTTCGCTTTAGTGACCTTGGGTCCACAATTTTATCTACTAGAAGCCCATTTATAGATTCATGTCATCAGTTGCAAATTTCCATTTTTTTATGTTAGAGAAGTAATTTCCAATTTAGCACACTATGAAATGATTTTCATCATGGCCATTTTTGACATGTGGTTTAAAAGGATAAATAATCAGCGTGAACAAGAATAGTGCAATCAAGAGCAATGAGCAACTCATTAGCATTCTAAGATTGGAGCTGTGGTTGACACAAAAACCTGCGTACACAGTGGGTCCCCAGGACCGAGTTTGGGAACCACTGGTTTACATGAAACTAGAGGCGAAGAAACGCATAAGCGCACATCAGCCACAGGTTGAGGAGGCTCACTGTCACAACTATCAACTGCAGACGAGCGCATCGCTGGCATAATTGGGGAGACCTCTCTGTCAGGAATTATACCTGACGGAGACAGCAAAATGCCTCCACTTTTATTTTTGGAAGTGGCTATTCGCCCCGCAGCGCGCCGAATTGGGGGAAAGAGATCGGTTATCTGCCCCACAAAGGGGCCGATAAGAGAAGCAGTTCTGCTATTCGCACCACGGTGGGACGGATCTGAGAAGCACTTCTGCCATTTTCCCCGCAGTTGGGCCAGTAAGAGATTTCATTTTATAATCCGCCCCGCTCTCTGATCTTTCGCGCTGAACCACCGCGGGGCGAATAGCCTCTTTTTTTTTTTTTTTTTTTTAAACCATCATTCAACATGTAGAAAGAACGTGTAATCTATCGAGTCGATTCACGTAGATCATTCACAAACATGAACCTAGTCTGGATCTTAAACCTGCCAATTGCCAACTAATTTAACTAAATGTGTTATATTTTTAATCGTTTGTCATGTTAAGGCTATATCACAAAGGCTATATCACAAAGGTGTTTCAAAGGCATCTGCCTATTATTTACATAACAGAGCGCAATATGAATTAAAATTGTAATTTACAATAGTGACAGGCATTATTTGTGTTCGTAAATTTACACAAGCGCTACACGGTCGAAAGCATGTGTAGATTTTGTTAGTAGCTACGAACAGACCTGAGCTACTGAAATGTTGATGAATGCGAGATTCACGTAAATTTACGTCTACGAACAGTTTACACACAAATTCGCTCTGCTCACGTTTCATGAATGAGACCCACTGTGTTTTGTTTAAGCGTATCGAACATGACTTGTAGAAATTGTAATTGCATTAGCACGCAGCGCAACCAAATGTAAAACTAGAAATTATCTCGCAAACACATTCAGGTAAATTACGTGCTGAACAAAGGAAAGTTAAGGTCTGCAAAATCATCATCCTCTACCCGACAATTGCTCTCACCCCCTTTCCATTTGCCTTGCTGAATTTGCAATCAAACAGTTGATTCGGTCAATTAACGATTTAAATTGGTAGACAGTCTGATTTATTTGAATATGTTTTGTTTATTAGGCTACATTTTGAAATTTAAATGACCATGAAACATGATAGATTTGCCTGAATCTGTTAGATTATTTCTAGTTTTACATTCGAGGGGGCCGCGTGCAAATGCGTTAACAATTTACATGTGACGTTCGATACGCTGAAACAAAACGTTTTCCACCTTCACTGCTGGCTATTAGACGCTCAAAAGTAACCAAAATCAAGAGCTATGAATTATTTTATTTTAAATTAATCTTGTTCAATTATCAATAAAAAATGCAACAAATTTGCGGCACAGATTCGCCTGAACTTGTTTGCCAAGTCTTCGCTGTATTTGTCTATTGCGTGCAATGCGAAAATATAATTTCTCGAGATGCTTCACAAAATGTTATCCACTTCGTGAGTGTTTTGAAACGCTTAAAAACCAAGGCCATCTTGAAATGGTTTAAGAAATCCTTTTAATGATATGTAAAAATTCTACGAGAGGTGGAATTCAGAGGTCTGCTATTTATTCAGATTAACATTCTTTCAATCTAAAACGGCAGCCTGGTTAGGTCCGTCTGCTTCTCAATATCTCTTCTTAATCATTATTGGCCACATTTTGGTTTTGATCAGTCAGTTGGCTGAATAAACTGGTTGATTGCTAGTGTAGCAGAGGGTAGGATTTAGATAAGCCAAGATTACGCCACCTTGGGAATTTCACCCAAGGAAATAATCAGTACAACAACTCAGTAGTAAATGTTTCCCAGGTTCTTTTATTGAATAGAGACAGAGACGTGGTTCAGGAAAAGCAAGGTTTTATCACCATTATTATTATTATTATTAAAAACTACCAAAGCTAACTGGAAGTGCCTGTATCAGGGGGAAAGCGCAATAATAAGTCAATAAGACTGACATCAGTTAAGCACTTAATTTATTTACTTGGAAAGTACCAAGACATCCAGACAAATTTAATTTAAAATATTAAATTAGTTAAACACGTTGCCATGATTTACTTTATTTCCCATACTAGGACTTCCAGATCATTTACTTAATTTAGCCCGATTCGCCACTAGGTGGCAATAACAGGTAAGCCAAGGACTAACTCAGTAGGGGGTATGCTACCATTTGCTCCCCAAAGTGAATTCAACTTACCACCACGCGTGCCGCCTCATCTAGAAAGCACAGCAAATTCGTGAGTAGAAGTGATTCTGTGCGATTAACATTAACAGGATCAAACAGTGACGCACAAACCCCAGCTAACCCCCCTTACCTGAGCAGCACTGGCCCACCGCAAGCAATTAAAGAAAACATGGTAAAGTGACCCAGCTTAAAAAACAATTAAAGATCAAGAGAGCAATTCATAAAATTCAAAGCCAGTTGGTGAACACTCCGTTGGCCTAACTGCTGACGATATAGCTCAGTCAGATTGATTGCACAGAACCCCTACAGCCACGGGAGAATCGCAGCCCACACGACCCCCTGCGAATGTAGCCTCTCTTCACTAGATAACGCGTTACATTTCTTTTAAGCGCAAGCTCGATACTCTTAAGAGGCAAAACAGCAGCGCACGCAAAACCTGGAACAACAGGAAACCCATACGTCACCGAATGACATTCGCCAAAAAATAAATTAACACTTTGTATTCAGCATAACCCTCCTACCTGTCACCTCAGGACATGCTCTGGAGTTAAACTGCTTGCGGCACTGAAGGAATTACCGTTCGCTACCTCAGCCAGGTGCCTAGAATTATTCGGCTTACCAATACCTGCAAATGAACAGACTGGTCTACCACTGCCTTATTAGTTTTTAACCAAACCGGCGCACCTTACCTACCGCTATTCGGGTCCGATAGGATCCACAGAATGAAGCTGGGCACCAACAACTCAAACTGTAAATGGAACATGCAAGGAATGATTTAGTGTAGCCCAAGATCAACCAAAGGAAAAGGAGCGAAACAGCAGCTACACATACCTTTCACCGACACCACACCGCAAACCAGACCGTTCACAACAGCAGGGAACGAACGTAAAAAACAACATCAGTATTGGATACGTGTCACTTTTATAAAGTTCTGCCTAATTGACAGGCGAGTCAGAAAAGGGGTGGGAAAATAGGAAGTTGGGTTACCATGTTGTCATGTACACCGGGATAGGCGATTTGACGCTAGCCTCGGTTACACTAGTTAGGCAAAGTCCACGGGAATTGATTTAAGGAAAGGTAATTATGCCAAGGTGAAAGAAGCTGTCCAACCTCGCTGGTAATTAGCGGACTTCAAATCACAGTTTTCTTCCCGGAAGCATTTCAAATGACAGCATTAGGTATGTGTCATAGAAAAGGTAATAAGCAAGCTCGTCTGTCTGCCTCATAGTGGCAGTTACTTTTATTGCGCTTGCGATAACTGCGATTCCGTTTATCGTGCAGCCCTAATGCATAATGCTGTTTTATACAAACATAATTAGTAAATAAATGTTGTAAAATACAAAAATGTGGCGGATGAAGACCCGAGTGAATGGTTGACGGTCATCAAAAGAATGAAGCCATCACCAGAGAACATGGGCCCAATCAAGACGGCAATGGAAAAGACTTTCAGCCATCGCAGAAATTGGATCAGCACCTAGTCACCTACAGCTGCAGACATCGTCCAGCAGTACCCTCTTTTCATAGACATTCCAAGCCTGGTAAGATTCACGTTTACTTATCCTGGGTGTTCACTGATATGAGCTTTCTGGTCAAAATGAGGCTTGAAAATAGTCAATAATCTAACAGGAAAGTAGTAATTTTAGGTTAGTTAACATGTGCTTGTGATTTCTGTTTCCGAAATCAGCTCGATATAGAGTTTGGAAGACTGTTTGATG
The DNA here is from genome assembly GCA_029692085.1 of Gymnothorax javanicus. NCBI lineage: Eukaryota > Metazoa > Chordata > Actinopteri > Anguilliformes > Muraenidae > Gymnothorax > Gymnothorax javanicus. Next base: position 7,492,683 of record CM056208.1, on the reverse strand, counting down.
GGAAGGCAGAGCAGTTCATAAGAAGATTGGGAGTCATCCATTATCCCAAAACTGAAGCGGATTGCCATTTTGGAGAAGGGTGTTGTGTCCTCCTTGTTGGATCAGACTGGAAACCAGAATGATGGTAAATTGTTTTGATTGTTTTTGATACACAGTTTGCAATCCTAGTTTTTGTGCAAAATTTTGTAATAGATTGCAGTATATTGAGGTACTTGTTTGATTAATTTATCCACTAAATCTAATAATTTTACATATACAAAAACTATTTGCTTATGCTCTTCTGAAATAGATGAGCTGTGCCACAGCATGCTGCAGGTTCTCACACACCTGCTTCCACCCACGGCTTCAGGAAGGGGTGCTGCATCCTCAGCCCGATGTAGCGTGAAGTCAGCAATGTCATACCTACTAGACTTTGTACCGGTATGTTGTCTAAAGGAGAAGTTCATATAGTCCCTCATAATGACTGGCGTAGTGATATATAATTTGAAGTGAATTCCAAAATTGACCTTCAATCTCAATTGTGCTATCATGAAATAAGCCGCTACCACAAAATCACACTGCTTACAATTGATTGAACTTGCGTGCACAAAAGTCGTAAATCTAAAAAAAAAAAAAAAAAAAACACCATTCAACTACCACATGCACACATACAAATTTATTTGCGGTCTGTGGAATGGTTGGGGGTTGAAGCCAGCATTAAAGAAGTTTGTTTTGTGTTTTTCTTTTTTAAAGCACGGGACCAGCATCCCCTCCCTTTGAAACAGAGATGAAGGATCCTTGAGGACCCATCAGCCACAGCTTGTGTGCATCGGACATCTGACCAACCAAGCACGCCAGTTCGTCATTGCTGCCAGAAGTGACAAGGTCACCATTCCACTGCATGATGACAGCCTCACCTGTGCCTTGGATAAGCTGTTCAAGTTTTACTGGGTATGCAATGTTGCTTATCCCACTCAGCTTGCTTCAGTTTTCATCTCTCTCGAACATATCTATGACTTGCCAGTGTCAAAGACTGCGAGACGACCCAAAATGTTGGAGCTCATTGCCAAGCTTCAGGCTTTGGCCTAAATCATCACATGTATTGTTGCCCTGTATGTAAACAGCCAGTTTTTGGTGAGATCAGGAAACTTCTCTGGCATCTCCGTGTAGTGCATTCTCTATCTGACAGTCAAGACTACCATTATCTGCAGTCAAAGTAGCTGCCAGCCGACTTACCATAATCTGAATTCCTACTCAAGACATCTTTCAAGAGAACATTCATCTGGGGACACTTGCCCAAGCAGTTTATCTAGCCAGACTTTAGATGACAATACTGCTGTCAGTGAAGAAACTGATGTATTACCGGACGTTGCAACATCAGAAGAGAATATTGACCAACTTGTTGTCATGTAAATCCAGGAGTCCTGCACTTAGTAGCTATGCTGCTACTTTTGTCGCAAAAATGTACTCCGCTTCAAATGCAACTTTAAGTGATGTACAAAGGAGTGTAACTTGCACTAAAGAACTATTGGACAGGACGATAGATAGCCTTCAAGCATCTACCACTTCATTGCTGAGAACTTTGTCAGTACCACAAGACAATGAGGATGTTGTCTCGTTAATGAAAGACTTTGAAAGCGCTCGAAATGCATTTGATGATTTGGACAACCCCTATAAAATGACAAAATATTTTGAAGATAAATATTCTCTTGGAAAGCCAACAGAAATCTCCCTAGGCCATAGAGCTGACACCACAAGAAGAAGTGGATTAGTCAAACAGTCACTAACATCTAATACATTTTAGTACATTTCCATACTTTAGACACTGAAATTTATATTCTGTAATGAGAAAATGCAGACCCTTTATTTGCAGTCTCACAAGAGTACAGATGGAAAGATGCGTGATTACTGTGACGGTGCTCACTTTGCCAGGCATGACTTGTACAAAAGACACCCAAATGCCCTACAGATTTAGGTGTACTTTGACAATCCGGAAACCACAAATCCTCTGGGGTCGAAAACAAAGATTCATAAAATGGGGGCTGTGTATTTCTCGTTAAGAAACCTTCCACCCAAGTACAATTCAAGCCTGGCAAATATTCATCTCTGTGTTCTGTTAAATTCAATTGACAGCGAAACTTATGGTTTTGGGAAAATACTGGAACCACTCTTGGATGACTTTAAATTTCTGGAATGTCATGGAATAGAAATTGAGATGAAAGGAGAATCACACTTGTTGTATGGAACGGTGTGCCTGTTTACAGGCGACAACCTAGCATGTCATTCATTGTGTGGTTATTATGCCTCCGTGCGCATGGGCAAGCGGGGCATACGGTAGTTCGTTTGTGTGTCAGTCATTCTGTCTGTTACCGGGATAGCTGCTACGCTGGTCAAAATTAAGTCCTAGAATATGGCTCCATGGGTTAAATGCCATGATCTCTTGGATTTAAATTTGCCAGATTTTTGAGAGAGAGCTTTGTTTTCGAGGTATAGCACTATTTGATTACCACGATGGCTGCTGCGAGCGATCAAGACTTTAACAAAGAAAAAGCTCTTCACAGTGGATGGCTTTACAACTTGTGAGTTCGATTTATATCACAGCAATAGTTACTGCTGATGGCAAAACTTGACAAACGGAGCAATAATGCCGACAGTGATTCATGTAGACACACATTGCGCACTGTGTTAAATACAGCACTGCATGGATTTTCGAACTTACTGCTGTATGAACTTTATAAAACATCACAAATGATTTCTCCCCCCACACAGTAACAGTGTGCAAAAGAACAATGCTTTCAGTTATTGCTGGGCTTCGCTAAGCGGTCCTACGAAGCTGCTTATCAACTCGTTATGTCAACCGGCCACTGGTGGGTAAATACTTGAGAATAGCCATGTTTCCATCCACACGCTCTTATGCAAATTAAGTCATATGGAATAAAAAATGCCTTATGGAAACAGTGAAATTTGACTTGATTTTCAAGATGTCAACATTAAGTTTATACGGTTGATCTCATCGGATTTTCTTCTTGATCGGTAAAAGGTTTAAGCGATAACTGCAGATGGAAATGTTATTTGCCGAATAAATCTGCGACTGCATCGTGACGGTGTTTCGATGCCGCCGTTGCCTTCTGATAATGGGTTGCATGTTGCTAATAGCTGGCCCATAAGCACTATTACAACTTGTGCAATTATCATCATTTGTTGGGAGACGCAATCCATTATTGCTAACTCGTTAATTTTGTTGCCTACCACGCTACTTCTGTTCACTCGAAGGTTCTGCAATTCTGTGCGAAAATGAATGGAAACCGCTTCAAATGTCAGAAATCTATTCGATACACCGATTTGATCGCATAGCAGCAAGTGACGTCATTACGCACAAGGTTTTATTCGCTTTAATGCTCTTAGGCGGAAATGCATTTTCACCGCCTTTATTCGCATGAATATTTTTTGCCAACTTCAGATAATTCGATTGACAAGTGGATGGAAACATAGCTTATGTCAGTGGTTCCCAAAGTGAGGGGCGCGCCCCCTAGGGGGGGTACAGAGCAATTGCAGGGGGGGCGCGGGGCGCAAATTTTTCTTTTTTTTTTCCCCACTAGAGTTCCGGACAGCAACAGAAAATCATTTGCATACAGCAAATCAGCAACCTTGTTCCGGACCACTGAAGGAGTGTCTTGAGACAGTTGAATTTTTTCTGTCTTTACTGGCCTTGCACAGAGTTACGGTCTCGGAACCACTGACTGCACAGTCCATTCGCTGCCCAGAATACTGCGATTACATCGTAAATGCCTGCCTTACTCTCAGCATAACAGTTGGCCAAATCATTCATCTAGCCTGCCATTTTCATAAATAAATTGTTATGAATGTAGTTCTTCAAATATTTGAAGCTGGTAAAATGAGCTGGTTACAATCAATGTAGTCTAGCAATACCCAACTCGCCCCTTTTTTATCCTGCACTGATCTTGCATTTGAATAATAAACTAGTTAGTGGCACCGAACAAAATCTGATGAATATAAAGTAGAAATAACCAAGATTGCGTCATATGAAGCACCACCAAATGTGCTACTAAAGCAATTTCCTTCCAAGGCAAAGACTAGAAAATATGACGACACAGTGCGTTGTCTGTCTTAAACAAACCTTAGGTTTTGTTTTTTGTTTTTTTTCCCTCTCAGGGAGTTGGTCATGTTGTAAAACCCATTTTTGCAGAGAGGCTGTTTTTCAAAAATGCATTAATAGCAATGTTGTTGAATATAAAAAAAAGAAACCTGTTACACTGAATATAATTACACAATTAAGGTGCTTGAGAACAGTTACACTTAAAATAATTACACCATTACCGTAAAGGCGGTTTGTTATTTTGTTATGTATTTCTCATTCTAAAAGTAGTTGTAGTTTATTGCAACCTGGGGGGGACCGACACAAAAATTTTCTTATGTAGGGGGGCCCAGCAGAGAAAGTTTGGGAACCACTGGCTTATGTCAAGCATAGATGCGCAGCTAGGGCACTCTGACATGTCCACACAGAATTTTATAGCTTCATTAAGGGACATACTTGTCACTGCTATAAGCACTGAGGCATCAGCACCTTCAGTGCTTTCATTTAGAAAGTTTTTCTGCCAACAAGTTCTGCCATCTTTGCCTTGTTGATAAGAACACCTCACAAATGGTGTTTGATGAAGATGAGCTTGAAAAGCGAAACAGAGACAATTACAAGCAGCATGTTGCTTTAAATGATGGACCTATGACAGGAATCAAAGAAAATTCATGTTTGAATACTTTGGAATACTTTCATGTAACAGAAAATGTGGGTCCTGATGTAATGCATGATATCCGTGAGGGTGTTGCACCTTTAGAGGTAAAACTACTACTTCGACACTACATTTAAGAGGAAAAACTGTTGTGCCTGGAACAGTTAAATGAAAGAATAGTCAGCTTTGATTATGGGTATTCAAACGAAAAAAGCAAACCCAGTGTCATCCTTAATTCGAGGACATCTGAGACCGCTATTAAACAGACCGCGGCGCAAATGTTGTCTCATACAAACGTTACCTTTCCTTCTCGGAGACTTGGTGAATCCAGAGAGCCTAGACTGACAATTATTTTTATTGCAACGTGAAATAGGCAGCATAATTTTTGCTCCTGTTGTAACCACAGGACTTGCTGTGTATTTAAAACGGCTCATTATAGACCACCGTACATTGTTCAAAAAACTCTATCCAGAGAGAAACCTGATACCTAAACACCTTTTTATGATACATTATCCTAGCATGATGGTCTTATTTGGACCGCTGTTCAAACTATGGTGTATGAGATTCGAAGCAAAGCACAACCCTCTCAAGAGACAAGCACATGTTGCGTGCAATTTTAAGAATATATTAAAGACATTGGCCTACAAAAACCAGGTTCAGCAAATACATTGTTGGAGGTTTGGTCAACCACTGGGTAACAAATTGTCTGTTCCAAATGCATTTCCTGTTATTCTCAGATCCCTTGAAGAAGGTGAACAGTTGATGGATAACCTCAGGTCAACTTTTGAAGGGGACATTGCAGAAACAGTGTGTGTTTCTCACATGGTGATTTTGAGTGGACAGACATACAGAACAGGGACTGTTGTTATGATCACAGCTGATACTGATGAACCAGTGTTCAGAGAAATAGTTCATCTCCTCCCACAGGTAGACAAAGGCACTGTTCTAGCTTTCGTACGGGTTCTTATAGTCAACTGTTTTGATGATCACTTCTATGCTTATGCTGTGGAAAGAGCTGATGAGTTCAAACTTGTACAGATTCCTACTGATTTGTCTGATTTTAGACCACTTTAACACGTTTTAAGGGAAATCAGCTCTATGTCAACCCTAGGTATAAGGTTTTATGAAGAGTTTTAAATTCATGAGTTAAACATGAAATGTTGACAAAATGTCTGGTGGTGTTTTTTTTCCATCATATACGATTTATGTAGAGTAAACACATAAATGTGTAAATATGTGCCCATTAATATTTTTTAACACATAACTGTGTTGGTATTTACACATTATTGCACATCCCCATGTTAACCCTTCTGACACAGTCACTGTGTTAATATCCTTGACACAATTAATGTGTCACTATTAACATAACGTGTTGTCCCAAATTCAACTCATTGATGTGTAGGAATTTGACACAGGTTGTGTTGATTTTGACACATTGTTTTTAAGAGTGTAGAACATTTCTTGAAAACATGTGCAACAGAGACCGTACAGGGCAAGCTCAGTCCATATTTCGTTACACGAACATCCAGATCTAGACTGGTCAAACAATGGCATCACAGAATCATCTGAAACAAAGAAACGTTTAACATGTATGCAACAAATATACATGTACATAAAGAAAAACGTATCAAAAATCAATACAAAGCAAACACAAAGTACAGGTACTGCCTGACAGCCGAGAGAATCGAACTCTGAAAACTCCCACCATTATATACCCCACTGGGCCCCCTAGCGGCCACCAGTTACCTCCCTGGATACTTGCTCACTGATAGGAGAAAGTAGTTTCCCTCTAATTCATATTCAGACGAGGGAAACAATGGCTGTGTCTCAAATCGCACACTTCCACACTTCGAATACCTATTTTGAGTGCATAAGTGCGTTCACACTGACAAGTACAGCAAAAGGCAGTGCACTGCAAGTACCCGGATGATGCACTCATTACGGACAAAAAGTTGAGTGCAGAATGTTGGACACTTCTCAACCTCAATGGTCGCCATCTTGCCTACGTAGCGGAAGAGGAGGGACTTTCAGCTTTTGTGATAATGGCGGCGAGGAGGATGCGGTGTTCGCTGAAATGCACAGAGGTAAGTCTTACATACGTTCACTTCCCCACCAAGTACCACTATATTGTTATCAGATAGAAGCCTTAAGTGTGTAGCTACATTGCGTTAATATAGCTGTTTATGGATAATAATTTTGCACCGCAAACGAAAACGCAAATGCTAGCTAACTGGAGGTAGTACAGTTTGATCGGGCATTGACGTTAACAGGCACGCTCATTAGCTAGCTAGTCAGATATCGTTAACAGTTACATGTGCAGTGGCTTATGTTTCTTGTGTGCGTGTTAAAAGTATCGTGAATATTTAATTAGTCCGGAATATATGCAAAATGCGGCTTCTATCGTTAGATCAGTGAAGTCAGCCGGTAGTTATCTGGTCAGCACTGGACACCACACATGTATCAACAGTAACTTCTTCGTGAATTGTTTTCTGCTCTGATAATAAGTTATTATCTCTGGTATTTTTAGTGGATGGACGACAATACGAGGTCTCATTTCATGAGGCGCTGACAACGCTAGCCCAGGGATGTGATTTTTCCGCTAATTCGCGGAATTCCGCTTTTTTTATCTCCAAAAATTAAAACTCCGATTTTTCAGTCATGAAAATCCGATTTTGTATCTACAGCATTCCGACTTTTAGTACTTCCGTAACTGAATTGACCTTGTGCACGATGCGTTCCACAGAACTTCCATTTTCAAATTAGCCAGCTAAGGCACTTCCGGTCAAATGTCATGCTTTGTGGGTGTGGGCTAGAGATGCGCGGATGACGTATATTTTAATCCGCAACCGCTTCTTAAAATCTCTATCCGCCCGTTATCCATTTGCAGGAACGTTTTTTCACCCATTTTCAAAACCGAACCCACCCGCCATCCGCCGATTAGTTTTTAAGTTGAATAAAGATGCCTCGGCTATTAGTAGGCCATCTTGCCAGTAAGCCTTGGAGAGAGAATAAATATCTAATTTATAGCGATTCCAAAACTATCTCCACCCATCGCACAACGTGAAAGTGTAGCCTAATTGTTAAAGCATGCAGCCCCGAACGTTTAAACCTTGAAAAAAATATGCACCTCTTTTTCGATCATTTGTTTAGTATCACAACCTACTGTAGAGGTGTTTTGTCAGATGACAATGGTTGTCATTATTTTTTCATTCATGTATTTATTTATTTATTTCAGACGAATGTCAAAACTTGTTATGTGTTGTAGCCTATTGACTCCAAGTGAGCGCGGCAGCAGCAACTTGCCGACACGCGTTGTGCTGAGAGAGCAAGGAGATGTATCTATTAGACAAAATGCAGCGCACAGGCCTACTTTAAGTATTTGCTTAACAGAAAAGCAGACTTAATTGGTTACTGCTCTTAAGTCCAAAAAAGCTATCAGTTGCGAACAGTTTGGTGTTAGTGAAGTCGCATGCGCGATGAAGTCGACGCGCGCAACTCCACGGTTACAAAATAACATATTTTCCATAGTGATCATTAGGCCTATAAGGAAGACACACCATGTCCTTAAGAGGCAGACAAATGGGAGTTGGAGAGAGAAATGTATATCCTAACACATCAGGTGAGTGACAGATGACCTGCCACTTTTGTCACGCTCTCAAACGCAATTCCTTAATGCCAAGTTTACGCGATGTCGCATCCATACACGTGACAGTCGTGAGCCCCGAAATATGCTTTTCCAATGTGAAATGAAATAACACGTAGCATAAGCCTACTTGAGAAGAATCGTTTGTTTGTTTATTTATTTATTACTGGGGTTGTAGTAGGAAGACATGAAAACTCTCACCCCTGAACTTTACTGATGTAGGCCTATCAGGTGCCACATCTATCAACCAAAATGAGACACTGTAAATAAACACTGTAAATAAACAGGGCAAAGAAAATAAAATGCCCCACGGGCTGCAGTTGGCAGTTGCACTTGTGCTTTGGGATAGGGCTAATAAAACGAAAAAACAATTGACCTCCGATAAACTGCATATAGAATAGGTTATGCCTCGCACTCAACAACTTCTTAACTTCGGAGTAATTAAGGCAGTGTATGCCGATTTAGAAATTAACAAACAATAAATAAAAAAAAATAAACGCCCATCACCGGCCTTCAATCATGCTTAGAAGAAGCTCTATGCCTACCGCTTTCAATAACTTAAAGAACATAAACAACGTACAGCAGGCTATGTCTAGAAAAAGAGCAAAACACAAAAAATGCGTCTAAATGTTCTTCTTCGCACTGTGCAAGAATAAAATGGCATCTACTGTATCGGGATTCAGGCGAGACCGCCTTACCTCAATAATCGCCCTGCTGCGCTGAAGGAGCCTTCGCTTCGCAGCTTTTCGTTGCTGGAATACATAGAATTCGCTTGGCAAGATGCTGCAGTTGTGGAAATGATCGGCTTTGATTGTCCCAGAAGGAAAGTAGATTTTCCTCTGCTGATCCATCGACATGGAAGTTTGTAGAGGCATACTCGTCTACTTCATCTAATCCACCGCTCATATCTTCCTCCCCTCCGAGAAGTCAATCCTTGGCATTTTTTCGATTGAGCACCACCAGCAGCTGTACAAAATACAAATAAAATGTAATAAATACTGTATAATGTAAAATACATAAGCTGAATAGAATTACACAATGACACAGGCCTAGGCTATTTCAATTCTCTACACACCTTTCTCTGTGTCCGGTATGGACTCTGTGTTGCGTTCTTCTCCCCGTGCCTGACACGCTTCGCCTCCCTCAGGTAGAAGTTCCGAACTTGCTTGATGACTTCTTCTCTGTCCTCTTGGTCAGCATTTTCAGAGACTTAAATTTCGGGTGGAGAAAAGTGGCGATTTTGTGCGTGGCTGTGGGGCGCATCTTCTCATCAAGAAGGGCAGACGCAGGGGAGCGGAGGCTTCTCATGTAGGGCACGTCTCCAAACTTGGGCTCACAGTGTTTCTTAAGTTTGGAAAACCAAAAGCAACACCATGTGGATGGTTGGGTAATGTTCCCCTCAAGCTCACCAATTGCTACCTTGAAAATGGTGAGAAAGTCGATCAAGTGAGTGAGTTGATCCAGGTGTATGCCATCTAGGCGATGCTCTTGACCCCTGCTCTCCAGCAGATCACGTATGTCCTGGTATTGGGGCGTATGGATTCCAACATGGCTATTTTGCTGTTCCACGAACATCACATTCTTGGTGCACAGTGTGCTTGAGGCTGGCCACCGCACGGTTCTCTTCAAGTAAGCAACAAGCTCTTTGCAGTAGTAGAGCGTGTCCAACACATCTTGAATGCCATCGACATCTCGTCCTTTGTACCAAAAGTATGTCTCAGCACCGTGTTGATGATATGTGCTTGAACATGGAATCCAATGGTAGCTTCGAGTGCGGCCTTTATATTGGAGCCCTGATCGCTGACAAAAACTATTTTGTCTGTCGGGATTCCGTAGGAAGCTAGCACACTCGTAATCTGCTCGTGGAGGTTTTCGCTGGTTTTTTTTCAGGGTAGGGTCGAATTCCACCGTGGCCAAGATCGACTGACAAGCTGCCATTCACATATGAAGTGGCACGTGAGGGCGGTGTATGCCCTCTTTTTAAACTCATCCGTCCACATATCTGTGGTTATGGCAATGCCACCGTTGCTGCTGAGAGCTCTCTTGATGTCGTCCAAAGCTTCTGTTTATCAATGGATGCCTGCTGCTTTGCCCTATCACAGACAGTTTGCCTATGTGGCAGGATAGCAGCGGCATCAACGGAACCGTACTTGGCACCTATGTCATTGCGTTTGCGCCACTTGATGGAACCCTTCACCCGATACTGTGTCGAATGGGCGCATATCACGACAGCACAGGTCCACACATGCATCTGTTAGCTTAGATTTTACATCTTGTGGCACTCTCTTGGGGTCACGACGGACGAAACTGGCTAAGGTGCTTGGGGATGCTTGCGGTTTAGCACAGCTGTGATGAACCATGTTAGATGTGCCCGTCTTGTGACTTTCAAATACATAAACGGCTTCACACGTTTTGCAGATAACATATCCTGCACTGGTGTCATCTAAATTCACCACCTCCAAAAACCGTTCCCAGACAGTACTTCTTACCCCTTCTTTCGCCTTCGTTTTTAGTTCACCGGTTTTTAATCTCTCGCGCACCGACTTCGCTGAATAATATGTAAAATATTTCTTGTTATTATTATTTGAGTGCTTCAACCGCAACCCGCCCGAATTTAATTAAAATATTATTTTTCGTCGCGTCATCCGCCCGATCCGCGGATTTTCGGCACCGCCCGCGTGTGCGCGGTTCAACCGCGCATCTCTAGTGTGGGCGGTGCCGCGGCTGCAAGTTTTAACACTGCGGAAAACAAACGACGGAGATATTGCGGATATTCGAGACGACAGATAGCTTGTAGTATAGTATAGTAATAATAATTAATAGTCGGTATACTTGTATTTTGTGTACCCCACTAGGCTAGTGGAGTGAGGATGAAGCAGTCTAGTAGCCTAAGTTTCAGCGGCGTGAGTGGTCGACGGCTGAACACTGCTGCATCCCTTTATGTACCTCGTCGAGACAAATGCTGTTCACCGCTGGGAAGTTGCGCGGTTGGCTCAGTGTTTATCAGTATCCCCCTGCGAGTCGGCGGGGTGCTCGTTTTAGCTTTTTGACGACCTTCGCCAGCTCCATTAACGGTAGTATGGCCAGTCAAACCATAACATTGCATTACGTAACCTTACCGACAAACCTGATGGACCTTTATTTTCCTACCTCACTCTCGCACATTTTGATATGAAACATTATCACCCTACATTTTGACTTCGGTGAATGCTGAATTAATTGGTTACTGTGGCCAGCATACACACGGGTTATCAGTGCTAACGCAGCTGGGCGTCTAGCTCCAAAGCTAAATCATGGTTATTTCATCAGCTGCCCAGCTAATCCATGACCTTTAGCAATATTAGCGAACGATACCACTAAGACACGCAACTTCTCTATCGCGTCATTATAATTAAAGGTGCTTCAGGACCTCGACGGAAGCCCTTCCTCTTAGTTTCACTTATGTTTTTGTGTAAATGGAGCGTCACTGGACACCGAATATAGCTAACGTGGCTGGTTAGTGACACTGTTTTCCGTTGCCGTTTGGCTATTAATTAGGTTAATATGTAATACATATTTCCAGGAGTTCCATCAGGATTGTGTTTTCAGTCAGTAATTGGAAGCTGAAAATACTCACAGAACTCATGGATGGTTTCTACAGATGATTGGATAAAGAAAAAAGATTTATTGGTGCTGTGTATCTACAGTGATTATTCTCTTATTTGTTCATTTTTGCTATTACACAGTACATTTAAGGAAGTCTAAATTCATAAAATCCCATGAACATGTGACTTTGTGATATGATTTTGGAGTTGACTAAGAAGTCAATGATTTTATTGATATATTGGCTATACTTAATGAATGTTATTTTACTTTTATGTGAGTGCAATAGTGGCAGATTAAATTCTTTAAAAACTTGGAGCTTGTGACTAATTTTGACTTGACCTAGAAATCAAAGATTGCATGTTCGTTGGCTTGAATATACATTGGATAATAATTCTGTTTCTTATTATTATATTGAATTCTTAGTACTCTTATGGCAGTAAAAATGACTAAAACCCAGGAGCTTTGGGGGGCTTTGCCCCCCTTGTCCCCCCACCAGGGCGCTGCCTTGGACCCAGCTGGGGGCCCCTGGCTAAATTTTCAGATAATTTCACTTCACCCAAATCACATCCCTGCGCTAGCCTGTTCACAGGGAGGCAAAATGATGCCGTGAATGGTTACAAGTAAGTGAATACATATCGGTAAAATATGCTAACATTATTATGTACTATCATGAAGCCTTCCCTACATCGGTACATTAGGCTACTGTATCTAGACATTGATGTTAGTGTATGGGGTGTCACTACATTGGTGTAACACAAATATATTTATTTAGGATGTACATTGCTGTTCCAGACCTGGAGTGGAGGGTGATTCCAGCCTTCTGTACGAGTTTATGTAAAGGTGACTTTACCATGTTGGGTGTAATACTGTATTTATGTCAAGCCTGCTGTATGAATGCATTCATGATGAAATTGACTGAAATGACTTGGCTACTTACTTTTTTGCCAGTGAAAATCGTTGGTAGCCATAAAATAGCCTAATGTAATAGTTTACCAGTGTTTCCTGTGTGTGGATTCCACGGCAGTGGCAGGCCGCCAGCACTGAGTTAGTCCTGCTGTTGAAATTTTACGACTTATTATGCATAATGTTTGGTCCACTCTCAGTTTAAAGTGTTCATGACACAAATTAACTGAGGATGACTTCATCACTGACATTTTGTCATACTTTTTGGCCAATTTACCATTTCTGTTTAGCACCGAAGCTCTTCTGATTAAGAAATTGAAGGAGAAGCATGAGTTTGGAAAAAAAAACATTTGAAATGTTTCATCTGAAAACAGGATATTTTTCATTCTCTTAGGGTCTTGCACGGGAAGGACAGCTAAGTGTCCCAGAACTGGAGTCAGCACTGAGGGGGGCGAGGCCACTGCTGCAGAAGCCTGGCAGAGGGTATTTCTACTTGTAGTGGATGGTGGTGTCTTTCAACAACTTCGCATCACGTGCTGACCCAGGAAATGCCAATGAACGCATCAGTGAACTCTGTTATGTGGTCACAGACAGCCATAAACTGAATCGAATAGTTTCACTGCTCGTCTTGTGGATTGCACAGTGTACAGTGGGTGGTGAGTCTGGTCACAACTCAACGTGCGGTACCACTGACCACCCAAAATGGGAAGACTGGGGTCTCAATGATGGGTCCTCAGCCATGTCCAGATGTTTTGCTGAGGATGGTCATCAGAGCATTAAAGGATGCCCTGGAGAGGCGGAGGTCCCTTCTGGTCACTTTGACCATCAAAGTACACTGCGCATACTGGTACAGTGGCATTTAGCTGGCAGTACTGTCTGGGAGGCTGGAGAAAAGAAACCGATGATATGTGTGTCTTTTAAATAAAATGGCAATGAACCTTTTTTCATGTTGGTATGTGTCTTCCTTTGCATTAGAGATTTTGCATGACTGTGGCAAGCTCTATGTAACATACAGTTGGGCATGAATGAATAAAAGTCACAAACTATTCATGTCGATTTTGTTGGGTGTACTTTGACTTTTATATTAAAGATGTGTTGGTGTGAAGAGCAATTTTGGTACAGTATGGGTTATTCTGCTAAACTGGGTTGCAATTTTTTTTTTTTTTTTGTGGATACTTCACTTTTTTTTCCCTAGTTACTATCAGACTATTCCACGAGTAACGTAATGGATATATTCTCTGCTGCGGTGTTGTCACGCTGGTGACTAGTGAGGTGTAAGTAAAATGAACGACATCCTTTTGGTCTTGATCGGTTTTCAGTTATTAATTTAAATTAAAATAACGTGAACTCCGAAAAACGTCAACACTATCCGCTGTGATCAGTCGTTAAGGCAAAAAACTGCATTTGAATCCACGTTATTCAGCCGATCTTAGTTTTCTTACTTGATATTTCGCTGCCGTGTAGCGTAGGTTAGGCAACCTGCATTTCGGGATGTTCAGCGAACGCGGAAGTTAACAGAATAGTCTCCATTGATTAGGAAAATTAATTAAACAACTCTGAATTGAGTTAACTATTTAATCGCGGCGAAACTGCATCACAGTGGGGACTGTGTGCTTGATCGTATAAATAAAAAATCTCGCTGGACTACGAGTTAATGAAGGCAAATGATCGAAAACGGGTTTAGACAAGTTAAAAAGGATTGTTTTCTATGCCTCCCTTAATTGCAGCCGAGCAGTCGTCAGAGTTCTGTGCTTTAAAGTAAAAATCAGTCGAGCGAGAGTACAGATTACAGTGGGTTGCCCAAGTTTGATGCGTGGATAATGCCGGTCAGCTCTGCCCAGTCCGTGGACCAAGTCGATCACAAAATATGTAACAAACATACAGGTACGTTTTTAGTCAGTAGGACGAGGAGGAATGATGGCGATGTAATTTCGACCAAGCCTGAAACGGCGCTCTCACAAGCAAGCAAAATAAAAGAATGTTCACTTTCGACGTTTTAATGAACTGAATTGAGCAACCAAGCCGGCAGATAAATTTTGGGTTCAGATTTGTTGCATCCATGATTAAATAGAAGAAGAAGCGGCCCCGATCATCATTTCCGGTCAGTGCACGGCGACAGGGCTCGATTTGGGACAGCACTACCCTGTCGAAATAAGCGCACTTCGCTAGTGCACACAGTGCACTCCATAGAAGTGTACTACTGGAAGTGCGCGATTTGAGACACAGCCAATATTTCTCCTATACCCCCTCCCGCACTTATACAAAAAAAAACCACAACAGGACATACAACTGGAATGGCTGTATTCAGTACAACGGCAGCACAGTTATGTTGACGTAGCACGTCTACACATAGAGGTTCAAAGAATGTCTGGATCTAAAGACCCAAGGAAAGAGATACTCTCAAACGGTTGCTTATATTGTCTTTTACGTAACCGTCTTTGGCATTCTCGCTTTTCCACCTGCCATGTCGTTTAAACATACGATCTGGAACACCATTGTTCGCTGCTGCAGAAGCTCCCCCACTATGGAGACTGTGCAAACCATATTTTCTAATGTCTTTCACAAATGGTTTGAATGTTTCTACAAAAATCTCTCTCAAACGTGTAGGTCACAGGGCAATCTTCCTTTCTGAGAGTGTAACCAGTTTTGGTTTTGGAGAGATTCCTGAAAACAAACTCATCTGAGTCTGGTAAAATACTGAAAAATACCTCTGTAGGCAAGATACTGGACACAACTTAGAATTTGATTTGCCTATGACAATCCAAGAGCCATCTCTGTAAACATCAGCCTTTGACTGCTGTATGAAAATCATCACGTGGGTATCGTACAATACAATGTCTGATCTACATATATGTAGCAGTTCAGCCAATCTCAGAAAACCAGAATATGCTAATAAACACACAGAAACAATTCTCAAACGGTCTAAAGAGGGTTGACACATTTTGGAATCATACACTTTTTCCAATAACTCAATTGTAATTGGCTCTTTCTTACATGTTGATTTTGCCAATTTCTGTTTATCAGCCTCCAAAACATTCTTAACTAGACTGCTCTGTCGGACTCTCAGTACCAACACTCACATGTGCATGCCTTAGAATATAGAAGGCTGTTTGCACCGCAGCAAATGACTCACTCTGTTGTTCTATAGATAACAGATAAACCGCACAATGCAATGGTGAAATTGGCAACTTAACACTCACAGAACACAAAATCGCCCACCGTTTCCATGCTGCATAACCGTAGCAATATTTCCTGGTTGTAGAATCGGCTCTACAATGCAGCAACAATGCAGGTAAACCAGCTGCCATCTCGCGAACGCTTTCTGGCGTCTCACCCAACTCGTCTCCATATATACAGGAAAATACATCTGTGAACAAAAGCAATTGGCATCTAAAATCAACTTGAAGGGCGAGCATATTAAAATGCAAATCTTTCTCCCCAAACAAACCACCACTCACTCTTGAAGCTACATAGCATTCTTTAGATCTAGACAAGCGCATCCACCCTTTCACTTGTGGGATATACACACCTCAAACAGCCAACAGAGGCCAAAAACATGAAGAATGCCACTCTGGTATCATGAGAGTGCCTCTCGCACCTCACTCATACATGTGTCTGATTGTTCTCGGTATGAGACAAACAGGGGGACAACCCAGTTCACACCTGTCCATTCAACAATGAAACAGTCAACAGTCTGACAACCTGGATTGTAAAATCTGGAGTTGAAGCGTACAAGGTTACTTTTGTAGTAACATGCAAATCTATCCACATCATTTGGACCCCATTTGGCATTGATCTGCTTAAAACACATTCATGGCAATACCCCAATCGTCATAATCCGTGATCTTACTCAACATATCTGCTACCTGGTTCTCTGCACGAAGTATCCACTGTATGCTAAGCGACATATGATGCACTGAACACAATTCTAATATCCTCATGGCCACCTCTTGTAGGTGTGGCTTCATGATGCCTTTCTCAGCAATGGAGACTACATTCTGGTTATCAGTATTCCACGTGATTCTTCGGGATCTCAAGGACGCAACAAAACTTTTGAACACCAGATAAACCGCCTCAAGCTCTCTCCAAGTAGAACTTTGCCTGCGTTCCTCTAAAGACCACTGACCGTGTGACTTAGCGGATTTCAACTCCACACAACCACCATACCCTGTGTCGCTCGCATCACTGTAAACACATTTAGAGCTAAGCAATTTGAGTCAATATCCTGCCATTCAAATGTCTTGCATTATCTTTCCAGAAACGCAACTGATGCAAACTTTGGTCTGATAACTGCGTACTGCTGTACCAAGAGGTCGAGCATAAAATGTCCACACTCAGAGATCGAGTCATCAGTTGACATAGTGGACCAAACGCGAGCTTCATGGCCAAAATTTGCCTCACCTTCCTCTCAGGCACTGATATTGTCATTGCAGTGGTATCTTTATGAAAACCTAACCACCCTATGCTTTGTGACGGATACCACAAGGACTTCTCTACCTTTGGGACAAAACCAGATTTGATCAAATCGGCCTTCACACTCGCACTAAGCGACAACGCCCTGGTTTCAGAACAGGCTGATATAATACCATCATCAAGGAACTTAACAATTTTCGTTCCTTCATGATGCCACTTTTTCACTAACTGACGTGTCACCTTGGTGTACACATAGGGCGCCGAGCTTAAACCAAACGCCACAACTTCAAATTTATAATAGCGCCGTTTTCCGGACACATCCAACCATGAAAAACCAAGAAATTCAGTGTGTGGTTCAAACACATCAATGTGATGATACGCCGAATGAATGTCAAATTTGATCAACTAATCATTCATACTGATATATTCAAGCGCACATTTCCAGTCCTCGTACTTCACTGACTGTTTGTAAACATACTTGTTTACAATGGACGAATCCAATATCAAACGTTTCTTGCCTGATGATTGAACAGATACAGTCAATGGACTGACTACATGCGGAGCACGTTTAACATTCAACAACGAGTCTCTTATTGCATAACTTGGAAATTGCACTTGTCACAAACTCAGAATGATTCAACACCGATTTGTTGTTCTGTAACTCCATTCTTGAAGGAACTGAAACGAAAGGAATTTTATACTCGTTTGAAATCAAATCAATAACAAAATCGGAAGCATCGATATCACGCCAAAATGATAAACAAGATTTCAAACGACCTCTAACTATTATTTCGGCCATGCCCTGTTCATATTCATAATAATCATCAGTGAGGACAGTCCCATCAACATTACATGGATGGACAGAATTATCAAAATACTTAACTGACAGATGTGACTCATCTTCATTGCTGCGACGTAACACTCACTGTTGATCTGTTGAACTGGCTGATGTGGCCGTGGGGACATTCTCGCCTGAAGTGGGTGAACTCGCCGCAATTGAAACAGGCCCCTCTACCGGGACCTCTGACCCGAAAGGGCTGGCTCGTTGACGCACTGCCTGTAGAAGCGGGCAAATTGAAACGCACGCTTTCTGACTGCAGGCGCCGGTTTGATCTGTTATCACTGTAGGGAGTGGTTCGATTACATCTCTGACGGATTTTCTTACACTCTTTGTTGTCTGCCTTTTCAATTCTTTTATCATCATCCGTATCTTCTGCCAAATCGTTGGACACATACTGTCTGTCTCCCAGCCACCTTCATGCGAATCGGCGATTTTGATCAGCTTATTTCTCTTTTCCAAGAGCTTGATCCCTTCATCAATAAAATCGTCCGCACTTCTATCATCACCGTTTTGAATCGCTCGTTTAACTTTCTCTAACCTGTCCAAAACTTCTGAGTTAAAGTTGAACTGAATTTTGTTCCCTTCCTTTTTCCATGAAAACTGTGTCTGCTTTCAATTTCTTAATGTCTCTGGAAGTCTGACTGAATTCATCCAGCAAATGAGCTATTTTCTCATCCATGGCATTTTCAAGATCTTTGCAATTAGAATCCAGCTTTTCCATGATGGCGTCAATTTTCGCTGCCAAAACAGGATCCGTGCAGAAGGCAAAGCAAACACAATGTACAGGTTCTGCCTGACAACCGAGAGAATCGAACTCAGAAAACTCCCACCCTTATATACCCCACTGGGCCCCCTAGCGGCCACCAATTACCTCCCTTGATACTTGCTCACTGATAGGAGAAAGTAGTTTCCCTCTAATTCATACTTCAAACGAGGGAAACAATATTTCATACACATACAATGACTGTTGTAGCCAAGTGAATTTAAAGCCATTTCATAACCTCTGTCTTGATTGGCATACAATATCAGTAATGATCTCTCTACTGACCATACACAATAGCGATCGTAAGATACTGCAACTTTCAGTTTTAGGAAAAACAAAAATTATTCTTTGTAAGGATGAAAATCAGTGTGATCATAATAGGCGCACTAAAAAAGCCATCTATTGTAGGGGTTCTCCAACCTTTGCCTTATTTCCTTCTTAAAATTTGCCTTTGAGACCTACCATAAAAATAAATAAATACAAAGAGCAAGAGCAACTCTTGTCTTACCTGGCCATGATAACCAATATAATAAAGTTGATGGGATATTGTTTCCTCTGTGGTCTTGAAATGGAAATCAAGAATTGTGGATTTCTACTGCTAGTACTAGTAATAACTACCAATACAGTACAACAAATGCATTAATTCATTATCACAGTCCGATGGTAGTCACTGCATGGAGTCCACACCAAGTATCCTAAGGAAATTCAATCAGGTGCTTAGTTATGCCTTAGAAGACGTTTCACCCCATCTACAAATTGCTTCATCAGGCTAGACTGGCTAGTCTGCCTATGACCTGGATGAATGAGAATATGCATAGACAGTCCATACTAAGAGTTCTGTAGTTGGAGGGAAATCTTGTTCATCCATGTTGACTTTTTGACAATTTTCAAAACCTTTCAATGATAACATAACACATACAGGCCATTTTTAACACAAGTGCAATATACTTTAGGCTTAGTTGAATCAATCATGACTAAAATATGCATTTAATTCAGTAACAAAATACATTCACAAAAATAAAGAAATTACATGAGATCAAAAAGATGCATATGGTCTCCTGGAGCATCTAATATTGTGATCAAATATTGTAAATTTGTTTCCAATGGTATCATTTGAATATTCATCAATGTGAGATGCATATACAGTGTACATAAACGCGGTATTAATGCTTTTCTGCTCTGAAATACATATCTCGGCCGTCCGTGGAAATAATTTGCATAACGTGGCCAATATCGTGTTTATGTACACAATATATGCATCTAATATTGATGGACTGTCAAATGATACTATTGGAAACAAATTTACGATATCACTTCGAGCAGAATATTTGACGCTCCAGGAGACCATATGCATCTTTTGAGAAATAATTTTTCGAAATTATTAAAAGGCAGCTCTCCAGAAGAAAATAAATATTAAGGACAGAGTATTGGAAAAATATTTTTAATAGACAAAATTAAGGCACAGGGCAGGAAAACAACAAAAGGGAAGAAATGGGGCAATGAAACAAAGTATGGGTCCAACAGGCTATAAAATCTCCAGGTCTTCAAGGTGTTCCAGGAAACATGGGAATCCTATTAATGGACCTAAAAAAAGAACAAGATCGATGGAAAACCAAATAATATATATGCCATAATTTTCACTAGCATGGTTTTCACAAGCTGGTTGAAATGCAGCATTTATAACATTACACCTCATAGTAACTTTAGAGAATAACGTGATAAGCTGTCGTTCATGCCAAAAGAGACTGATGACGATCAATCACTATTAGTAGTTCAAATTACTTGAATAACCACGAACATTCATGCTTAGATAACAAACATTGACGGTTCGCATGGTCAGCATAGCATGCTAGCATCTACTTTTTAGTTATTAGGCCTATAATGGGTAATATGAACTATTTTGCATTATTTAAAGCTTTAAGTGAACCATATAACGTCAATTCACACATCACAGAGATATGCTATTAAACTTAATTATAGCTCAGTGCAACATTTCGTTCACAGGCGTTAAGCACAGTTAGCAAAGACGGACAAAGCCGTGTCAATCTTCGCTAACTGCGTTATATCTTAAAATCTGCTCGAAAGAGACAAGCTATAATGTTTTAAATCATACCGTTAGTTCGGTTAAAATATGCTAATAAAATGGTTATCATAATACATTGACCTGCTACTTCTTACCCATAAATAATCACTTAGAAGATGCGAGACACACAACTTCTCCACAGCGATACGGTTTCCCAGGAAGCTTCGTTTGGAACTATTGGATGCCTCCATGATCCGCCATTGCAGTGGCCCATTGAAGTCAATGGAGTTGTCGCAACTCTGTTTCTCTATTATTATTATTTCACTATTATGGCTCTTGGATCCATGGCTAAAAACCTCCAGCCTCTGGCCGCCTTCGCGCGTTTTAATGACGTCATAAAACACCCCTCGTGGGGAGGCACTCAGGTGATTGGCTATAAAGGAGTGAGACATCTGATTGGCTACAGACGATCCCTCTTAGAAAAAATGCATTTGTGGATCGCAGTCACGTCAGAGGAGTCTCAAAAGTCTCACACACAAATGCAGCGAAGTTTACAAATTAAAAGCACTTTGTAAATGCAGATCCAACAGTTCATATATGAAGGTAACAAGCTCCACATATGTTTTTGATGAAGATTTCACGTACTTTTACATGCATATATTTGTGAATTTTTTTTCTATTTGTGTGTGCATCGAAAATATGCTCATGAATCTTATTTTTTATATGCAGAATTTTTTTTCTTATATATGGAATGAAACATATTTGTGTGTGCATTGAAAATGTATTTGTGTTTTGAGTGATACATATATATATAAATCCCCAAATACATTTGTGAATTTTTTCTGCGCATTTGTCTGTTTTGAGACTGTTCTAGCTCCATACAAACCAGCTTGTCCAGTATACACTAGTGCTTTTTCATGGAAATGCATTGTGGCGGGCCTGGACATTTTGTCCGATGTGAGTAAAAATTCGTTATATAAAATCCGGTATATTCAATGTTTATTTAATGGAAAACATCACAGAAAAATCGGGACTTCAGCTGTTGTCCGGTATGAGTAAGTTTCCATTTTAAACAAGGACGATTTAGGCGAGTTCAATTGTAATTCTCCGTGGACATGAAAAAAAAATCCATGGAAGCTCATCGCTGTTATGAGACAAAATGTTTCCACTTTGATCAATCTAAGATCTAGACCCCGTTTACACGTAGGAAAAACGCACATATTTTCATGCGGTTTGGCATCTCTTTTACACGCAAACAGAGTTTTTTTTTCACTGAAAACGATCATTTGTGAAAACCCCGGCCAAAGTGGAGATTTCTGATAACGCCATTTATGTGTTGCCATGTAAACTGGGTGAAACGGGGTTTTAGGTTCTGAAATGTCACAGCATGTGCCAGAAAATGCTTAATGTCATGTGAGCAACCTATCAGTCCACACAAACGAACCTCGCGCCATATTTATTGGGTGCATCTCAAAGCGTAGGCTGCATCCTTCCAAGGCTGCATTTTTAGGGGTCCTCACTTACTTCCATCAGCCAAACTGACACTTGAATTGAGGAGAAACCTGCAGACTCAAACAGTCAAAGTATAGTAAAATAAACACCTAAATGTTTTTTTGGACCTTTTACTTATATTAGTATAAAAGAAGACATGTTATGGAAGTAAAATAGCCCAAAATCTCAAAATTGACCATTACTTCAAAACACAATGTTTTTGCCTGTAGTGTCTCGCCTTAAACCAAAGCTCTTTAACGGAGATGAAATGACGTCATGTCAGTTTGGCAGATGGAATTAAATGACGACCCCTAAAAATGCAGCCTTCAAAGGATGCAGCCTACGCTTTGAGATGCACCCATTGTTTTGAAAGGAACAGGAAGTCGCACGTCTTATTCGTTGTTGTTGTCAATTCTGAGGATTCTGATAGGCTGGCATGGCTTTGTCCTTCTCCCTACACTGCCGCCCATAGGTTTGGCATAGTTATGATGGCGCTCGACGGCATATTTATCTGGGTTTGTGTAAATGACAACATTTTTGAAAACGATGTTGTGTGCACGATGTTATTATTGAAAACGGAGGGGGCGGAATATTCGTTTCTGTAAATACCCGGCTATGTGTAAATGTGGCCCTAGATAGTTTTTTGTGAGATGAAAAACATTTCAATCTCTTTTTTTTTAAATCTGTGACTGCTTGAAAAAAGTTGATGATGGAAAACTTTTTACCAGTGGAGTAGTTTTTATTTATATAACAGTACAGATTAATTTTAACTTTTTCTGCTACCCAGTAACATCAACCTTCCACAATGTATACATTAATAAGTTGGTTAATTTTAAAGCATAAAATTACAGTACATTGCATTACTTGTTAAGCCATTTCATTTACTTATGCATGCGTATATTGTGCCAAAATGCAATTGAAAAGATATGTAGTTATACGATAGGTAAAATATGCAAGTCTGAATGTTAGTAGTCCTTTAGTTGTGTGACAAGTTGCATTATCATGCTGGAAGTAGCCATTATAAGATGTACAGTGATATGGAAAAACCTCGTAAGTCGCATTTTGGTCAAAATTGAGTTAGGCCATCGTGTGCTCTTAAAAGGTTTTTCTCCATCTAGTCACCAAGTAAGAAAGTAAGTTGTTTGACCTTAACCAGTGCATTGTGACTTGGCAAAACCTTTTAAAGCTCATTGTGATTCCTTTAACCATGGAAAAACCTGTTATGTCTCATGGACCTATCAGATTCTTCAATTTAATAATGTGATTGTCTGATCAAGTGATTGACCATGCTTTCAAGAAAACAGTACTTTGAATGCAAGCAAGCGCTTTTTTATTAAAAAAGGTCGTTAACCCTTGTTTTAATTAAATATTTCAAGAAAGTAAAATAATTAATTAAAGTGGAGATTTGTGACAAAGAAATGCTGTCATCAGAAAGGATAAGGGGTGTTTTTGAGAATGCAGAAGACACACCAAGCATGAGTAGATTAGAACATGCTGAAGGGGACATTCTAAAACGCTTACCGTGAAAAAAGCTTAACGTGGCCTATGTCAATGGAGGGGAAAACGCTTAACGTGATACAACTACTATATTCCTTGGACCTCGGTTTTAGTTTTTTTATTGGAGAAAGTGCTCCTGACCAGAAATGCCCGAGAGGAATTTGACGCTTATTGGTCGCTCTTTTGGTGCATTAAGCCACGTTAAGCTTTTTTCACGTTAAGCGTTTTAGAATGTCCCTGCTGAAGATAATGTAGATTCTACAGTCATGCAAGTTGTTTTAATTTCTTATTTTTTCAAGATGTAAAATAATGAAGATCAACGAAGTATAACACTAATATTTTGTTGAATCCTTAATTTATGATCAGCAATATGAGGTGTCATAAAATACTGGTGTAAGTTTGAGATATTCAAATATTTAAAAAGTTCGTTGTGAGTTTGAATCTCAAGAAGTGATTATTTTTTTTCAACATAAATAAATTTTATATTAAATTGTCTTAATAATATTTTAAGGGACACAAATTTCATACATTTTCTTCTTTAGTTCACAATGACAATGACAAAGAAAGAAACTTTCGATTTAGTCTAGTAATCTGTAAAAAAAATATTGTTTAGAAAAAATTAGAACGACATAAAAGGTTTTACCATATTTCGATTTTTGGAACTGTGTCAGATTTTCCATGGAAAAACATTTTAAGTACTTTTGTGACAAGATGTGACAAGTGTGACAATATTTTTGTGTCCTCTTAAATTTACTTCTTATTGTGTTGTTAAAGTTTCAATAGGTTCATATTGTACATGTAGTCAAATGTAAATCATGTACTCAAACAGTTTTTTTCATTTTTCTCAAAAGTTTGTTTCAAGCACTTACGAGGTTTTTCCACATCACTGTAGAGATGGCATGGTCACCAGAAATACTCAGGCAGTGGCAACCGATGATTGATTTGTAATCAAGGGTGTCAGGAAAACAGGCATCACAGTCTTACACAACCACCGCCAGACTGAAACTTTTGACTGAGGCCAGGTCCATAAATTTATGGTGCGGGCACCAAATTCTGACCCCATCATCTGCGTGTCTCAGCAAACATCAAGATGTATTAAACCAGGCTTTTTATGATCCAGACAAGGGACTAGATGCTGTGACGGAGTACAATCCAATAGTAGGGTTTATTGATAGTAAAATGGTGATGACTCTGAGGGATGGAGCCCAGAGCAGAATGGCACAGTTCAGTTCAGATGGTCATGGGCTTGAGTGTACAGTGTGTCTGTGCCTGGCCAGGGATGTCTTGGGACTGCAGAGAGATGGAGATCTCTCTCGCCAGGGCTGAACTGTCAGATGGTAGGACCGTAGAGTTTAGCAGGAACATAGTCTCAATCCTGATGCCCATAGATGGCTTGGGAGGTGTTCTTAATAAACTGGGCAGAGGAAAATACTGAAGGCTGGTTAAAAGGAACGCAGTCCAAATCCTGGAGAATGAGAGGAAGACTTGGGAGCTTGTTTCTATTAATACGACTGGGAAGAGAACTTCCGAATTTTACCATCATTAAATATTAAGAATAATTTCCAGAGACAGTGAACTCTAGATTAGGATGACACTGACTGGTTGTTTAAAGGGAACGTTCACCCAAAAATGAAAATTCACTCATCAGCTACTCTCCCCAGGGCTAATCGAAGGGTCCGTGAATTTCTTTCATCCCCAAAACACTTTTGGAGTTACAAAGAAAAACAGCATTGAAGACTACAGTGCCTGACAAAAGTCTTGTCGCTTATCCAAGTTGTAGGAACAACAAATAATAACCTGACTTGTAGTTGATCAATTGGAATCAAAAATGGCTTATATGAAAGGCAAAGCCCTCTAGATTATGCGAAATATACCAAAATAGAGTTTTGTGTCATTGAGTTTTAGAATTTAATTTGTACAGAAAGGTTAGATTTTGCTTGGACAAAAGTCTTGTCGCATTGAAAAAAAATGTGGAAATTATACATACACTTTATTTTGAATACACAAATATGCCACTATAATATCAGAACATGAAGCCATGGTGCCTTGGAAAAAAGAATTAATATTGCGTATGACTCCCATGAGCTTGGAGGACTGCATCCATACGTCTTGGCTATGACTGAGATAACTTGATGATGAAATCATCTGGAATGGCATAGAAAGCAGTCTTACAGGACTCCCAGAGTTCATCAAGATTCTATGGTTTCATCTTCCAAGCCTGCTCCTTCATCTTACCCCTGAAATGCTCAATAATGTTCATGTCAGGTGACTGGGTTGGCCAATCCTGGAATACCTTCACCTTCTTCGCTTTCAGGAACTGTGACATGGAGGCAGAAGAATGAGAAGGAGCAGCAGTATAAGTAGGGCAGCAAGAACTTCTTGATATTTCAGGCTGTTGATGTTGCCATCCACTCTGCAGATCTTTCTCACACCCCCATGCTGGATGTAACAACAAACCATGATTTTTCCTCCACCAAACATGATTGTTTTCTGTGAGAATCTTGGGTCCATGAGGGTTCCAACAGGTCTTGTACGGCGACTGGCATGCAGTTCAACGGCTGATTCACCAGCAAAATAAACTTTCAGCCACTTTTCCAGTATCAATCCTTTCTGCGAGCTGTGGACCTTGGCAAATGCAATGCAGGTTTTTTGTTTTCTGTTTAATGCAGACTTCTGTGTACTAATTTGGCTATGAAAACCACTTTGAGAGAGAATTTGACAAACTCTTCTTGTAGATACCGGGATTTTTGGTGACATTTCCTCATGTAGCTTCGCTGTAGTTGAAGAAGGGCTAGCCTTGTACAGTTGAAGCAACAAATGGTCCTTTCAAACACTTGTCATACGGGGTCTGTCTGACCTGCGCGCTTGCCATGAACGTCACCAGTTTCTTCAAATCTTTTTCTCATCCCCTCCACTTGACATTTGGATACATTAAAGATGTCTGCCACCTCAGCAGCAGACTCAGTCTTCAGGCTCTTGATGATCAGCACTTTGGTCTGTGGTTGAATCTTTGGTATGTTGTCAGAGGTCTAGTCGCACCTCATATGAAAGTCTGGTGTGCTGGGGTTATTTCTATACACATCTGGGAATGTGTTAATTACAGTGTTTGTCATAGGTTAAACTCTAATCTGCGATTTGTTGCATCATCTGAAGAGACGACAAGACTTCTGTCCTAGCAAAAACAGATGTTATTGGCTTAGCCAAGCTGTGAACATCAGAACACTTTTTGACGGTTTCATTTTGCACCAAATTATTAATGTGAAAGCCCTTGACATTAAAATGGACCATTTATTGTAACAATTGATTGGTTAGAAATAAAGTTATATGCTATTTTTAGTTACTATGTCCTTATGCGACAAGACTTTTGTCAGGCACTGTAATCCAAATCAACTGAAGTCTATGGAGGCCACTCTTTCAAGCGTAAAAAACAACATTTAAAAGCCACAAAATACCTCCAAACGGCTCGTGCAGCGTAATCCAAGTGTCCGTAAGCCCTGACATGAAAATTTGACTCATGAAGACGTCTTTTCACCATGTTTTTAGCCCAAATGTCCAGTGTAGCCACTTAGCTAGGAGCCCTGTGTATTTTCGCGGAAGACGTTGACCTTGTTACGTTGGCCGACCATAAAAATGCGCTGTTCAGTCAGCGAATACTAACATTCAAAGCTGCAGCGCTTTTCTCCAATTGGAGATGTTTAGGGCCTTTGCAGCATTTTTGCCCTTGTTGGCCACCGTAGCTAGAGGTCTTGAATCTTGAACTTCTTCCATGAAGATAAACAGGGCTCCTAGCTAAGTGGCTACATTGGACATTTGGGCTAAAACATGTTGAAAAGACGTCTTTTGAGTCAAATTTTAATGTTGGGGCTTACAAACACTTGGATTACGCTGCATGAGCAGTATGAAGGCATTTCGTGGTTTTTAATTTTTTTTTTTTTACACTGGAAAGAGTGACCTCCAATGACTTCCGCTGATTTGGATTTGTCTTCAATGCCATTTTTCTTTGTAACTCCAAAAGTGTTTTGAGGACGAAAGAAATTCACAGACTTTTCGATTAGCCCTGGGGTGAGTAGATGATGAGTGAATTTTCATTTTTGGGTGAACTTTTTCTTTAAAGGGCATATAGCCTGTGACAATCTAGCAACTTGCACACTCAAAGCAATAGGTCATATTTGGCACACACATGTAAGGGAATGGGGAACATGAATGCATCACACCTGATGGGGGGAGGCACGCACACAGGCTATCAAACCAATCAAAAGCGAAAGCATATCTAAAAGATGTGAGCTGCTGGATGGGAGGAGACATTAAGGGAATTCACACAAGATTTGTGACAAGGCTGTGATTTCCCATCACCACAGGTCCAGTTTTGGTGTGCTTGTGCTCACTGCAGCCTCAGATTTCTGTTTTTGGGTGACAGGAATGAATCTCAACGAGGTCTTCTGCTATTGTAGCCCATCTGCCACAGGGCTTAATATGATGCACATTCCGATATGCTTTTCTTGCTTTTCTGCTCATCACATTTTTAAAGTGTGTTTACCTGAGTTATCGTAGCCTTCCAAGTATAGGCTACCAATGAGCTGCATAACCATTAACCTCTTCCACCCTGGACTTGCCATTAATTATAGGAATTATAGCCCTGCTCACACCTCACCTTAAAGCACATTACTTCTCCAATCCTGTTTACATTTACGTTTCCTAATAAGCAACTAGGTGTTAATTGGTTCTCTTGCGAGGATCAGTCGATTACTGTCCATTACCCCTTAGTTTGCATTATTGTTCATTGCAACAGTTATGAAGAATTTTCTGATCCACATTTATGGTGACATAAAACGTCAATTTCTTTTTAAGCCTCTGATTTCATGTAGCTCACAAAGCGCATTATATTTTTTCTGCGTCGGTGGCCAATCTGCTTGATACACCAAAGAAAACATTTTAAAATATGCGGTTTTGCTGATTCATTCCCACATGTTAAGTTTGCTAATGTAAAAATAAATGCCCCTCCCCTCTGGCATTTCTGCATCTGACTACCTGCCCTGCATCAATTAATCAATTATCTCAGTTCCCTCCATCCTAATTATGTTCACCTAATTATGTTTCCTTTTAGTTAATTTTATTAGCTTAGGTATTTATAGTTTAGTTTCGCCCTATTCAAACAGGTAGCCTTAGTCTGGTTCCCCTTTATCTCAGGAGCACTTCTGTTTGCTTTGTCCCAAAGTTTTGCATTAGTAAAGTTTTGCCCTTCCCTCATTGAGTGGGATTGCTGCAAGCAAATCCCACTAAATGTTATTCTAAAAGTTTATTTATTATTCCACCTCCTCATCTTCCTCCTCCTCCTCTTCCACCGTTTTACGGACCTTAACTACTTCCACATACTTCAACATATTCGAACCGTTCAAACTTCAAATTCAGATTCAGACATTATCGGGTGTATTCAGATTTTTCCAAAAATTCATAATTTCCGAGATATTCCACGTTTTCCAAAAGCATGTTCCCATTAGAAATGAATATGGAACTCTAGCCTGCTCTGATAAGAGCCAAGCAACCACCCAGACCATCATAGGAACTGCCTAGCAGATCCTTAGCAACCATCAGGAATGCCTTGCCAACCGCCTAGCAATGCCTTAGCAACCACCCAGAACACCATAGCAACTGCTTAGCAACCACCCGGTACACCTTAGCAACCACCCAGCAAAGCCTTAGCAACCACCCTGAACACCATAGCAACCTTCTAGCAACGCCTTAGCAAACGCCCAGAACACCATAGCCACCACCTAGCAACGCCCTAGCAACCACCCAGAGCACCTTAGCAACCGCCTAGCAACACCCTAGAAACCACTCAGAACACCTTAGCAACCGTCTAGCAACACCTTAGCAACCACCTAGCAACGCCTTAGCAACCATCCTGAACACCATAGCAACCACCTAGCAATGCCTTAGCAACCACCCAGAACACCATAGCAACTGCCTAGCAACGCCCCAGCAACCACCCAGAACACCTTACTAACCACCCTGAACACCATAGCAACTGCCCAGCAACCACCCGGTACACCTTAGAAACCACCTAGCAACGCCTTAGCAACCACTCTGAACATATCAACTGCCTAGCAACACCCTAGCAACCACCCAAAAATCCTTAGCAACCACCCTGAACATCATAGTAACCACCTAGCAACGCCTTAGCAACCATCCTGAACACCATAGCGACCGCCTAGCAACAACACACAACACCAAAGCAACTGCCTAGCAACACCCTAGCAACCACCCAGAACAACTTAGCAACCGCCTAGCAACGCCTTAGCAACCACCTGAACACCGTAGCAACCGCCTAGCAACCACCTGGTACACCTTGGCAACCACCTAGCAACGCCATAGCAACCACCCAGAACACCTTAGCAACTGCCTAGCTACGTCTTAGTAACCACCCTGAACACCATAGCAACTGCCTAGCAACAACCCAGTACATCTTAGCAACCACCTAGCAACGCCCTAGCAACCACACAGAACACCATAGCAACTGCCTAGCAATGCCCTAGCAACCACCCAGAACACCTTAGCACCTGCCTAACAACGTCTTAGCAACCACCCTGAACACCATAGCAACCGCCTAGTAACCACCCGGTACACCTTAGCAACCGCCTAGCAATGCCCTAGCAACCACACAAAACACAACAGTAACCACCTAGCAACGCCCTAGCAACCACCCTGAACACCATAGCAACCGCCTAGCAATGCCCTAGCCACCACCCCAACCAGCTTAGCAACTGCCCAGCAACACCTTAGCAACCACCCTGAACACCATAGCAACTGCCTAGCAATGTCTTCACAACCACACAGAACACCTTAGCAACTGCCTAAACCACCTGGAACACCATAGCAACCACCTAGCAATGCCCTAACAACCACACAGAACACCATAGCAACTGCCTAGCAACAACCCTAACAACCACCCAAAACACCTTAGCAACCACCTAGCAACACCTTAGCAACCACCCCGAACACCATAGCAACCACCTAGCAACCACCCGCTACACCTTAGCAACCACCTAGCAACCACCCAGAACACCTTACCAACCGCCTAGCAACACCTTAGCAACCACCCCGAACACCATAGCAACCACCTAGCAACCACCTGCTACACCTTAGCAACCACCTAGCAACCACCCAGAACACCTTACCAACCGCCTAACAATGCCTTAGCAACCGACCTGAACACCATAGCAACCGCCTAGCAACCACCCGGTACACCTTAGTAACCACCTAGCAACGCCCTAGCAACCACCCAGAACACCTTAGCAAACACCCAGCAACCTTGTTCAGTGGAATTGGAGTCAGGAAATTGGAGGACTACTTGGGCCTGATCATGTTCGCACACACACAATAAACAGCTATAGTAGTTTGGCTTCAGCTTTCACAGACAGCAGCCATAGCAGTTTGGCTTCAGCTTTTAATTTTCTCCACATTTGAAAATTTCTGGGCATTACTAACATTTCCAGTTTCACTCATATTAAATGCTTTTTTCCAAGTTTTACAACTATTCACACTTATTTCAAGAGCCTTTCTACTCTTTCATATTTTCAGCAATTCATGGTAACATTACAATCATTCACACTTTAAAAAATTTGACTTTTATTCAAACAATTTCTGTCTTAATTCTGCAATTGCAGATCAGCATCAGCAGCTTCAGCAGACAGCAATCCCACTCGCAGTTTCTTCAGAAACTGCCTTTTCTAGTTGTTCTTGTTATTAAAATCTTGTATTTAAATCTTTCTTTTGAATAAAGAATCACGTTTTTACAAAATTCAAAGCTTAGAATGGTCTCCTTTAACAGCAGTTTGAAGAGGTAACTGTAGTGCGTTTATTGCTCCACAGAGCAGCAGCCTAAAGAGCTGAGGATTGTGCTGGTGGGAAGGACTGGAGCAGGAAAGAGTGCAGCAGGAAACACCATCCTGGGGAGAGAGGCGTTTGTGTCAGAGATCAGCACTTCCTCTCTGACTGAAGAGTGTGCAAAGGAAAGAGCTGAAGTGGAACACAGAAGCGTGGCTGTGATCGACACTCCAGGCCTGTTTGACACCGAGCTCAGTAATGATGAGATCATAAAGGAGATCATTAAGTGCATCTGCCTCTCTTCTCCAGGACCCCATGTCTTCCTGGTGGTGATTCAGATTGGCAGATTCACACAGGAAGAGCAGGAAATAGTGAAGATCATTCAGGAGACCTTTGGTGGTGACTCAGCCAAATACACCATGGTGCTGTTCACTCACGGAGACAAACTGAAAGAGAAAACAATTGAAGAATTTTTGGCTGAGAGTGAAAAACTGACGGTCTTCACTTGTCAGTGTGGTGGAGGATTTCATGTCTTTAATAACAATGAGGACAAGTGTCCCTCTCAGGTCCTGGAGCTGATGAAGAAGATTGACAAGATGGTAGCAATAAATGGAGGAAGCTTCTACACCAATGAGATGTACAGGAAGGCTGAAAAAGCGATCGAAGAGAAGAAGAAGATGATTCTTGAAAGCGATGCGTGGATATTGGAGGCTAAAGCTAGAGAAATGGCAGAGAATGATAACAGTTTTCTGAGGAACATAATTACAGGTGCTCTAGCAGGAGCAGTAGCGGGAGCAGCTAGAGGTGCATTAGTTGGAGCAGCTGTAGGTGCAGTAGTTGGAGCAGCTGTAGGTGCAGTAGCTGGAGCAGCTGGAGGTGCAGTAGCTGGAGCAACTACAGCTGCATTAGTTGGAGCAGCTGGAGGTGCAGTAGCTGGAGCAGCTAGAGGTGCAGTAGCTGGAGCAGCTGGAGCTGCAGTAGTTGGCGCAGCTAGAGGTGCAGTAGTTGGCGCAGCTAGAGGTGCAGCAGTTGGAGCAGCTAGAGGTGCAGGAGTTGGAGCAGCTGCAGGAAGAGCAATAACTGCATCAAAAAATGCACTATACAGTAAAGAACTTGCGTTCTGTTATTATTGATTGTTTAAAAGCAGTTAAATTGAAGACCGCAGTGCTTAAAGTAGTTGAGTCACAAAATGTCCATTTTTAGAAAATAGAGGCAGTGGACTTAAGCAACTATCCACCTTATTCCCAGAACGTTCGATCTCCCAGGATTCATATCGTGGTTCAACGGACTCGCCGATCTCCTACTTCCTGTCGAGCTGTTGCTTACATTCGTTTTCATTGAACCGAGTAATCGCTTGCGGCTAGCGTCTGGGGGACAGTGGGATGTGTACATACACATACATACGGTGTATATTCAAATGTAAAGGCTAGCTAATCTATTTTATATTCGGCAAAAACATTCTTTAGCTTGATGAAGACGTGATATCTATTTGGGTGGCTCCACACGTTCCTACAGCCAAAGTAAAAAAAAAAAAAAAAAAAAAAAGCGTGAAAGACGGCGAGTTGCAATTCATATGCAGGAAGTGATTAGCTAGCAAGCTGCTTATCAAAATGCTTTTGATTCAGCAAATAGTCTGGCGAGCAACTTTCTTTGTTTTACAAAAGGGTAAAAACCCAGCCGTCACCCGCTCCACTACTGAATGATATCACATTAGCTGTGGGCAACAATCATTATTCAGAGCACGGAAGTACAGTCCCCAAGCTTCACTTCGCATGCTGGAAATCACCAATGCACGGAACGAAATAAAGATCTCAGTCCAATCCTTCACAACTGCTGTAGCTGACAAGCTAAATAATTGCCACAAGAATATAGTCGGCTAAAGCTAAGGTTTTTACGGAAGCCAGGATTACGATTGCACCTTTAAATTCACTAACGCTACTGGTAAACCCCTCCACTGCTCAATGTAGCCTGTATAACAGCTAAATGTGTGGGTTTCAATATGCATCCCGCGTGTGACCGTATATGGCCACTAATTACATGGCAAACGCTGGTTGCTTCACAAGAAAACTAAACTGACCACTGGCTGACTACTGCGTTTGTGGGATTCAGAAAAAAGGATACTTGTTGCACGAATTTTTGAATTAACGTATCAGGGGACTGTATAATACAGTGGGATCGGGGGATGATCATCCGTTTGTGGCTTTTTAACTAAATATTTTCCCGTGAACCGTTTTTACATTTCTACCGCTATTTGGCCAAGACCTCCGGTACACTTGCGCAGTTGCATTATTTTTGGACTTTAAAACAGAAATCAATGGAGTATCTTTGGCCAACGTTAGCGTAAAAAATCGATAGCTAGCGAGCAACTCAGCCTCGTCAATGCATAGGTATAACTGACCTAGCTACACAGGTAATGCGAAATAATTGCGATTCACTGTTTTGCATTGATTTATTTGCACTGCAGATAGATAGCTGAGCAGGCGAACTAGCTTGCTAGCCTAGTCTGCCTTACACTAGCGTGCAAGCTAGTTTGTTGGTTTCTTGGTCAATGTTAAGATCCTTTCACACCGGACACGAAACGAATTTTTCGCACGACAGATTACATTCAAAGTCAAGGCAAAGAGTGTTTTGCATTAACTTTGAATGTAATCTGTCGTGTTTCGCGTCCGGTGTGGCAGCGGCTTTAGCTGGCAACCTTTTTATTCGGCGCATTTAAATGCCGGCTAGCGAGCTAGATGCTCGCGGTGCAACTCCAGCCAAAATAGTTCGCATAATAATGGCCAGGCGCGTCGCTAGAACAGGGAATTGGGGGGGGCAGAGATATGGAAGCCCAAAACTGCCAAAATTAAAAATAAATAAATAAATGTATAAATAAATAAATATATATAAATAAATACATTTAAATGCAATAAAATTGCGAAATAAAAAAACATACATAAATAAATAAAATTTATGTATAAATTGGTCTCAACTTATTTATTTATTTCTATATTCCATATTCATTTATTTCTTAATTTATTTCCATTTATATTTATTTCCTAATTTATTTATTTCTGTATATACTTATTCAGGTATTTATTTATTTCTCAATTTATTTATTTCTATATATATTTATTTATTTCCGTGGCAGTCCCGGACCAAGAAATCAGGAAATTTAATGGTAATTAGAGGGTGTGGCTTTCATCCCTGTCATCGCGTCGCCTCATTCCCATTGGTTGTTCCGTAACAGAGTGCTTAGATTGATTACACAGGCCTAACTCCTGCATCAGCCTGCTGTTTAGAATGTTCAATTCACTAAATTTGGGAATGGCTTCACAAAGACGAGCAGTAGCGAGAGACTTGAGACTTTTAGCTGACATTGCAGGAAATGAAAACGCCAATTTTGATTATTTGCTATTTCGCGTAGAAGCCTCGAGGGTCCGTGTACCTTTCGGCCATTCGCTTTTTCGTTTTGATTAAGGTAATGAAAAACGGAGAAACGAACTGATTTCATTTTTTTTTGTTTTGATGTGGCAAACAAAAAACGAAAAACGAGCCGTCTCCTGATTTGCGTTTGGAAATTGGAAATCGAAAAACGGAAAACGAGTCGTTATCTGATTTTCTATTAAATGATTACTAAACAAAAGTCGGGAAACGAAATACAGCCAATATTCTTTTAATAGAGCTTGCTCTGACCTGAGCCGGAGGCGAAATTTTTCCCCCAGTCTGCTAGTAATGGAAGAATCACTATTGAGCAATCAGAGATTCGTGAGGTCAATATAAACAAGTACACATGGAAGCGCGGTGATGTCAACAAGCATTATGTTGCTAGCTAGCATCGTGCTGCTACATAAAATAATGTTTCGTTTTTATTGTATGGTATCGTCACTTGTAATCATATGTTCTCGCCAGAAATTGCCAAATGTCTAAACAGTGATATGTGATAATGGCAGTGGATGTGTGTGCTTCTGACGAACACGGGTCCGTTGTTTGACTCACGTTACTTTAATTTTTAGCTGGTTAGCTAGGTAGCTACTCTCCTCTTGGCGCTGGCGAACATTACGAACAACAGCAGTATAAAACTTGCTTCCTGTTTATTTAACTTGACTAGATTGCCATCGGTAACCAGAAGCTACCAGTCAAGCATTTTTACATGGTTCGTAACGGTTTTAGTGACTTTGGTTGTTATTGAACTGAAGTTTGGAGCATCCAGTTTGCCCTTACCGACTTGATCGCGATAGCTACCCATTTCTCAAACGGCCGATTTGTTCCTTGCACTTTTCATGCAGAAAACTGAAAAACGGTCTGTTATTACGATCGACTCCGATATAACACAAAGTCAATAAAACCGTTACGAACCATGTAAATACTTGACTGGTAGTTTCTGGTTACCGATGGCAATCTAGTCAAGTTTAATAAACTGGAAGCAAGTTTTATCCAGCTGTTGTTCGTAATGTTCGCCAGCTCGCAGGAGAGTAGCTACCTAGCTAACCAGCTAAAATTAACATAACGTGAGTCAAGCAATGGACCCGTGTTCGTCAGAAGCACACACATCCACTGCCATATCACATATCACTGTTTCGACATCTGGCAATTTCTGGCGAGAACATATGATTACAAGTGACAACACCGTACAATAAAAACTGAACATTATTTTATGTAGCAGCACGATGCTAGCTAGCAACATAATTGGCATTTTCATTTCCCGCAATGTCAGCTAAAAGTCTCAAATCTCTCGCCGCTGCTCGACTTTGTGAAGGCATTCCCAAATTAAGTGAATTGACCATTCTAAACAGCAAGCTTATACAGGAGGTAGGCCTGTGTAATCAACCTAAGCACTCTGTTATGGAACAACCAATGGGAATAAGGCGACGCGATGACAAGAATGAAAGCCACACCCCCTCATTACCATTAAATTTCCTGATTTCTTGGTCCGGGACTGCCACGGAAATAAATAAATAAATTATATATATATAGACATAAATAAATTGAGAAATAAATAAATACCTAAATAAGTATATACAGAAATAAATAAATAAATTAGGAAATAAATATAAATGGAAATAAATCAATTAATGAATAAATGAATATGGAAATAAATATAGAAATAAATAAATGAGTTGAAACCAATTTATACATAAATTTTATTTATGAATGTTTTTTTATTTCGCAATTTTATTGCATTTAAATGTATTTATTTATATATTTATTTATTTATTTATATATACATTTATTTATGTATTTACTTATTTATTTATTCATTTATTTATTTTTAATTTTGGCAGTTTTGGGCTTCCATACACAGACACGTCCCTTTATGAAAAGAATTAGTCCTGGCTAGTTCTCAATCATTTTCCTTTACTGACGCGTTTTCCAATTATCGTAACTGGCAACTGAAAACACGGTTTCTCTCCATATGCGATCTAACAGCGATTAGATGATGGGCTAAATTCAGTACAGTTGCGGAACAAGAACAGAGAATTGGGTTGCACAAAACATCCGTTTAAAACAGTTATTAGTCCTGACCTGTTCTCAGTCATTTTCATGATTAACAAAAGGTTCACTCCGAGAGCACTCCACACTTAACAGGTGCTGCTTTGTTCTCCCCGATCAGGTAAAGGCGACAATCATTCATCTGGACGCGTATTTGCTAATTTAAATCAATGTTATTCAAAATTGCATACCTGCGTAAAATAGCTTGAGCCGCATGCTTTTTATAGCCTATTTAACCGCCGAAAGTGCCACGTTTTGTTTTATCAACCCACGCAATACCGAGAGTGAAAGGCGATATTTCATTGGAACAAAGACCAGTTCAATCAACTCGAAGCATTGGCCTATTAGTACATAAATTATTTTTCTGTACTGAATTTAGCCCATGATTTCATTGCTGTTAGATCGCATATGGAGAGAAACCGTGTCTTCAGTTACCAGTTACGATAATTGGAAAACGCGCCAATAAAGGAAAATGATTGAGAACTTGCCAGGACTAATTCTTGTCATAAAGGGACGTGTCTGTGCCCCCCAATTCCCTGTTCTAGCGACGCGCCTGATAATGGCTATACGCGTTTTAAATTGACTAAATTTAAATGCATGAAATATAACTTAGATGGCTAGCAAGAAAGCCTTTATGCCAACTTAGCTATATTTAATGTATGTATATGCGAGCTAGGTGCCTAAATGGCGAAGTTACAACTATTCACTATTATCCATTGACTTCGATGAGCAAGTCCAAAAATAATACAACGACGCATGTGTACCGGAGGGCACGGCAAAATAGCCGTTGAAATGTAAAAACGGTTCACGGCAAAATATACACTTCGTTCACGAAATGGTGTGCGCGTACGTAGCAATATCCTCTTGGGTTACTTCAGTCTTAGCGCGGCTAGCCACTCCAAGCGCCTACTCGCTGGCATTGAGTGTAGACTGTAAGGTGCTGGGCAAGGGCAATCTTTCCTAATCATCTTGTAAATAAAGCACTCTGTTTCCATAAAAAAAAAAACTTTTATGTTTTTAGAGTTATTGGTACAACTAACAACGGAACAAGTGGAGCCTGAACGTATTCTGTCGATCTTACAGTACAGCGGAAGTAGGAGACCGGCTGGGCTCTCATGGCGGCGCGCATCGTTAGAACAGGTGGATAAGAGATGTTTTCTCATCCTTAGCTCTCAGAAAATGTGATTTAAAGGTGCTCTAAGCACAGTTGGGTGATTTCTGTGTGATTGTGCAGGAACTAGAAACTGAAACTCAGACATTTTCTTAATATGTATTTACTGGTTTGTACCCTTAACCTTTTAGCACCTAAGCTGCAAACTGGATGCCTGGGCTTATTTGGTTGTTTTCATTGTAAAAGTGTCAGAAAATGTGCCACAAGTCAGTGCTTTTGCCCCCTTTTCCTTGACTTAAGCTTTCAATATCTGAAAGTTATTTAATTGCAGACAATCTAGAAGTTACATTAATCTAAACTGCAGATGTGATATTCTGTCGTTGACGAAATGGCCATTGTAAACAGGCTAAGCAAAATGTGTAACTTACTGCTTTAGCAATGTCCTGCTGTTTTAATGTGTTGTATGCAAAATCTAACCTATGAATTCTTTTGTTGACAATGGCCTGTCTAAAAGTCGTACATATAAGAATATGGACATTCACTGAGAATTCATTGTCCAGCTCACCACTGGCCACAGTCGCCACTCATGGATTAACATCACAAGGTTTAGCAGTACACAGAGCAATCAGACAAGGATGCCCACTATCGCTATTACTTTATTTCCTTTTTGTTTAACCATTTGCAGCAATGGTACAACAAAACTCCACCACTAAAGGAATCCTCACGCCCTCAGATCAGCCTTTATGCTGTAGGCTTGGGCCGACTGTCAATATAATCGAGAATTGCTGATGGATTTAATCAATCTGCAATGCCTACTGTTCAACTTATTTTGTTTGTTTGTTTTGGGCCAGAAAAATACTGGCCATGGTCAATTCTAAGGTGTGCGTACATGTACTTACACTAATAAACCATTATTCATCTCTTGCTTACTGTGTTTTGTCTTAATTCATTTTTGTAAGGTCACGCCTCCAAGCCTCCAACTCGTCAGTCTATTAGGACCCTGCAGCAGCCCAGCTCATCATTCCATTCAATCTTCCGATCACCATTCCACATCCGTGTTGTTATGACTTGAAAATCACAACAAAGAAAACCAGCAATGACAACTTAAACAAATTTATTCTTCACTGATAAAAAAAAAACTTCTTCAAATAATCCACTGTTCAATCCTACAATAACACTCTAATGCCACTATGTAACTCTGTTGTCAAAACAAAAACTCTGCTACTACTGACCAAAATCACAGCATTTATATAGACTAGTAACATTCTGGAAAGATCTACAGGATTCCTTGGTGATCCCGCCCCCTCCAGGCAAGAAGATGCCAGAAGCTTCTAGAAAGCACTAGTCTATTTCATCACAAACAAGTGGTATTGCATCAGACCATGCAAAATAGACTGTAACACAGACATATCACCAGAGGGTGCTAAATGATAACAAAAATAAACAAATCACTGACCAGTCATAATGGGCATTAAATAGTGTCTAACAAATATCCATTTACAAATGATATACAGTGCTGTACACAAAATACTCATACATAACACCTCCACTCTTTAAGAAAAGAAAGGTTTGCTAAAAGCTTTCTTTTGTTAAAATTAACACAGCTTTATAATCAGTATAATCTTGAACTTTACACAAAAAGTATCATTGATCATTATAACAATCATATACCTAACAACCAGTCCAATTTTCACAATCAAATAGAAAAGTAAAATTATATGCGAGAAAGTGCATCTGGTATAACATTATCTTTTCCCCTGATGTGAAAAATATCCAAATCATACTCTTGCAAAAGTAAACTCCATCTCAGTAATCTTTGATTCTTGTTTTTGATCTTATGCAAGCATGAGAGGGGATTGTGATCACTGAAGATCTTGATGGAAGTAGCTGAACAAGTCAAATAGACTTCAAAATGTTGTAAAGCCAAAACAAGTGCCAAACATTCTTTTTCAATTGTTGAATAGTTTTTCTGATGTTTATCAAACTTTTTGGAAAAGTAACAAACAGGATGATCCATCAGTGTCTTCTTGCAGTAAAACTGCGCCTGCACCAATATCACTGGCATCAACAGCCAACTTGAACTCCTTTTTGAAATTAGGAGATAAGAGAACTGGTGCATTTTTGAGGGTAGCTTTCAGTTGGTCAAATGAATTTTGACATTTTTCATCCCAAACAAATTTTGCATTTTTCTTCAGTAAATTTGTCAAAGGTTCAGAAATGATAGAGAAATTTTTCCAGAATTTTCTGTAGTAGCTAGCCATCCCTAGAAATCTCATTAATTGTCTTTTAGTTGTATGCTCGGGAAATTCAGTGATAACTTTTACTTTTGAATCAATTGGTTTGACTTGACCCTGTCCTACAATATGACCTAAATAAACAACTGTAGCTTTACAAAAGTCACTTTTAACAAGGTTGATAGTCAGCTTGGCATCACTCTCTAAAAGAAGTTTCTAATGTAGGTGAGGTGCTCTAGGAAGCTGTCGCTGGTGATGATAAGTCATCAATATAGGCCTCACATCCTGGTAGTGCAGCGATCACTCTGTTTTCCAGACTTTGGAAGGTGGCCGGAGAATTTTTCATTCCAAAGGGCATGACCTTGTATTGGTGTAATCCATCTGGTGTGACGAAGGCAGAGATCTCCTTTGCTCTGTCTGTTAGAGGGATCTGCCAGAAGCCCTTGAGGAGATCAAATTTGGTGACATACTTTGACTGTCCAACTTGGTCAATGCAGTTATCAATCCTGGGAATAGGATATCAGTCTGTTTTTGATAGAGCGTTTGCTTTCCTGTAGTCTGTCACCATTCTATATGTTCCATTGGGTTTTTGAACTAGGATGCATAGAGAACTCCAGTCACTGTTACTTAGTTCAACAAAGTCATTTTCAAGTAGGTATTTGACTTCTTGTTTAAGGTATTTCTGCTTCTCTGGATTCATTCTGTAAGGATGCTGTTTTACAGGCTGTGCATCATCTTGTAGGATGACATCATGGTAAACCATATCAGTCCTTGATGGAACATCAGGGAATATGTGACTGTATTCCAATATGAGCTGCTTTAGCTGTTGTTGTTGTTGAAAAGGGTCCAGGTGGGACAACTTGCTGTCAATATTTTGAAGAATGTCTGAATTTTCAAGTTTGGCTGGACCAGGTTCATTTTCCAAGGGGCAGTCACAGTCTTCTTCAGAATTTTCCAGTTCAATTGTATTTACCACATTGACTGGCTTTTGCTGAGTGTCTCTGTCAATGTATTCTTTCAGCATGTTGATGTGACACATTTGTTTTTGTTTCCTCCTTCCAGTGGTTAAAATGACATAATTTAGATCACTGACCTTTTTGAGGACAGTGTAAGGGCTGAAATATCGGGCTCTTAGAGGGTTTCCAGGAACTGGTAAAAGCGCAAGGACTTTGTCACCAGCTTTAAAACTTCTATCTTGGGAATGAAGGTCATATCTGGCTTTCATTTTGCCCTGAGCCTCTTTGAGATTAGACTTAGCAAAGTCACAAGCCTTAGAGAGACGATTACGGAAGTCAGAGACATACTGAAGTAGTTCATTGGGACAACATCTTCGGCCAGCAACTTCTCCTTTAGAAGCTTCAGAGGTCCAAGGACTGTATGCCCAAAAACAAGCTCAAAAGGACTGAACCCAAGAGACTCCTGAACAGCTTCACGGGCAGCAAACAGAAGAAGATGGACACCTTTATCCCAGTCTTTCTCTGTGTCAAAGCAGTAGGTCCTTATCATGTTCTTCAGGGTTTGATGGAACCTCTTCAAAGCACCTTGACTCTCAGGATGGTAAGCTGAGGACCTGTATTGTTTAATACCAAGCTCATGCATAACTTGTTGAAATATGCCAGACATGAAATTTGACCCTTGATCAGACTGAATAGCCTTAGGAAGACCAACAAAGCAGAAAAACTTTGTAAAAGCCTTGATGATAGTCTTCGCCTTGATATTACGAAGTGGAAT
The DNA here is from genome assembly GCA_029692085.1 of Gymnothorax javanicus. Taxonomy (NCBI): domain Eukaryota; kingdom Metazoa; phylum Chordata; class Actinopteri; order Anguilliformes; family Muraenidae; genus Gymnothorax; species Gymnothorax javanicus. The sequence continues at coordinate 7,450,425 of CM056208.1, read as the reverse complement.
TGCCTCAAGAAACCAGGTGGAAGCAGACATGATAGTCAGTAGGTACTCACAACCAGTGGCGTTTTTAAGTGTAAAAACTTAGTGGGTCAAGAATGTATTTCAGGTCTGGGGGTGGGGGTGGGTGGGGGGCACAGTAAACGAGGGGTATGGGGTGATTTCTATACAACAATTTGTGATAAATTAGTTTGTCTGCTGCTGTTTTACCTTACAAGCTTTTAGTTAAAAGTCAACATTATCGCACACACGCACACACACGGAGGAGAAGAGGGAGAGAGAGAGCGCACGTGAGTGAGTGAGTGAGAGGCGCCTGCCATTCGCCAATACGGGGATTGATGTTTGTTTAAAAGCCATATGCCACCGTTGCTCCACAACGCTCAGAGCCTTCAAGGCCATAAACAAAGTAGAGCGCTCAACACCACTAAGTGCCACAGCAAACCGCACACACAGACAACTTATTAGGATCGATCCACTCTATGACAGCATTATGACAACAACCTTGTCCTTAAGCATATATGTGACACACTGTCATCACCATCTAGCCTCGATCCAGCATAACAAGATAGTATACATTAGTATACCGTTGTCTTACTGTCATAATGTTGCAACATATTGAAATATGTATAAAATACATATGAGAAATAGCTATGAACTGCAACATATTTTTTCAAGTCTTTTTAATATCATTTGAAAATGATAGTAGATTCAGGCCTTTTAAATATTACAAAAATGATAGAGAAATTGTGAATAGAAAGAGCATTTCTTTGTATCCAACCGGTATAAAATACCTGGGCCAACAACAATCTTGTAAACTTAATACTAACGTTAGAATCTGACCTGGCAGCCTTAAGTAACCAGCTTTGAAATGCAATCACATCCTCTTTGTTAGTCATTCAGAAGAAAAGATAGGATTGTAATAAAATTGGGCGGTGCGGAGAAATACCCGGATAACTATACGTTATAATTATGATTCATTTGTTATAAAGCCTCAGCTTCCATGACTAGGGCTAGTCTAGCCTAGCTACGTTAGCATTTCGCTGGTGGACAAATAGTTGCAGTAGCTCTCAACATAATGTTATAATATACAAATACATCCAAAATCTATCGTTAAATCTTACCAGAAAAAAGTAATTCCACGGGATCTGGTGTTAGTATTTCGTTCAGCATCCATATGCTGCGCAAAAATCTGGCATCTTTGGTGTAGATTTAAGTTTAAGCGCTCGACTGTTGTGAATACGAAGTTGTATTTTGGTAGTAAAACCGGCATTTTAGAGTATCAGAGCATCCTGGATCATAGTTAAATGTGTTACGCATATAATCAATCAAACCGCTTGGAAATCGGTCGAAAATTCAGCGAGTAATGATTTGTAGAAATTGTTTGATACTTCTTACCCCAATAGAAGTACATACACAGTGAGGCTTCCGCTAACCCTGTACTAACATGGTCGCCCAGTAGGCACACCTCTCCCCCACACATGCTACGTCTACGTATATGTCTATGATGCCTGTTGAAATGACGCTGTAGTGGGGCTTGGGGCTGTCAGCCCCACATGCCAACAAATTCGGCTACCTCCACTGATACAGCCAATACTCTGAGCATGCGTACTTATATTCTCACACGTCTCGTAAACATTGCATTGCGGAAGAGGGGCTAGCCCCATTCATGCGAACATGGATCAGGAGATCAGTCTGAAGCAGCAAAACAGAGACCAATAAACATGAACTTGAATCCAAACACAAATTCCATGCAATTTAGGAAAATGCTAAATTTATAGACAATACATTTAATCAGATAATACGATCAAGTTTGAGAATTAATAATGTAATTTGCCTACGGTCCTTTCTGGTGACACCAGGTGGGGCTGTGCCCCACCTGCCCCTAATGACCAGTCGCCACTGCTCACAACCAGATCTAGTCTTTGGCAATGGTCCAACACAGTCAATGATGATCTGACTGAAAGGTTCTTTAAAAGCGGGAATGGAATATTCTGGTTCGGCTTCCCAACCATTTGACAAGTATGACAGGATTTGCAGTACTCCTGTACATCAGACCTCATGGAAGGCCAGAAGAAATGATTCCTGACACGTTGAAGGGTCTTCTTGATACCCAAATGACCTGACATAGGATTGTGATGGGCCAGACTAAGAGTTTCTTGATGATAAGACTTTGGAAGAACAATTTGATGGGTGATCATCCACTGTTCATCTACAGATACATCAAGTGGATGCCACTTTCTCATAAGCACACCATTTTTGTAGTAAAAACAGACAGGAACTTGAGTAGCCTTTTGTTCACTTGCAGCCTGTGGTAGAAGATGCGCTAGATCACGAGCTTGTTTTTGCTCCTGAATAAGTTGTTTCCGAGACAGAATATCATTAGAATGACCTGACAAGGACAAGTCTGAAGATTTCCCAGACATCTCAGGACTGGAAGGTTCCTGATGAAAAGACTGCCCAATGAAGGTGTCAGCCAGGTTGAAGTCCAGGTCAGCATCATCTTGAATAGCCTTTTTGGCCATAGAACGAGTAACTGCACATGAAGGATAGAGGTCTGGAATTTCCTCCTCAAAAGATTCAGATTCTTGATCAGTCAAAGGAGTGTCAGTTATAACAGGGTAGGGCACAACCTTATCCCCAGCAAGATCATTACCAAGAAGCAAATGAACACCTTTGAAAGGAAGAGAAGACCTAACACCAACAGTAACAGGCCCAGAGACTAAGTCTGATTTGAGATGAACATTATGGAGAGGTACACTTGTAAAACCACATTCCTTGAATAAGGACATTAGCCTGAGTAGACGATTGGTCCGAAAAAGGCAGAATATCTGCAAGAATAAGAGATTTGGAAGACCCAGTATCCCTTAGAATTCGAACAGGAGCAGATGATGAAAAATCATGTCAAAGTGAGACAAAACCATCGGTGATGAATGGCTCAAAACCCTCCATAACAGAATCAGACACAGAAGGTAGAAGATCAGGTGAACTGACCTTTGATACAAGAGATTCTCGCCTAGTGAAAGCAGTTAGCTTGGTTTCTTGTTGTTGTTGTTTTTTCTTGAGAGCATAACACTCAGAAATAAGGTGACCTTGCTTTTTGCAGTATTGGCTAGACACAGAAGGTAAAGAATCAGAGGATTGCTTCTCACTGGAAGGTTTCCTCTCAGAAGTGGCCTTAGAATCATTACAAGTGTTATTAGAAGAAGTCTTGGACTGAGACTTGCCTTGAAATTTAGAAAAAGTGGATTTTTGGACAAAAGAAGACTTATGGGTCAATGCATAACTATCAGCCAGGGTGGAAACATCTTGCAAAGTATTGGCTTGTTTCTCCTCAAGGAAAGTCTTGATATCAGGCTGGATACACCTTTTGAATTCCTCAACCAAAATAAGTTGCCTCATTCTGTCAAAATCTTTCTCAACTTTCATGGAATTACACCACTGATCAAACAACTGTTCCTTCAACCTGCCAAATTCAACATGAGTTTGACTGGCTTCCTTGCGAGGATTCCTAAATTTTTGCCTGTAAGCCTCTGGGACCAATTCATAACCCTTCAGAATGGCAGATTTGACAAAATCATAATCAGAACACTGTTGGACAGATAACTGGTTATAGATTTTCCTAGCTTTACCAGTAAGAACACTTTGTAACATCATTGTCCGATGCTCTTTTGGCCATTTCAAATTTTCAGCAATTTTTTCAAAATGGGTAAAGTATTGGTCTACATCATTTTCTAGGAGGGGAGAAACAAGTCTGATGTGTTAACCACATCAAAATGATCAGAAAGTCCAAAAGATTTTGGAACAGTACCTGCTTGTATTTTCTTCATTTCCAATCCATACTGCAAGTGCATCCTTCTTTCTTCCAGTTCTCTCTCCTTCTCCAACCTTCTTTCTTCCAGTCTTCTTTCTTCTAGTTCTCTCTCCTTCTCCAACCTTCTTTCTTCCAGTTCTCTCTCCTTCTCCAACCTTCTTTCTTCCAGTCTTCTTTCTTCTAGTTCTCTCTCCTTCTCCAACCTTCTTTCTTCCAGTTCTCTCTCCTTCTCCAACCTCCTTTCTTTGCCAGCACAATTGATTCCTGGGTTGGAGTTTTCAAAAAATTTTCAACATCAAAAGTCATTATTGCTGGCTTTTCAAATAATCACAAGATTTAAACATATCGCGTTGCTGAATACCCCTCGGCTGGACAAGATTTCCTGCCTCAAGGTGACAGCGCTAAGGTCAAAGGTCAAATCCAGCAAAAAACGTGACATTGCACATCTATGTGTCACAGTGAGTTACCGTACGAAATTTGGTGGAGCTGCGATCAGTAGTTGCTGAGTACTGACCCGGACAAGATTTCCAGGGTCAAGGTCACAGAGCTAAGGTCAAAGGTCTAATCCAGCAAAAAACCTGACTTTGCACATCTATGGGTCATCCTGAGTTACCATACCAAATTTGGTGAAGCTGCGATCATTAGTTGCTCAGTACTGGCCCGGACAAAGTCACCAGGACAAGATTTCCAGGGTTAAAGTCACAGCGCTAAGGTCAAAGGTCAAATGCAGCCAAAAACTGGATGTTGCACATCTATGGGTCATATTGAGTTACTACACCAAATTTGGTGAAGCTGCGATAATTAGTTGCCGAGTACTGACCCGGACAAGATTTCCAGGGTCAAGGTCACAGCGCTAAGGTCAAAGGTCAAATCCAGCAAAAAACTAGACATTGCACATTTATGGGTCATAGTGAGTTACCATACCAAATTTGGTGAAGCTGTGATCATTAGTTGCTGAGTACTGGCCCGGACAAAATCCTGGACGGACGACAGACGACAGACAGACGCGCAGGTGACGACAATACCCCTCCGGCCAGAGTCGGCCGAGGGGTAAAAATGATAGATCAGCTTTAATCTTTGGTGAATCCAATCGTTGATCCAATGAATGGTTTATCTCGGTAGAACCTCCAATTTGTTATGACTTGAAAATCACAACAAAGAAAACCAATGACAACTTAAACAAATTTATTCTTCACTGATTAAAAAAAAACTTCTACAAATAATCTACTGTTCAATCCTATAATAACACTCTAATGCCAATATGTAACTCTGTTGCCAAAACAAAAACTCTACTACTAACGACCAAATCACAGCATTTAAATAGACTAGTAACATTCTGGAAAGTTCTACAGGATTCCTGGGTGATCCTGCCCCCTCCATTCAAGAAGATGCCAGAAGCTTCTGGAAAGCACTAGTCTATTTCATCACAAACAAGTGGTATTGCATCAGACCATGCAAAATAGACTGTTACACAGACATACCACCAGAGTGTGCTAAATGATAACCAAAATAAACAAATTGCTGACCAGGCATAATGGGCATTTAAATTGTGTCTAACAAATCTCCATTTACAAATTATATACAGTGCTGTACACAAAATACTCATACATAACAGTGTTCACTCTCAGGCTGATTAGTTTGCAGCCTTATTTAAGTAGTCTGGTAACCTCATGCCTGTTAGACTTGTAGTCTGTTTGGGCATATTTCCGCGTATATTTCTATTTAATTCAACTCGTGCACTGCTTGCACTATTATATTTAAGAAACTTCAATTCCTCTTTGTTTTTAACCCACTGTCTAAGTCTTATATTAGACTTGTAGGTAGAATATCGGAATCTCTGTTCCTTTTCTTGTTTTACTGCAACATTGCGTGTTGTACTGACGTGCAGTGTTTAATAATTCATCATTTATACATCCTGCACCTGGGTCCAGTCCTCCACTTCCCGTCCTTTGGACGAAACATTACAATTTCATCTAAACATTTGATCCATTTTATACCTAGCAGCACTACTATGGTGCTAAATCAGGGTCAATAGTTTTGATCATTCGAAAATAAAAAATCAATTTAAAAAAACAAAAACTTCAAACGGAAACTTGAAAAATACAACTATGAATTCAAATTAAAAATAAGTGAAGGAAAATGTTTTTTCAAAGTAAATAACTTTGATTCAGCTCTGAAATTATTTTGGATAAATCAGTTAATTTCATTTTCACTTTCTTATTTAGTTTGATCTTTGAGTTCTTATTTTTTTCAGTAGCAGATTTTATTTCTTCAGATTCTGCTCTTTTCTTATGGTTTCAAATCTTTTTTTTTTGTTTCAGAACGTCTTTCGTTTTCAGATCGTATTTTTTCAGTTTGAATTTTGTCCCTGATCTGGCGCGGGGGCGGGGTATCATGACTGACTGCATAACTAAGTAGGCTTAGGACCTTCCCCAATGACGCTGCCTTCAGGAAATATTGCTTCAGCAGACATCTACAATCAAACGACTTTTGGCGCCATTAAAAAAAATAACAAAATAAAAATAAAAAAAGACTCGTGGAGCCATTTTAGGGAGCCTATAGCGACTTTTAGTGATTTTTTTTAGCAACACCGATCCCATTTGCTATGGTACGCAGCCCCCCTGGGGGGCAAGGGCGCGGGAAGTGGGGTGCTGCAGCACCCCCTACTGGGGTACGGCAAAAGAAAGAACTTGGTCAGCATGAGTTGTCAGACTTGTTCTCTGATTCATTACATGTGTTAGCGATGCTTTAAGTAACTCCAGTCAGTGCTATGTTTTGGGAGTTTGCAGCTAGGAATCAACATGCTGCAAGGACAGTGTTGTTTATTCAGTTATAAATGTTTATAACATTTAAGATCCGTTAAATTCCTGGGCCATGAAGGAATACCGCTCAGAGGGCACAGTCATCCCGACACGTACCGCGGCAGCTTGTGTGAGAATGCACTTATTACCGAAAGCTTGAGAATGGCTTTCACGTACCCGCTGAAAAAAGATGTTAAACAAAAAAAATCGCAGGTTTGGGAGAATTTTACGAATGCTGATTATGTTCCAAAAGAGAACGATTATTTTCACTTTTTATGAGATTAGTCTGCTGTCTGGATGCATTTATGTTGGCGAAACTGACAAGCGACATTCATTAAGGATAGTTGATTGAATTAAAAATTACATAATGTAATGCGATGAATCACTTTATTCAAATGGAGGATTTTGTCCGAGGATTATTTGTTTATTTTTGGGGCTGACGACCTCCTGTAGCTCATAAAACGGCGCATAATAGCTAGGCTTACAAAGTCACGGCCTTCTGCGCTAATGTTTTCTAGGGCGCGACAGGAAGATGTTTCTGTTTTAAATGTTAAAAATGCTGAAACGGGAGATGGAATTCAGAGATAGGGAAATAATTCCGTAACCAACCTCAACTTTTTAAGGCCTTTTATTTTCCAGAACAATTTTAAAAGGGGGCTCGCCATTATATTTTGGAGGGTTTTATTTCTGAGATGGGGGGTACTTGTCATCCCTATAATTACGTGCGCGTTTTCAATGTAGCCTGTCGGTGGTTTTTTGGTCATTTCTTCATTAATAATTTCTTAATCATTATACGATTAGGTATTGGTCTTGTTAATTCAAATTATAAATGGTTTGATTGTGAATCAGGCGATATATAACTGGGAGGCATTGTGAGCCGTCATGTGTGAGACAGGCAAATCCCTTAACGGCAGCATTACCAGGAGTTGGGGTTGAAGAGGTTGAAACAAATAAGGCAACAAGCATGATAGCTTTTTAAATGACACATGCATACAAAACAAAGGAACTTATTGGGATAAAACATAGAAAAAAATACAGGCCCCAGGACAACAAAACAATTATAAATTATAATTTTTTGTAATCAGGTATGATTTATATGGCAAGTATTCTTTTATTCCAGTGCTCGTTTGCACCCTTAGTTGCTATGACCGCTGTTACAAAGACCAACATTGTCATAACGCCCTCATGCAGCACTAAAAAAAAAAAAAAATGACGTCACTCTTCTGCTTTCGGTTGGCAGCCCCCCCTAATTCAAACGTCTTCCCGCGCGCATGCGGGGGGGGTGTACTATGAAACAAGATAAGTGGGTTAGCGAGGTATGTTGAGCCTAAACCTAGGCTTTGAAATGTCACAAAGGTGGCTCTCTTTTCACGTGGCTAGATTACCATGGTAACTTACACTGTTAACTTAACCTGGTCGGGAGCAGGTTATGTGCCGAGTTTTGGCTTAAATGAAGTTGAAGTTTGAAGTTGCCATCAGCTTTCTTAGATTATCCTGTGGACTTTGGTGCCCGAATTGAACGCGGTTCTCTTCGGAGGGAGACTGGCATGACCTGTTAGCTTTTTTTGACGATATTCTCTATGAAAACTGCAGATTTTCAGCTGAGGGAATTCGTTACTTATGCAATCTACTGGATCCAAATGTTGGCAATGTAACAAAGAGAAGCCGTGAGCTTACAGTTGCAAGAATGGTTATGCATAGCATTGCAGTTTTTGTCATGGGAAGCTACTTGCATTCCGTTGATGATGCAGAAAATCTGAGCAAGAATATTGTATGCCGCACTATGCATTTTAAACAACATACCATTAAAATAATTATGAAAGCAAAGCAACATATAGCGTACCACTTTGAGGAATGTTCATATGCTTTGTTTTAACTTGCTGCCATGTCCTCTTGATAGTGCTGGTACTGCAAGTATTAACACACCAATTACAAAATTTGTCGTCTCTTCTCGTCGGCATCCTTCCGTCTCGAGAGACGATGGTGGCGCCCGGATCCATCAATGTCAATCACATTTTGGGACTCAGTAGTCCAATCTTGGCATGGCAGTCCTTTCCACAGTTACTACATATAAAGTTTGACTGTGGGTTGAGGGCCTGCATTTGCTGCCTCTGCTTCCGGTTTTGTCTTTTGATCTCCTCCTGCTGGTTGCGCTCAGCCTCGCCCCTCTTGCATTCATCACGTACTGCACGGTGCCAGCTACTGCAGTCATCTGCCAGCAGTTCCCATCCTGCTGGGTTGATGCCTGTGCTTTTCAGGTCACGCTTGCAGACATTCTTAAAACGCCATGCTGGATGACCTGCTGAGCGGTGTCCTGTGGCAAGCTGGCCGTACAGAACATCCTTTGGAATGCGGCCGTCCTTCATGCGGTGCACATGTCCCAGCCATCACAGGCGACGTTGACAGAGGAGGAGATGCATGCTTAGGCAGCCAGCTTTCTCCAGATGGTGGTGTTGGGGACTTTGTCACGTCATGTAATGCCAAGGATACGTCTTAGGCAGCGGAGATGAAAGCTTCCCAGGCGATTCTCCTGTCTGGCGTAAGTTGTCCAAGACTCGCTGCCATATAGCAGGGTGCCGAGCACGCAAGCTTTGGTACACTTTAATCTTGGTACTCAAGGTGAGATGAGTGTTCTTCCACACTCTTTTACTTAGTCTGGCCATTACTCCGGCAGCTTTGGCTATACGCATGTCGATTTCCTTGTCCAGAGAGAGGTTGTTAAGCCAAGGTAGGTTAAGGGATCTATGACTTCAAGTTCTTCGTAACCGATGATGATTGATAGTGGTGAAGGGACATCCTGGCCCATGACAACAGTTTTCTTGATGCCAATTGTCTGTGCAAAACCACTGCAGGCATGGGCAAACTGGTTGAGCATTTGCTGGAGTTCTTCCTCTGAGTGAGAGGCCAGGGCTGGATCGTCAGCGAATAGCATTTCTCTGATTAGAACTGTGCGTACCTTGGTCTTGGCCCAGAGACGGGTCAAGTTGAAAAGCTTTCCATCGCTTCTTGCATGGAGGTAAATGCCTTGAGTGGAGTGTCCGAATGCAAAGTTGTGCAGTAGTGAAAAGGAAATCCCAAACAGAGTTGGCGCCAGCACACACCCTTGTTTTACACCACTCTTGATGGGGAAGGGCTCAGAGGTTTCCCCGTCGTAAGTGACCACACCTTGCATGTCCTCGTGGAAGCTAGCAATGATACTAAGTAGTTGTGGAGGGCAACCAATCTTCCTCAGAAGGTTGAAAAGACCACTTCTGCTCACAAGGTCGAATGCTTTGGTGAGATCGATGAAGGCGATGTATAATGGCATCTGCTGTTCCTGACATTTCTACTGCATTTGGTGAATAGAGAAAATCATGTCAACTGTAGATCTCCCTGCTCTAAATCCACACTGGGATTCAGGACAGACAGTCAGCAAGGACTTGGAGTCGGGTTAGCACCACTTTGGCAAAGACTTTCCCCACAATATTTAAGAGGGACATACCCCGATAGCTGTTACAATCACTACGGTTGCCCTTGTTATGCCTCGGTGTGCAAGTGCAAGCGAGGTATACGGTAGTTTGTTTGTGTGTCATTCAGTCATTCTGTCTGTTACCAGGATAGCTGCTATGCCGGTCAAAATCAAGTCCTAGAATATGGCTGAATGGGTTAAATGCCATGATCTCTTGGGTTTAAATTTGCAAGATTTTTGAGATAGAGCTTTGTTTTCGAGTTATAGCACTATTTGATTACCACGATGGCTGCTGCGAGCGATCAAGACTTCAACGAAGAAAAAGCTTTTCACAGTGGATCGCTTTACAACTTGTGAGTTCAATTTATATCACAGCAATGGCTACTGCTGATGGCAAAATTTGACAAACGGTGAAAGGAATGGCTTGAGACTCCAAATGCAGTTCAGCAATGGCAGGGCGTTTATTAGGTGAGCTCATGGTCATACAGAACAGAAATCAAAGCCAGGCAACAGGAATGGTTTAGGCAAGGCAGAATCGTATATCAAGGGACAAGCAGAAAGATCTATAAACCAGGATGTCAGTCCGCACAAAGACAGTAACACAGGGAAATACTAAAGGGATTGGATGGGGAAGGAAAAGGGGAGTTGGAGAGGATAAGGGTAGCACAAAGGAAATCTCTAACAAAGTTGGTACAATGGGAATAAAGGGTAAACGTGGTACTCACAATCACTATCTCAATCACACAACGCAAAACAACAACGTAAACAAGACTCACGGGAGAAATCACGAAATACAAACTTGCAGAAATCGAGAGAAAAGATGCAGAAACGAGACTTGACCAAAGCGAGCTTAGGCGGAAGAAACGAGTCGACAGGAAGCAGCAGGAAAGTGGGTCTTTTATACACAAACAAATTAAGTGGAGGCCCAGCTAAACTCAGAACAGGTGAGAGGAGAGGCGGATCTAGAAAAGCAAGGACGGTGATAGAGAGAGAGAGAGGAAGTAGGTGGGATCCTAACTTTGAACTAACTAATCACCCGTGCCTAACTGAACTGCTCTAAGTGTGGATAGTCCAATCAGAACAGCAAGAGAGAAGGAAGAGGAATTACCAAACCGAAATGGAAAAGAGAGAGTGAGAATCTTTTAAAGACACCACACAAAGAAACAAGAGGAAAGTAAGACATGAGACTGCAAGCATTCATTCTCTAAACATGAAACATGTAACTCAGAATAAATATATAAATACAATAAATACACTAGAAATATGCTAGAATGGACTAAAACCAACTAAAACCAAGCATACAAACATCACTTCTTAACAGAACCCCCTCCCCGATGACCGCCACCTGGCGGTCTAAGCCTTGGTTTAAATGTCCTTTTGTGGAAGTCTTTGATGAGTCCTTTGTCCAGTATATATAAGCGGGAACCCAGGAACGCTCCTCTGGGCGTATCCTTCCCAGTCCACTAGATACTGAAGCCCCCTTCCTCGCCGACGGACATCTAGCAGCTTGTGAACTGTATAGGTCTCTCCTCCGTCGATGAGCCTAGGGGGAGGAGGATTGGTCGGGGCAGGGGTGTGGATGGACAAAACAAACGGTTTAAGGCATGAAACATGAAAGACAGGGTGGATGCGGCTCATGGTGGCAGGCAGTTTGAGTTTAACTGAAACTGGGTTGATAATTTTCTCGATGACGAAGGGACCTATGTAGCGGGGGGCTAGCTTGCGGCTTTCAGTTCTGAGGGCGATGTCTTTAGAAGAGAGCCAAACTTTTTGTCCTACTTGGTAATCTGGAGGAGCGGAGCGGCGACGATTGGCTTGGCGACTCATCTCATCTGCGGACTTTTGGAGAGCCAGGCAGGTTTCCTCCCGTCCCTCGGCACCTCTGTACGAACTCCTGAATGTTGGGGACATCCACTTGACCTCCTGCGAGGGAACAAAGGTGGTTGGTAACCCAGACAGGCTTTAAAGGGGGACACACCTGAGGCAGCCGCCGGAAGGCTGTTGATCGAGTATTCAACCCAGGGTAGTTGTTCGCTCCAGTCCCCTTGGTCGCGGGAGGTGAGGCACCGAAGGACACTCCATTTGTTGATTAGCTCTCTCCGTCTGTCCATTGCTCTGGGGGTGAAATCTGGAGGTTAAGCTGACCGAAATGCCCAGGGCTTGACAAAAGGCTTTCCATACTTGCGAGGCGAACTGGGGACCACGGTCAGAGACAATATCAGAAGGGATACCGTGAATCTGAATTACATGTTGAATTAAAAGGTCCGCTGTCTCCTAGCGGATGGAAGCTTGGGAAGGGATGAGGTGCACGGCTTTGGAGAAGCGGTCTCACGATGGTGAGGATGACGGTGTTACCTTTGGAGGACGGAAGACCAGTGGCGAAGTCCAGGGCAATGTTAGCCCATGGTCTGGAGGGCACCGGAAGGGGCAGCAGGAGACCAGCTAGAGCAGTATGGGAGGCCTTGTTTTGGGCACAGACTGGACAGGCAGTAGAGAAACTCTTTCGTCTTTACGCACCGTTGGCCACCAAAACCTGCGAGTTAGCATGGCCAGGGTCCGATTGGCACCAGGGTGGCAGGCGAGACGGGAAGAATGAGCCCACTGGAGAACCTCGGCTCGGAGACCATCTGGAACAAAAAGGCAGTTCTTGGGACAGTTAGTAGGAGGCCCCCAGAAGGTTGCGACTTTCTGACCCGGTCCTCCAACTCCCACACTAACGATCCCACTACCACACGACTGGGCAGAATGGTCTGAGGTTCCTTGGGAGGGCGTCAGGAGAGAACTTGCGGGATAAGGCATCTGGCTTTTTATTCTGGGAACCAGGGCGATAGGCTAAGGTGAAATTAAATCGGTCAAAAAAAAGAGACCAGCGGGATTGGCGAGAGTTCAATCTCCTAGCAGTACGAAGATACTCCAGGTTCTTATGGTAGGTCCAGACCTGGAACGGCACCTTAGCCCCCTCTAACCAGTGACGCCACTCTTCTAACGCCATCTTTACGGCAAGCAACTCCCGGTTACCAATGTCATAATTGCGTTCTGCTGGGCTAAGCGGCGGGAAAAAGAAGGCGCAGGGATGTACCTTGTTGTCTTGACTGTTTAGCTGCGATAGGACTGCTCCAACACCGGTATTAGAAGCATCTACCTCGACAATGAACTGCTTTTTCGGGATCTGGCTGTTGGAGAACAGGAGCAGTGGTGAACCTTTGCTTGAGTTCCCGGAATGCCTTCTCTGCGGGAGTCCACGTGAATGGAACTTTGGGAGAGGTTAGGGCGGTCAGTGGAGCAGCAACAGTACTGTAATTACGTATGAACGACGGTAGAAATTGGCAAACCCTAGGAAGCACTGCAGTTCCTTACGTGTGGAAGGAGTAGCCCAATCTCTTACCGCCTTGACTTTCTCCTGGTCCATGAGGATGCCTCCTGGAGTGACCACAAATCCAAGGAAAGGGACTGTGTCGAGATGGAATTCACATTTCTCTGCCTTGGCGTAGAGTTGGTTCTCCAGGAGGCGCTGCAGGACCGCATTTAACGTGGCGTATATGTTCCTCCTTAGAGCGAGAAAAGATCAGTATATCATCTAAGTAGACAAACACAAACTGATTAATCATGTCATGAAGGACATCGTTGACCAAGTTTTGGAAGACAGCGGGGCGTTAGCTAGCCCAAACGGCATGACCAGGTACTCGTAGTGCCCCTAAGCGGTGTTAAAAGCTGTCTTCCATTCGTCCCCCTCCTTAATCCTGACAAGATGGTAGGCGTTGCGTAGGTCGAGTTTGGAGAAGATGGTAGCTCCTGCAACAACTCAAAAGCAGAATTCATTAGTGGGAGAGGGTAACGGTTCTTAATGGTTATGTTATTGAGTCCCGGTAGTCGATACATGGTCTGAGGGATCCATCCTTCTTGCTAACAAAGAAGAAACCCGCACCAGCAGGGGGAGGACGAGGGACGAATGATCCCAGCAGCCAGTGATTCCTCCACATATTTCTCCATGGCCTCCTGCTCTGGGACGAGACAGAGTAGAGGCCTCCCTTGGGGCGCTGTACCGGGTTGGAGGTCGATGGCACAATCGTAGGGTCTGTGAGGGGGCAGAGACAGAGCACGAGACTTGGAGAAGACCTCGGCTAGGTCATGGTACTCACTAGGAACCTTGGATAGGTCTGGAGAAAATGGGGGCTCCTTGGGTCCCTCCTCACTCTGCTTCGCAGGTGCTCTGCGAACAGGAGCGAGACACTGCGTGCTCCATTCGATCACTTGCCCTGTCTTCCAGTTAATAGTGGGGTTGTGTTGTTGAAGCCACGGAAGACCCAGGACGATGGGGGCAGAGGAGGAGGAGATGAGGTGGAGGCGAATCTGCTCCTGGTGGTTGCCAGAGACAATGAGCGCAAGAGGGGGCGTGACTTGGGTCACCTGACCTAGCGGTTGCCCACACAGGCCAAGTGTCCCGGAACGGAGCAGGCAGATTCTGGGCTGGAGCCGGAGCTGGTTACACAGGTTGGCGTCGATCAGGTTGATGTCTGAACCGGAATCAAACAGAACATTAGTAGACATAGAACGATTGCCAACAACCAGAGTGACAGGAACCAGCTTACGAGTGGCATCGCTGCTCTGGGCCAGCTGCCCAATCCTTCCACTCACCCTCTCCTTCGTGAGTGAAGGACAGCTCTTAATTTGATGCCCCTCCAGCCCACAGTAAAAGCCACGCCCCCAGTACGCAGTCTTCTGGCTCTCTCCTGAGGTGACAGCCGGCAGCGGTCAACCTGCATGGGTTCCTCCGATCTCCGGGCTCGCCGGTCTCCTGGATAGGAGAGTCGCCCGAAGAGGACGAAGGTTCCCATGCTGGCCAGACCGTCGGGGCTCAGGGTGGCACTGGCGCTCCCTCTTGCGCTGTTGGAGTCGTGAATCCACTTGGATAGCCACTCTGATTAGCCCCTGCAGGTCGGAAGGTAGTTCGCGAGATGCCAGTTCATCCTTAATATTCTCCGCCAGCCCCCGGTAGAATACATCGAATTGGGCGTCTTCACTCCATAGTGTGGAGGCGGCCAAAGAGCGGAACTGGATCGCGTAATCCAAAACACTGCAGCCAGACTGTCGTAAACTCAGTAGGGCACTTCCTGCCTCTCGCCCCTGGTAGGACCGGTCAAACACTTCCCTCATCTCCGCCATGAAATCTTCTATGGTGCGAGTACAGGGTGGCCAGCATCCCACATCGAAGTTCCCCAATCCCTCGCCTTGCCGGTCAGGAGAGTGACGATGTAGGCCACTCTGGATCGCGAGGTAGGGAAGGTCAGGGGCTGCAGCTCGAAGATAATCGAGCACTGAGACAGGAATGCCTTACAGGAGGTGGGATCTCCGTCGTACTACTCCTTGGGGAGTAAGGCGTGGCTCCCCGGATGGGAGCTGCCTCTGCCTTAGCGGCTGCAGGAGTGGGAATAGTGGAGCCCAGAGAGAGTCGCTGGAGGGTAGCTCTCATCTCCTGCAGATCGCGATGCTGCTGCTGAATGACGACCTGTTGTTGTTGTAAGAGTCGTTGCATCTCAGCAGAGTCTGCTGGAGTCTGAACTGGTCGACTCGTACTGAAAGGAATGGCTTGAGACTCCAAATGCAGTTCAGCAATGGCAGGGCGTTTATTAGGTGAGCTCATGGTCATACAGAACAGAAATCAAAG
Organism: Gymnothorax javanicus; assembly: GCA_029692085.1. NCBI lineage: Eukaryota > Metazoa > Chordata > Actinopteri > Anguilliformes > Muraenidae > Gymnothorax > Gymnothorax javanicus. Next base: position 7,434,706 of record CM056208.1, on the reverse strand, counting down.
CCAGGCAACAGGAATGGTTTAGGCAAGGCAGAATCGTAAATCAAGGGACAAGCAGAAAGATCTATAAACCAAGATGTCAGTCCGCACAAAGACAGTAACACAGGGAAATACTAAAGGGATTGGATGGGGAAGGAAAAGGGGAGTTGGAGAGGATAAGGGTAGCACAAAGGAAATCTCTAACAAAGTTGGTACAATGGGAATAAAGGGTAAACGTGGTACTCACAATCACTATCTCAATCACACAACGCAAAACAACAACGTAAACAAGACTCACGGGAGAAATCACGAAATACAAACTTGCAGAAATCGAGAGAAAAGATGCAGAAACGAGACTTGACCAAAGCGAGCTTAGGCGGAAGAAACGAGTCGACAGGAAGCAGCAGGAAAGTGGGTCTTTTATACACAAACAAATTAAGTGGAGGCCCAGCTAAACTCAGAACAGGTGAGAGGAGGCGGATCTAGAAAAGCAAGGACAGTGATAGGAGAGAGAGAGGAAGTAGGTGGGATCCTAACTTTGAACTAACTAATCACCCGTGCCTAACTGAACTGCTCTAAGTGTGGATAGTCCAATCAGAACAGCAAGAGAGAAGGAAGAGGAATTACCAAACCGAAATGGAAAAGAGAGAGTGAGAATCTTTTAAAGACACCACACAAAGAAACAAGAGGAAAGTAAGACATGAGACTGCAAGCATTCATTCTCTAAACATGAAACATGTAACTCAGAATAAATATATAAATACAATAAATACACTAGAAATATGCTAGAATGGACTAAAACCAACTAAAACCAAGCATACAAACATCACTTCTTAACAAACGGAGCACAATGCCGACAGTGATTCATGCACACACACATTGCGCACTGTGTTAAATACAGCACTGCGTGGATTTTCGAACTTACTGCTGAATGAACTTTATAAAACATCACAAGTGATTTCTCCCCCAACACAGTAACAGTGTGTAAACGAACAATGCTTTCAGTTATTGCTGGGCTTCACTAAGCCTAACGACCACAGTCTCGCTAAGCGGTTCTATGAAGCTGCTTATCAACTCGTTATGTCAACCGGGACTTTCCCCACCTAGATATCTGCGTGTTCACATAACAGAGACGGCGTTTGTAGCATATGACCCATCATCTACCGGCAGCAGAGCAGCATATTTTACAAATGAAGAGCAAATTATCATATTACAAAAATAAGGTATACGGGATCATACAGATCAAAGACAATGCTCGAGACAATAGAACACCCACCACCAGTTGGAGGGGGGTGTGAATTACATTCTGTCAAAATGACGGACGGCCTTTGAAATGTTCCGTCATTGTTAAAAAAAAAAAATTGTCAATGACGGAAAATATTCAGATAACGCGACCTCTGTCCTGCATAGTATGAAAGGTGCTTCCCTCCAAAAACCTATTGTTGTTCCCACAGAGTCTAAATTGCTCTAATTATTGGTCAGTGTTAAATAGACCCTGAATAGTGTGAAAGGTGTTTCCCTCCATAACTGTGCATTAATGTTCATCAGACTGCCACCGGTGGGTAAATACTTGAGTATGTCAAGCACAGATGCACAGCTAGGCTACTCCGACATGTCCACACCCAATTTTATAACTTCATTAAGGGACATACTTGTCACTGCTATAAGCACTGAGGCATCAGCACCTTCAGTGCTTTCATACTTGTAGTGTTCTTGATCTTAGTATTTTGCATTGACTGTGGTACCTTGCCTTCCTTCCAGTAGAGACACAGGCTTTCGTAAAGTGGTTCAAGTAGGACAGGCTTTCCGGATTTGATGATCTCTGATGGTATGCCGTCTTTGCCCGGTGCTCTACCACATGTTAGCGCATCGATGGCTTTGCTTAGTTCCTCCATAGTGGGTTCAGAATCAAGCTCTGCCAGGACAGGTAGGTCCTCAATGGTGGGGTTATTGGTGGGATGAGATTTTATTAATATATCATGCTGTGCTGTATTTAAAAAAAAAGTAGCGACCAAAAACAAACAAATAAATACATAAATTGAGTAGAGTATTGGTATTTATCACAGTCAGATAATATTCAATCTATAAATTAATTTCACTTTGATTTGGCCCAGAAATTAATTTCCTCTAATCCGTCAGTATTGGACTGACGCATTTACATGGTCAACAATTTTCCACCAGAATTCCTCGCTGGGCTTATTAGTAGTAACAGCGTTGCTTTTTGCTGTTAGGTTCCTCAGAGAAGCATACAGCACGCGATCGATCATTTTTCGAGTGGAAGTAGGGTCAATTGACGCATGGAACGCCTTTTCAATGGAAGCGCGCACGGCTTTGGAAGCACAAAGCTGAGGGTAACAAAGAAGGATTATAACCACCGTTGTGGTATCAATTATCTCTGATTGTGAGTTCAGGGTTTGTTGATCCGGCTCAGTCAATTAAAGCCTGTCTATGTTGAACTTGCTTCGTAGTAGACCCGGCAAGGTTTTCTCCACTGCTGCCTCCCAATGTCAAAGGGAGCTCCACCATCACCGTGTATTTCTCTGAGACCCTGTTAAACTATGAATATGCCACGCAATCTTCATTATTATTTCAGGATTAACATAATGCATAGCACACTTAAGGTAGCAAGTGCCTTATTCAGTCATTTTGTACACTCTATAAGTTAGCAAAGAACCATAAGTACCAAATTAAAAGTTAAGAATTGGATTTCATTTAAAAAATTTATTTTTGCATAAATTATGCAAATTAGGATTCAAAATGGCCGCCGAATGCTCGTTTCAAAAGAATTGTCAAGCAAGATAATTCTGTTATCCTACATAGTAGAGACATGTAGTTTGCACAAATTTTGCATGATATGTAAATCCATGTCCTGAGGAGAAGACATTTTTTATTAAGAGTTTAACAAAAAAATTGTCTTAATTTTTCCATTTTTCACCTTTTTTCGATTCTAATTATATATCAATACCATGAAATGAACACCTAATAGATGGGTTACAGAAAATCCCTGCAATCATTCCTTAGATAATGACCTCATGTTGCTTCTCTAAAAATTTCATCCACTTATCTTGAAAAACAAAAAAGATATGGTGTTTGAAGGATGGCTTGGAGTTTTCTGTAACTGGAGGGAGCCATTGGTGGCGGTGAATTCAGGCGTTTCGAAAACAGTTCAAGGGCACCGTGCCCCTTGCCAATGGCACGTGTATATGCTACCATTCACCTCAAATGGAGTTTTCTTCCCTCTTATTATTTCAGTTCTGTAACATCTCTTTGAAGTTGTCATATGCAGATGCTCACAGTCACAAGAGCAGGGCTTTCAAAAGTAGCCGGCGACCGGCGATAATCGCCATCTACTCGGGACATGACAACCGGCTACTCGCGACTCTGATTCTCCATATCGTGAAATTCTTTTTGTCACCTTCCTCGTTTCTTTAACCCGGAGTTTAGCCATATTTTCAAAAAAAGAAGGAGTCATTGCATTATTTCCTTGCCTTAGTAAGCCATCGTGGTTTCCTTCATCGAGCATGAACAAGCCTGGCGCAGCCTCCGTATGCTACATACAGTTTTGATGAAGACTTCAGGTGCTTGCGCAGGCAGAAAATTACTACATCGCCTGCGTTCAAAAATTCGCATTGCCGTTTGACCGAGGATACAAGATGGCTGAACCCCTAAGTAAAATACTAAAAACCTCAACAATATTGTCCTACTTTAACAAGAAAGGTAAAGATGCGCTGTGTCTTGCTAACATATCTAAAAAGAACCAAAAAGAACAGTATAAGGGAGACCGGGGTTACTTCAGCCACGGGGTTAGGTTTGTCACCCCAGTTTTTTTTTCATTGCAAACGCACTGACAGGAAAACGAAAATGTACAAATGATGTGACATCCCAGCGACGTCATCTCTTGGAAAGAAGAAGGACTTGTAGTGTCATTTAAGTGTTTTCTGCCTAAATAACTGAATTTTGACCCAAATTGTAAACTTAACGTTTCTGAAAGAAATGCGTTTAGCTTCTCTGAAGACAAAGATTTCCACAGTGTTTTTACCGTTTCATAAACGTATGTAACTAGAGTTATTAACAACACGTATGATAAAGGCCTGCTGCGATCATGAGATAAGACATGCGGCCTGATTTCCAAAATGGGAGCACGGGGCTAACACTGGCCAAGCAGCATGGGGTTAGTTTGTCAGGGTGCTGAGGGTGCCCCGCTTGTAGGTCCTGTGTCAGGCCTATATTAAAATATTCCAAAGCAGAGCTCCAGACTGCGACCAAAATGGTCGCATTTGAGACCAAGATTTACATTTTGCGACTTACATTCTCACATCGGTCGCGCACTGCGCGACCAACACTTCATGCACTGTGCTCCCATTCTGGACAGCGATTCACTCCCTAATTATCAGCCGCCGGCCGCAAATTTTTTTCTGCAGGTCGGTTGGTACAATTACGTACATCAGCCAATCACAGATCGGCTGGTGCCGTCAGCCAATCACAGCTCGACTGTACTCATGCATCGATGAGAATGGCAAAGCATTCGACCTTGTCACTATCAGCTGAGTTGTGCGCGCGGCAAAATTGTAAAACCTTGTCTGACAATAACGATGTAAATGCTCCACAATACGCGAAATTACAAGTATACTAGCTGGTCTGCTGCAGAAGTCCAATAATCTACGTAGTAGGCCTTGGCTTCGGTGACTAATACTGCAGATCGGAGAGCAAATTTCATGATATCAGAAAGTGTTTTCATTACCGGTTGGTTTTTTATTTCGCTATTTAGATTTTGCGCATTTCTAAGAGTAATGGAAACGCACCTGGAGAGTGAAAACGATGTCCGACGTTATTAGCCCGAAAACACAGTCTGCTTCGTGACCGAAGACTGTTCGTGACACAGTTTTGAGTCTTGCTGATACCAGCTATGGGTGCTTGCGTCTAGTGGCGAATGGTTTTATTTAGCCTTTCAATATCAATCGCTAACCTTCTATCCTGATGGATTACGTTAGATGCGCACTTACACTCTGATCTGAAGTTCCGCATGTACATGATTATTCATGCAGTATGTATGAAATCGGCGACTAGTTGGTCCGAGTGCAAGATTATTTATTTTCATTTGAGTACGATAAAGATTAGAAAAGCTGCGGTTCTTACAGATTTATAGTCCGTTTTCTTTGGGGTTCCGATAATTGGCCAGCTGTCAGAGGAATAGTATTTTGTCGATTGCAGCAAATGTTCAAAACTGATTCAAAAACTAACTGGTGACGCCTGTCCAATGAACTCCAGCGACGACCATAGGCTTATCAGCGCAATGCCTCAAATATGAATCTGTGTCACGAACGGCGTACGGTCACGAAGCAGACTGTTTTTTGGGGGCTAATAACGTCGGACATCGTTCTCACTCTCTGTGTGCGTTTCCGTTACCCTTCGAAATCTGCAAAATCTACATTGCGAAATAAAATTTAAAAAAAAAAAAAAAACTGGTAAATAATAATAATTATTATCATAATAAGCCGTCCTACTTCATTGTTACCGGTGAAAGAATTTCTTGAAACTTTGTGCTGACGAACTTGGCATACTGCACCCACTTTTTACCAAATATTTAGGGTGGATCACTTTGGGAACTATATTAATTTTAATGTTAAACTTTAAATTTGTGATGAAAAAATGTAGCCAAATTATGCTTTTAACGGCTTCAATTCTTCCTGGGTCTCATATTTTCAAAGCAATTAAGCCATGTTGGGTGTCAAATTATTCCTTGGGATGGCAGCAACAATAACAGTTATAAATTTTAGAACTAGCACTGTGATAATTGGGAGTTATTCATTGATTTATCCCCATATGTTGGTTTTAGGGGGGTGCTCATCTAAATTTGGCCATAATTTTTCTATGAATGATTCAGTTTATGTACTGGGGAGGGTTTGATGAAAAGTTGTCCCTTGGAGAAATGGAGACTTGTACCGACATTTAGACTTGTATGATAACTCTCCAAAATAATAACTGCATTTATACATTTTTCAAACATTCTTGTGAACATCAATATCTACTTTTCAGTTCACAAAGTGCTTTCTGATAATGTTTCTTCAATAAATGCAGCAACAACTGATAGTCTGTTCAGGTATCTTTATTTGGGCTTGTAAATATTCAGAAAAGTATCACGGTACTTTTGCGTTACCACAGTTTTTTTGGCCATGGCGCCTAAATTTTGGCCTCTTGGCCTAACTTTTTTTTTCAGGTTGGGAGCGTATGCGCTCCTAGGTCCAAAAGTTAGTCTGGAGGGTTGCAAAGTCAAATATAGGAGCCGATTTATTGTTTTTCAGACATCTATAGTGTCTTATTAATTCTAATATTTGCATTTATTTTATGTTTATGATAGAGGACCTATTAGGGCCTTTGTTTGGAGGACACAAGTATGAATGTGTAAGGGTTTGCTCCTTGCAGCCCCTCCCCTTTCTCATTCTTTCACCTCCACCTTAATGGGCCACAGGTGGGTCCCATTAAAGTGGAGGTGTTGGCAGAGTATTGAAGGTTGGCAGGTGCCAGCCCTGGGGCCTCTGCATTTCATTCCATTCCTTTGTCAGTGGGAATGTTTGCTGCTCCTCTTTGGTGCCTTGGTCCTTACTCATTATCCAAAGGTGGAGAGGAGTGGGTCCAATGCTTCTCATGCAAAGGGTGGGCACATGAGGACTGTGCATATGTCAGTTGGCTCGCCTACATATGTCATAACTGCAACTCTGATGGTGATTATGCATAAATCATAGCTTGTGTTGGTTCGTTGTAAAAATAAAACAGTTCTCACCATTTCTATTATGAGAATATTGGACTGTCTTTTTCAGCTTCAGCTGATTGCCAACTATGACGATTGTACCTCACCCATCTGACGAAGTAACCATGTTTGTGATATATCGAAAATTAAATATTGTGACGTAAATATATGTTATATTGAGATTGAATCAATACAAGTTTTGTAGGCGACATTCTGCACTACACTTATACCATAAAAGTGTTTCTCTAAGTTATAGCAACAAGGAGTTATGGAGCCAAATACAAAATCATGACGAGGTAACCCCGGTCTCCCCTACGGAACTGTTTCTTTCACGGGAAACTTTATTGCAGGCATTCAATTGAAATTTCCCTTAAACTACAAATATAAAATGATGGCGTAAAGTTATTAGTCAATGTAATGGTGTTAAAGTGTAATGTCTTACCTATATTACCAGATATCGTTTTTATCATTTACTTGAGCTTCGCACGAGTTGGAAAAAGTATGCAAACACCTGTAATTTAGCTGTGCGCTATTCCCTGAGTGGAACATTCATAACGTTAGCTCCTCATTGCAAACTCGTTTTGCGGAATGTTGATAAAGGTTGATCCTGAGTCGGCAAAATCAGCATTTGTATTGGCCTTCGCTTAGCTTAGTAATTTGAATAGTTATTTGGAAATGGTTTAGCGTTACATCTTTACGCGGACGGTCATGTTTCAGAAATCAGAAAAAACAGCTGCATTTTCTTCATGATTCTTCCCCGCGGCGGTAACCCACCCAGACATCCGACATTTCTGCTTCTCTCGTCCCTTGACCACAGGTTATGTCACGTAATAGTCAATATTTTCTGTGGCTGGACAAAGGAGTGTAGAAACAGGGCAAAATGAAAGCACCAGAGGTGCTGATGCCTCGGTGTGTATTGCTTAGCCACTACTGATGTACAATAGTTGTACAGTAACATAAAAGCAAGCTTGAATACATAAACAGTCAATAGAGTGCGGTCCTTGTGCCAAAATCATGTGGGTGTGGCTTAACATTATGTACACAAAACGTGTATACTGAAACATGAAGTGCTACAAAAAATCAAAATTCTGGCACATTTAAAATCAAGAGAACAGTGTTTGTCACTCGTTGGCATTGTTACTTTAGCTTGGATGCACACGCTGTCGCAGTTATGATGGTAACAGACAGACAAACAAATACAGAGACTGAGTACCGTATGCTCGCTGTGCGCATGCGCACACCGAGGCATAACTAGCTATAAAGCAGTACAGTCAGTGAAAATACACACTCTTTAAGTGTGAAAGGTTGTCGCCAAACTGTGATTTAATCGTTCATGCAGGTGTCTGGTCCAAGTCACTTTCGTATGCATACATCTGAAATTTGACAAATGGACCCTGAAGCCTGTTTAAATTACTCAAACTCGCGCTTCGTTCTGGGGTGCTTTTCCCGAAATCACAGATGCTAACTTGCATGGTTGGAATCATTGACTGTCAATGAACGAACTATGTAAGTTGCTAACCTACGCTTTAGGGAAACGTAACCCTGATCATGCATTTTTATGCCCGGAAAAAGGCTGGGAAGTGGGTCAGGCCAAAAGTGTCTCACTCAGGGAATGGTTATCAAACGGCGTCCCACTCAGGACACCTACGTAAACATGTTAATACAAGTTAATTGTATAACACGTATGTGACACAAATTTTTTTCTTGGTTTGTGTGTGTTATTTCTTTATTGCTTATGTTGTAAAAAGAATAGAAAATGCCCATTATTTCCTTCAAACTTTGCTTTTGTGACCAAGATAATGAAATTTAAGAATTCGCCTATTTTCTGTGTAAAAATGGGAAATTTGCACATTTTCATTTACATAAGGTATGAATAAAACAAACCATAAATCAATTTTATTTAATTTGTATAATATCAAATCTGCCTATTTAAACAAGCAAAAATGGTCTGTCTTACCTTCTAGAGTTTTTTTTTTTAGGGATGGAGAGATTCACCGGTGCGTATCGGTGGTCCGATACAAACGTTTGCGATGCGACTGCATCGGTAGCTTCAGCGTGTATCAGTCACAAATGCCAGCTGATTCGCAATGTATCCTTCCTAACGTCCCTGTATCGGTAAAACGTGGTTTACACGATTATTTCAAATTTTATTCCCCTCGCTCAGGTGTTTCCGAGGCGCCCTGAATGTAGGGTTTAATCTCGGGAAACGGGATTCCCGGGATTTGACCTCCAAACCATTTCCCGTTTCCCGGGAAATAGAAAAACGAGAAACCGGAAAAAAAAAAAACATTTAAAAAATATTCATAAGATAATGGAATATATTTAGAAAATATGTAGGCCTATTTTACTTTCTTAAAACATATTCAACAGCTGTGTGTGTGCGCAGGCGGAACAGCTGTGTGTGTGTATGCGTGCAGGGGAAGAGAATACTTAACTTAATCGAACTGACTATTCACACTTATTTAAATGCGTCCAAGCACAAAAATTGATCGAGATTCGCGTCAGACGCACTTATAAGTGCGGCCAAGATGCACATTGCTCCAATGCCCACGCTTAAAATAAGTGTGTCCAAAGGTAAAAATTTTTTCTTGGCCAAACGTTAGCTATTTTAAGCGGTACTTTCTAAAAACTGGAATGGTCATCAACTGGCGCAGCGAGTAAGTGTGGCCAAGAAAAAATTCAGCATTGGCCACACGTATAAGTGCGATTAACATCGGCCTTAATTGATTAACAATCACAAAACGCCCTGAATTCAAACACTTCTGACCGTTAACGCAGTTAGTTAAGTAACTTGCGGGTCTATAATCTGAATTAGACTAACACAACATTTTTGACATCAGCTCTGAGTGGAAATACTTCATAATAGCCTACTTCAAAATATTTAATAATGAGGACGCGCTGCGCTGTCTGAGGGAGGGATCAAATGCGCAAGACTGAGGCTCAACAGTCGGCTCACTGCAGCATTTAAAATCTCAGACAAAACTCCAGGTGAAAGCTCCAAACTACAAGAACACTGGATTCATGCTTTATGCAAAACACTTCAGACAGAGATGCAACGGGCTTTAGTGAAATGGGGCTCTCATTGACTAAAGAAAAATCTCCTGAATCCATCTGAAACCTCCCACCCAGTGAGTGGATGCGTTTTGTAACTTTGCCTTTTAACTTTGAGTGATCGCTGACTTTATTTAGCCTACAGTCTGACACCGCGGCACACACCGTGCCGGCCACCCGCTGCGTCTGAATGCGAGCAGATTATGGAATCTATCTGAGCACAAAACCATGACTATGAAAGCACCAAACTACTTGCCTTAACGAATTTCGTTAGTTTATAATACGAAGAATTGTAAAATATAATTTCCATGAGGCTGTTCAGTCAGACAGCGACAGATCACAGGCGTTTTCTCCCTCTCATCTGGAGCGAACGTCAAGCTGCATGCGGCTTGCGCAGTTTATATTGTTATAATATTGACTAATCTTGAAATAACGTTTTTGTGCCTCAATAATTATATAGACCACCTGACAATACATTAAATCAGTCATGTTTGGGACCCACATGTCTCTTATGGTGTTTCCTGAACTATGACCAATGTTACATAACAGTAGCCAAAATTATAGGCTACCTTAAAAACAAGTTAAGATGACACTATACTAGTTCTAGTTGCGAGTAGTCTGTTGTTTTTTTCTTGTGAAAGGACTGAGTACCAGTAGTCTGTTTTTTTTTTTAAGAGGCCAAAAAGAAAATTTCAAGAAGAAAATCACGTTGTTTGTTATGGTGCTGATAGGAAATAAATTACGTCTACCTCTGTCTGTACCATATTGAGTTGCATTTTTATTTTATTTTATTGAATTTATTGGTTTAGGTAATAGAAAACAATCAAGTATTGAATACATCCCTCACAAGGAAAGAGAGAGGAAAGAATAATTGTGCTGGTGAGGTAAGAAACCAAATGTGGGCTTATAAATTATTTGCATAGTGCTGAATCGAATCGTATCGAACCGAATCGCATCTAATCGTGAACAAAGGTGAGTCGTATCGCATCGTATCGGCAAAGGGCTTCACTGTATCGTTAATGTATCGTATCGCTGGCAGTGTATCGAGATGCGTATCGAATCGGCTCAGTGGTGGAGATTCACATCCCTAGTTTTTTTGCATTGGTCTTAGGTAAAATGAGGTGCCCACAGTTTGTGCTGATCCTCGACAGGCATGCCAAAATATACCTTGTTGGCTTCATACATTTTAACAGTTGCTGTCACAGAGTACGTTTTTGCTCTTATTTTGATAAATTGGTCACATACATTGCAGAATGCATCTAGAGAATGCTTTGCAGCTTCTTGATGCCAGCTCTGAAAAATTCTGATATATCTACGTTTACTTGGGCAGCTAGCACTACACTGAGGTGGTGAGTGGTGAGCTGCTGTATAGATATTACTATGGAAAGATCTAGAAAATTTTAAAAGGTGCTTGAAATACTTGTAAGTTCTACAACATCCTAGAAAAATTCTTGAAACTTCTTGGAAATTGCACAACATTCTACAAAGTCCTTAAATGCTTTTAAGCTCAAGAAAATTCTCTGTTAGCAAACCAGCTCTATATCTACCTTTAATGTCCTGGAAAATGGATGCCATTTTAAAAATTCATTATCCAAGTCATAAAAGCAAAGTTTGATGGGTCTCCTTTTACTTTAGGTATTGTTATGGCCCCAATTTGTTATGGCGTCACGGACAGCAAGGGATGACAGACAAAATTCTTCAACTTCAACAGATTTAATTAAACAAACACTTAGAATTAATCTACACTCTACCCTACTGACCAAGATTGAAATAAAAAAAAAGATAGTTACAGTCCCTTGGTAATTGAGATGGGCTGCTATGTTGCGATGTCCTGGGACAGGAAAATGCTCCAACACAGGCAAAAATCCACAAAAAGCTTCACAGGTCTTGAAAAGAGTGACAGGTCTGGTCAAATGTATCCTTCCACAATTTCTCCTTGCAATTTCTCAAACTACTCCTCCACTCTCTCAATTTTTCTCCTTATATACTCTTGTCCAGCCCCCTCTGAGGCATGCCCAGGACATGCCCAACCTAGCTCCAGACTGGGCTGAACAAAAAAAATTGTCAATACTGCCATCTATTGGCTTTTTTTTTTTTTTTTTTCCCATTACAGTATAAACAATTGGGAAATAACACTTTCTGCCCAGGAACAGGAAAAAGCTAAAATTTTGTTACATTGTGTAATGGGTAATATGTTTCAGTCAGATCATAAAACCAGTCATTTCTTGAAATGATAAAATTTTTTTAGTCATTTCATGAAATGACTTAAGTTCGACGCCAGCCATTTCATGAAATGTCCAAAAATTTTATTTTGAAAATAAACTGAAATACGATGGTATTCTAAATGCTCTTGGCGACCGACACAGCAAAGCAGCATCGCAACTCCCAAAGAGGGAGTGTCCTATATTGATGACATCACTGTATCTATTTCTGATTGGTCAAAAAGACAGTGTAACATTTTACGCAGTGTTACAACACTCCCCAGTCTCCCCTAACCTGTATGTAATAGAACTGCCGCTAAACGTAATTTTCAGAAATCTGTTATTGGAGTTGAACGACTTCGGAGGACACTATTTACCAAGTGTTGCCTTACCAAGAGTACTTGCTAAGAACCCTTGAGCCATGAATTTGTCTCATTTAAGAGACAGGTTAAACTATAGTTTAATCAGGTGCATTCATGCTAACTTTAAACTCGCATGCTTAAAAAGCTAGCTATGTAATGGCTGCCTGGGGTGAGGATAGTAGTAACACGGTCTGTTCTGAGCCCACAAAGCCTGCATCCCAGGGGCAGCCACCTACATTTGCCAGAACTGCAACAGTGAGTGAAAGAATAGTCCTGGACACACACCTACACCAACACACACACACACACACACACACACACACACACCAATACCCACACACACACACACACACACACATACACACGCTTATACCTACACACACGCACACAAAAACACACACACAGACCTCTACTTACACACATGCATGCAAATAGGCACTCATGCAAACATACATGCACCAGTTGTTTTGCTCTGAATTAAAAGTTTTTGAGGAACTTTGCTTTTCGTTTACTTAAAATGGTTCAGCTTGTAGATAATGTTAAATCTTTATTCTTCAATAAAGTCCTTGCAGAATTGAATTAAGAATATTTTATTTCAGCAGATTACCTCTCAGTGTTACATCTATCCCCACCCGGGGTTACAACTCATCCCAGCAGCGGGGTTGGTTGTAACAAGTGCACTCTTCGTATTTGAGGCTAATTCACGTTCTGTGATTGTGTTATAGATGTCTAAGTGAGTGCTATTTGTAGTCAACAAACATGGATACTATGCTGCAAAGTTTGAGAGATCTGGCATAAAGAATCCCTGAGTTACAGATGCTCAAACAAAAAATGTTACCGTCATCCCCGGTCTCCCCTATAGGAGTTATAGCACGAATAAAATATGATTCGCTCAAAGTTTGGTCTGCAACAGGTATGGCGAGAGTGGGTTAAAATTATGGAAAAAGGGATGTTTCAGGTACAGGTCACTGTAAGGCAGCACTTGCTAATGTCAAAAAATCATTGAGGAATCACCGTCGATCTTTATCTATGATAGATCTGACGTAAAGTTTGGTAGGCGGATTTGGCTGCTAGTGAGGCAGCACCAATTGAATGAGTCAAATTCCCAGCATTCTCGAAATATTGTTTAATGCATTGTCGAACACTTGAAGCTCACTTCATGAACAACAAAAGATTGAATATCGTCGGCCTGCTGGTAAAACCTTGTATCTCCAAATTGATAAGAAACAAAAACTCGTATGTCCACTATTCTTACATGCAAAATTAAACATTTTTATTTTATTTATATTTTAAATAATATTTATATTTTATATTATTTTATTATTATTTTTTATTTTCCTGTAAAGTTCATCATTTTGAAGATACAAGGTTTAATCAGCAGGCCGACGATATCCTATTATGTTTAGCGGCAGTTTTTTTTATTAGGGGGAAAATGAGTATTTATGTTTTGCGATAGAAATTTCACGTTTAGGGGGAAGGTCGATTATTACGTTTAGCGTTAGAAATTATTACATTTAGGATGAGTTTTACGTTTAGCGATATTTTTTATGACGTTTTGCGATTTTACATTTAGGGTTGTACACATGTGACATCATAAGCAGGTGAGATATAAAATGGCATTTACAATATACAGTGCTGTAAAAAAAAAAAAAAAAGTATTGGCCCCCTTCCTGATTTCTTATTCTTTTGCATATTTTTTATCGATATAAAAAATCTAATGTCTTCTAATGGGAATTCCCTGGCGTACCGTTGCATGTCGGGATTAGAAAAAATGCCGACAAGTGTTTGAACCGGGTTGCTTCAGAGGAAGTTTTTGCTCATATCTCCACATGGAAGGCATTTACCGGCGTATACTCGCGGTTAAGTCTAGCTGTTTTAGCTAGGAAGGTATGTGCATTTGATTTGTTACGATCCGAAGAGTTGGGGAAATGTTACAGACGTAGAGCGAAAAAGTATGCCTGAAGTGAATGGATCGAGCAGTGTCTCTGTGGGTGTACATTGAAAGTCAGATTTATAAATATCAACCCACAGTGACACGCAGGATCTAATTTCCACATCGCCTATAATTTTTCCCCAGTGGGACCTAGGCATAAGCGCAATTTGTTACTGCATCCACAAATGCAAGTTAAAACTTATCTATATAAAGAAAAAACACAAATAAATCAGATTCAGGAATGCTGCCGCCTTCTCTGGGCCTTAGCTCATTTATGATGGCCTGAGACTAAATAAAAAACTATCCTATGGTCTGACCAATCAAAATCTGAATTTTTTTCGGAAGTCAAGGATTCCACGTCCTCCAGGTTAAGGGGAGACCCATCCATTCGTTCAGGCTAAATTCACAGTTGAACAAAAAATTTTCGAAATTTTTTTTCTTGGCTAAAACGATGGAATAACTTGTCAACAATAGGAAAAACAACCAAACCTAACTCAAAAAATAAAGATAATATTATAATAATATATATTTTTTATATTTAATTGCATTTTTATAAATATCCGCCTATTTCACTGCTACCGTGGAACACAAACCTTCGTTTCTCCTCACAGAAGCAAGCAATTGACCTGAAATTTGGCTTGCCTACTCTATATTATATGTCCATCAAATTTTAGCATGGGTTTTTCTCCAGGAGAAGTTTCCCAGATAGCAAGCATCTCTGCTCCGGATCTGCGCCGGCTCTGTGCCAACTCCAGCTGATCCGGCACAGAGCTGGCGCAGATCTGGAGCGGAGGTGCTTGCTGTCTGGGTTCAGACCCACTCTGGGGTATCAAAAGTATCAAAGATGGGTCAATATCAATGCTACAACTGTTCAAGGGGCATCTTATGCCCAAAATAAATTCGGCTGCATGGTTCCTGAGAAACAAAGATTCCTAGATGGACCTAATTATAAATTCAAAATGGCTGCCATTGCCAAAATTATGGCCCAGATATTGGAAACAATCCTACCATTCCTTGTTTTAGCCAAAATGACACATTCAGGCTAAGTCTGGAGTGGATCCACTGAGAAATAAGGATTTTAGCAAGGAATGTATGGGTCTCCCCTTGAGAAGGAGAGGGAACACCTTGGCTTTTTATCAGTGCACAGTTCAAAAGCCAGAATCCATGATAGTGTGGGGGTGCATTAGTGCACGTTGCATTGGTAATGTGCACATCAGTGAAGACCGCATTAACTCCTCTGCACAGATGTAGATGCCAGCGGACATGGGGCTGCACTATTTATGCACGCAGTTACACTATTCTATCACTAGATAGCACACCCGGATCAGTAGTTGAATATTCACTAGCAAGCCAAGCTCGAACATAGTTTAGAATATGGACAAGTTAAGTCCCATCCCTGTTCCCCAGGAACTGCATGAATTTAACTCCTCAGCCAAACCTGATGTGTAAACTGCCTAATATACTTGCCCATAGTATCTATCCAGCAGTTAATAAAAATGATCTCTTGTGACAGAAAAGAAATTGTTGACCTTTGTAGCAACCACTTCAGCAATAAAAGGCCAAAGGTATGTCAACTGAGCAGTGAAAAAAAAAAATCAGTTTTCTGCAGCAAAAATTCAACATGGCATTGATACTGCATGATTCTACCATCAATTATAGTCATCACGTATTAGAAACGCGTGATTCCCTACCATTGAAAAAAGACTTCTAGAACCAACCCTGGAATGCTGAGGTTATACAGTATTTGCGGGATATAAATGTGATTCGGAGATGGAAAATAGCAGTTATTCTGAGTGGAACAGACTGGAGGGCTGACGGCACTGATTCTTTGGAGGAGAAATTCAATGAAGGGGACTTTTTCCTCATGAACTGTGAGTAGAACTGACTTTGTACTTAGTAGCTCTATCTTACTTCTAGCCAGCTAGCTAAATAGCCAGCTATTTCGTAATTTTGGTTTACCACCGTGATCACAGAGCTAGTTTGCCACACTGGCTAACAAGAGTTGCCATTAACCTTTGCAATAATACTGGCATTTTGCTTAAAGGAAAAGAAAACCCGTTTTTCATCTTTTACCCAATAAAAGTACACTGCCTCGACTGTTCAAATACGTTCTCGGGTATTTTCTGAAAAATATTTTTTCACGACTAAATCAGCTCGAGAAGATCATACTTGTATATTGTGTGTGGTGCGCCATGTTGGTCGGAATCGGGGTAGCTTGCTGCGTCACCCGGACACCTGAACTCTTGAGCACGTACGTGGAGGTCATTAATTAAATAAAACCAGTGCCGCAGCGAGAATTGAAAATTTGGTGGGGCACAGGACACCCCTTTAAAATAAAAATAATGGTCCTGACTTGTACCTAGTCATTTTCATAATTATCAATATTTTCACTCCGAGAACACTCCACAATATCAGGTGTTGCTAATTCTCGCCGTTGACGACAATCATTCAAGTGGACACGTAATTTGGTGCATTTAAATCAGCGTCATTCAAAATTGCATACAGTACCTGTCAACTCTCAGGCGTGTGGCTTGAGTCTTACGCTTTTAAGTGGCTTATCACGTTCTCACGCCGTAGTCAGCAATGTCACACTTAATAATAATTTTATTTCGGATAACAAAATTCTATTTATTGCCGAGACACACTTTTTCATCAACCCACGCTATACTGAGAGTGAAAGGTGATATTTCTTTGGAATCAGCCGCGGATCAGTCATTATTCAATCAACACGTATTTAAGAGATTATCACGCCGAACTGAAGTCCTTGAGCATGGATGTTTTTCAGTTTCATGTACGTTTTGGTAGATTTCTCCTCTAGTAACATGGAAACCTATTATGACTCCGGAATTCTAATGCTGCTTTTTTCTCAGGGGTGGGAAGCTATGAAATTGCATAAAGATGTTTCAAATGGTCTTTTATTTCATTTAAACAATTTAAATGATCATGAAGTGCAAGTTAAATCACCTGATGTACAGAAAAGGTAGCGCGGAAGTTTCAGAGCAGTTTGTCATTCGTAAAGCATGGGCCTATTTTTGAGTAAATTATTTTCCTGTACTGAATTTAGCCCATTATTTAGTCGCTGTTAGATCACATGGGGAAGAGAAGCCGCGTCCTCAATTGCCAATGGATTATTACTATAATTTGAAAACGCGTCAATAAAGGAAGTTGATCGTGAACTGGTCAGGACTAGTTGTTGTTATTAAGGGATATTCTGTGGGCATCACTATCTTACCAAGTCAAGCTTCACTAAGGGAAGTCAGTGCAACTTATGCCCGCGGGTAGGTCTGAGTTTCCCGTTTTGTTGGAACAACCAACAGCCGCACACAACAGCATTGTGACTGATTCTGCCGCTCAGATTCTAATAATGATTGGTGATATCGAGCCTTGATCTTTCGGTGAAAAATTATGCTGCAGCAAGAGTGATCATCAAGACTCATTTGTATACACTTAATACTGATAAGGTGATTTTGTTGTGTCCAACCGTGTCGTACCATCCGGGACATTGCCAAATGAAATGCATTTTGATTGGCTAATACATACGGAATGGCGGCATTCATGAACTTTTGCAAATTAGTTGTATTCTAGAGGTTTAAGGTTTGATTATTCGGTGCATAAAAATTGCAAAAATTCACCAAAAAATATTTTTGGAACGAGATCAATGTGTACTTTATTTGGGTAAGAGCTAAAAAAAAGGTTTTCTTTTCCTTTAATGTGGCAATCTGTTTCAGAATTCATACTGCATTCAACGAAATAGAATGCCTTGGATCTTTGCTGGTTTAAAATGCGAACTGTTCAAAGACTTCATTCGTTGCTGTTCAATCAAGGGTAGCATATTGCCTGCTTTTTCCTGATGGTGAAATGTCTATTTTGTTAAAATAAGGTGTATTTCGGATATTACTGTGTTAGTGAGTTATAATTGCTCCTTATACGGTGAGAAAAGCGTTTATACAAGCTTGCGTTTTGCTCGGATGATTGGAATTGTAAACAAGAAGCTTTCCGTCGCAGGTTGAGCGTTCTGACCGTAAAATAAGCAGTTCCTATAATGAGTGCATGTGCTTGCTGATGCGGCTTTGTAGAAAAATGGACAAAACTCTTAACTTTATCATGGAGAAAAGGCATGTTTTTGGTTTGGAGAGGTTTCTGGTGACTACTGATGTCAATTCACGCCCATTTTGATAAATTCATTCAAAGTTCTGCCAGAAAATCATTCATTCATATTGAACTTCATGAGTGGAAAGTTGACTAGAGTTAAAGGTGCAGTCAGCGATGTGGGAGAAAACAAGTAGAGCGGTTGTTGATATTTGAAGTGTAAACGAATACAGACCCACCCCTCCCTTCATACTCCGCCCCGGGGTCCACCCCTGAAGTTCATGGACGCGCACTGTCATGTAAACGGCAGAAGAATTACAAGCTGAAAAAGTGGAAAATGGATTCAGAATTTTTCCCGGTACAAGTTATCGATTTGCGAGCTCCACACAAGCAACGCTTAGACCGTTTGCGTGTTTCTACTATGAGCTCATTCAGTAGCTTGCTGTCGGAATTGTTTCGTTTTGGAAGAAATGGTTATCAGGAGCTTAAAGCAAAATTTCTTCCTGAACAGTGGGTATATAACAGTACAGTTGCAACCATATGCATACAAAGCGAGACAGTACAAGCAAAACAATAAGCTGAGATGAAGGCGGTTCATTTCATTCTATCTAGTGGCACATATGTACAGCATTTGATTGCGCAATTCCTCGTCGATTCCTTACATAAGATGTCAGACATTCACAAGAACTCGTAGCCACAAGTTCAATTTGCGAAGCTAAGGTTAGCTGACCCGTCAGACAACTGTACCCACAACTCGACTGCTATTATAAACAGATAACATCACAACAATGGTACATTTTGGCAGATTAGACAATATGATGAATGCCTGACGGCTGTTACTGTTGTGTGAAGCACCGTAAAGCTAATGTTGCTCACCTGTCCAGCAGAAAGAAGGCAACTTCCGCGTCCGTTTTCAGACCCTTCAATTCGCGGAGTTCCCTCCACCATCGGAAAGCCACACCAATGTTGACCCAGGTCTTCGCCCTTTCATGGTCGTAGTCCTTCTTTTTTAATTTATGTTCCGTTTTCTCTTGGGCTGTTTTTCAGCCATTGCAAATGCTGCAATGCCGTGTGTCTCTCTCTCTCTACTGTAACTGCGCACGCTACGCGACCTGCTACTCCCGTCTGACCTGTGCACGAGTATGAACCCGCCCCTGGGCGTGGGGGGGTGGACTCATGTTCTGGTGGCTCGGTCCGAGCCACAGATTTACCTGCTTAAATGCAGAGCCCAGGCTGTTCAGTGAAACCGGATTTTTTTTTTTTTCAGCATGCTCTCAGAAGTGACAGCTTGCAGGTAGTGAGGAGAAATATGGTGATTTTGACAAAAAGTGCTTGGATTATGATCGCTAACTATACCTTTTAGCATATGATTATTTTATGATTCGACGGTGCGCTATTTTGAGGGCTCTTACAGCATGGGGAGCCAGTTGGAGAGCGATATTATTTGATTTCATAGAGTAGATCATTTTGAAAAGCACTGTCAGATGAGGCACACTTGTGGTCAAGGAGTTTATGATCCCAGAAATGTATTGTTTCTACTCCCAGCCATTTTTCAATTATCAGTATTTTTTTTTTTTTAATTTCTTTGATGAATTTTCATGAAGATTTTTTGAGTTTGTGGCCCTTACTCTGAACTAAAATTATGAAAAGAAACTGAAATGATGAAATTCTAAATGCTTCAAGTATCTTTTTTCATGAGTATTCTAACTCAAACATAGCGCTGTTTATCAGGGTTGCCAACTTTCACGCATTCAGCCTGAGTTTAAGTGGCATATTCACATTCCCGTGCTGTATGTCAGCAATTATTCAATCAGCGCGTTTGTAAGAGATTCTCAGGCGGAATTGAAGACCTTGTGCATGGAGGTTTATCAGTTTCACATGCGTGGTGGATTTCACCTCGAGTAGCAGGGAAATCAGTTATGACTCCTGACTTCTCATGCTTTTCTTTACTCAGGGGTTGAAAGCAATGGAATTGCATAAAAACGTTTCAAATTGTCTTATTTCATTTAAACAATTTGAACGATCGTGAAACACACGCATTGCGTTGATTGAATAATTGCTGACTACGGCACGGGAATGTGAATGAAGCACTAAATGTCACACCGAATGCGTGAGAGTTGGCAGCCCTGTGTTTATTGTTTTATTGAGAACTTTATATTAAGAATCTGCGATTCCTGTTTGTTTTCTATTTGTAATATATTGTTACTGCAGCTAACGCCTCAAGTCTGTATTACCAGTAGTGTTAATTAAGGAACCTTGATTTCTGTTTATTTTGTATTGCTTCGTTCATGCCTTCTGCAGTGCAGTAGGCATAATAATAAATACAACCAAGTCCATCCTCGCACCTGACTCCAGTCTGCAGCTTCCTGTCCTCTGTGCACCTAAACTATGTGTGAAGCACAACCCTTACAGAAGCCTTCACCACCCATGGACTCAGCAAGGATCCCGTATGCCAGCAGCTCGACTCCGGCCCCCTGCAGCAGCCCAGCCCCAGCCCCTTGCATCCAGCAGCCCGGCCCTGGCCCCCTGCATCCAGCAGCCCGGCCCTGGCTCCCTGCACCCAGTCCAGCCCCAGCACCTGCATCCAGGCCCATCTGGACCAGCCTGTTCTGGCCGAAAATCAGCATGCAGGGTGTCGTTTCGGGGGGCGGGGTACTGTGAGGCGACGCCTCCAGGCCTCCAGCACGCTGATCTATTAAGACTTGCACTGCATTCCTCATTCAATTAATCATTGTTTGCATCTGTGCGTAATTGCCACTGGGTGGTAGCAGTGCGTATATAAGACCAGAGTCTTTCACTCAGTTTTTTGTGAAGTCTCATAACTATACTGACCAAAAAAAGAACCGCAATTATGTAATCCAGTGCCAAATTTGGACAAACCCATTAAGAAATATGCTTTTGCTCTGAGTTATTCTTGGAGGTGAGTACTTCTACCACACAAATTTTTGCATTCACAGCGCGTATTCTGGAGCCGCCATTCGTCCGAAACCAAACAATCGGCAGTGCTTGGGTTCGAGTACTACCATTGCCCTAACACTCCCATTTTTGTTTTGAGTTCCTCGTAGACACCGGGGCCTATAAAAGTCCGACCGAAAATGAGTAAAAATCAGACTGGTTATAATGCCACGACTAACGGAAGTTCAACGAGAACGCACAATTGGGATGCCACAGGCCGTAAGTCGGGTAGATAGAGTTGCCCATCAATTCGGCGTGCATTCTTCGACAATTAGTCGCCTTAGAACCAGGTTTAATGCCACTGGACACACGGCCGATCGCCCCAGATCCGGTAGGCCAAGTTTTACGACTCCAGCATTCTGACCATCATATCCGTTTGTTACATCTGCAGGATCGCTTCCGATCGGCGAGTCAAACTGCCACTGAGACGCCTGGTGGGTACAACAACCGGATCAGCGATCAGACGGTTCGCAACAGATTGTGCGATGCCAATTTACGTGCACGTAGACCGTACCGTGGCTTAGTGTATACGCCGCAGCGGAGAGACGCGCGTTGTCGTTGGGCAACTACCTACGGCCGATGGACCCTCAACAACTGGTCAGAGGTCCTTTTCACTGACGAATCCCAATTTGCACTGTCTGGCGTTGATGGGAGATCGCGTGTGTGGCGTCACCATGGAGAATGCTATGCTGACGCCTGTGTACTTCAACGTAATTGATGGGGTGATCCAAGCGTGATGGTATGGGGCGGCATCTCTGCTACACGCCGAGCCAACCTTAATTTTGTTGAAAGAAACCTCAACGCTGTCCGTTACCACGATGAAATTCTCCGTCCAGTCATCCTTCCGTTTGTCCGACGTCACCGACTGACTTTCCAACAGGATAACGCGCGTCCGCACGTGGCACGTATCTGTATGGAGTTCCTTCAGGCCAAAAACGTGCAAATCCTTCCCTGGCCAGCATTTTCTCCAGATCTTTCACCTATACACTTGTGGGACATTCTGGATAGAGCGATCCAGAGACGTCAACCACTGCCAGCTACAGTACGTCAGCTAAGACAAGCACTGACTGAAGAGCGGAACAGCATTCCACAAGCAACAATCAGATATCCGGTGATGTCTATGTGACGCAGGTGTACCGCCGTGCGTGACGCTATCGGAGGACATACGAGATACTGATAGTGTCATTTGTGTTTCGTAATGTTGAACTTCACCTTGTTAAATAAAAGCCAACATGGCAATATTCCAACCCAATTTTCTGTTATATCTATCGTCTGAGATTCCCTCTTTCATTTGGTACCAATGAAGTGTTGATTAATAATAGTTTCACTCAATAAAATCAAGAAATAGAAAATTGCATTTTCTTTTTTTGGTCAGTACACATACTTGTGTCATGTTCATAGTATTATATAGATGTATTCCCCACGTTTCACGAGTATTCAAACTCTAACTCAAACGTAGTGCTGTTTATTGTTTTATCCAGCACTTTATATTAAGGGGACCTATAGCTAAGCAAAATACCAATTTTGTTCAAAATTTTAGTTTTGAGGTAAGAACATGAAGTGGTCCTTCAAATAGTCCATAATATGGAGTCGTGTTCCGAAGGAAACATTCGTCATGAACACTGTCGTCAAGACTGGAACAGCTATGAGTGTGGTGACTTTCAATGATGGCCAACGAGGAATTTCCTCCATTCTTATAAAACTTCACATAAAGGCAGTGGCACACTCAATGAAAGGCTATCACAAAATGGACAGAAAACGTGTGAAACAGAGTGAAAAACGCGCACTAGAACTTGAAAAAAGAAACGAACAGCTGCTTGACAAGCAGGTAAAACTAGGGAAGAAAACAGATCGAAGAAGAGGGAGTTACTTATGAGGCTGATGCCTTTTAAGGAGGTAATAAAAAAAATCCTAAAAACCACTAAAAACAAAATACTAAATGTATTCCCCCCGAGAACATTACTGTCAAACTTCAATCACATTATTACTGCTGAACTAAAGTCACGTTTTCCAAAAATACAGATTTTCAATAAGAAAATAGATTTCTCAGCAACTGTACATCCAAATAACTTCATATTTGGCTTTTTTTTTTCATTTTGTGATGATCTATGTCTGTACATAGCTCTTTTTGCAATATGTACCTCTGAATATGAGTAAATCAAAATATGCATATTTAATAAGCTGTTTCCTGCCAAAATTGATTTAGGGGGGTCAAAATCAATACTAGAACATAGAAACCTGGAAAAAAGCTCTGGAGTGACATTAGGAACGTTTTTTCCTTCACATTCCAGCTGAAATTATAACCAAACACTGTTTAGTTATCTCAATAACTGTGTTTCTCTAAGTATCTATATATTCATTAAAACAGCCATTGCCATGGCAACCACTGATGTGATGCTATAGAAACTCAGTGTTTTAAGTTGCAATTTCTAATGGAATTATTTTGATAATAATTCTTAGTTTAAACAGTGAATATCTTGGAAAAATGTTTGCTTAACTGTAAGTCCCCGTAAGGAACTGCGATCCCTGTTTGTTTTCGATTTGTAAAACATTCTTACTGCAGCTAATGCCTTGAGTCTGTATTATCAAAAATGTTTATTAAGGAACCCTGATTCTTGTTTGTTTTGTATTGCTTCGTTCAAGCCTTCTGCTGTGCTGTAGGCATAATAATAAATGCAAATAAGTCCATCTTTTCATCTGAGTCCAGTCCTCATCTTCCTGTCCTCTGCGAACCTTTGCTGTGTGCAAAGCACAACCCTTGCAAACATATACAGCCATCAAGACGTCTTTTTCTGGAAAAGCTTTGTTTATTTCAGCATGTAAAAATGTATGTCCTAATTACCGAATATTTCAAAGGAATAAACAGAAATAGTGGTGACAGTGGATAAATTTTCAAAAAGCATGCAGACTTAGGGTTCAGGCTGAAGATTTCACACTTCATAGTTCATCACTGTACATTTTGTGTACATTTACTGTATATGATAAACCTATGCTGAAGGCAGTTTTTTACCCAAAAGTATGGCCTTATTTTTCCATGAAGGGCTGCTTGTTTCCATCTTGGTTTTGATACTATTTTTAATACCCATAAAGAGCTTTAAATTGACGCATTTGTTTTTGAAATCAAAGGGTTCTGACCTCAATTTTGGGGTCCAAGAATACGCCCATTGACTGGCGGAAAGGGGTTAATTTTACTCAAAATGTATGCATGCCGTTCTACTTCTCTCTTCACTTTTAGATAGGCCTTCAGGTGTACTTCAGCCAAAATCAACTTCAAATTCTAACAGTCTTTGAGAAGTATGCAAAATCCACCCTCAAACAGAATCATTTTTGGTATGCTTCGTTCAAATTTTGGGTTGTCGACTGCACGCAGTCACAAAGGGTTCATGTGAGTTGAAGTACTATGAAGCAAGAGTCTGAGATAAAAGAAAGATATCCTGAAGAAATGAAGTCGATATCTTCCTTTGTTTTTGATACCGAAACAGTTGAAAATGCATATAAATGGGTTATAGCGGGTTAAGTGGACACGCCTCCTTTTTCAAACCCCTATAAAAACTGAACGGAGTGAGATATTGACCTAAAACCAACTGCAATTTTCCTCTGCTGCAACAGCCTACAAAATATTAAAGAGCTAAGTAATTCTGAGACCATGGAGGTGGGAGGTCTGGTGATTTCATTTGGAATGACCCAGCGTCCTTGTAAGGCATGCATTGCCATCTGGAAAGATACTGATTGGTCGGCGATTTTATTTTCAACAAGATAATGACCCTTTACACTCTTCTAAATTGTGCTAGAATTATCTCAATTGGAAAGAAACGTGGTGACATAGAAGTTATGACTTGGCCTGCTTACATTTACGAGATGGAAATGTGATTAAGGCATGGACAAAGGGAGATAACTTGAATAGAATAGGACTGGAGAGCTGATAGCATTGATTCTCTGGAGAAGTTAGTAGTGACAATGAAGTTTTTCTTCTGTAAGTGTAGAAGAACTGTAGTTGTATGAAGTAGCTATATATCATGCCAGCTAGCTAGCTAATTTTTTGTGGTTGACCACTGTGATCGCAGAGCTAGTTTGCCACATGGGTTAATAAGCGTAAGCCTTTGCTCATGATACTGAATGTGGTGGCATTTTGCTCAATGTGGCGATCTGTTTTAGAATTTATACCACATTCAACAAAATAGAATGCCCAGGATTTTTGCTCGTTTAAAATGTGAATAGCTCAATGACTTTGCTAAATCTCCTCTTACTTTTGCTGCACCGATTCTGGTCAATCTAAGGTAGCATATTGCCTGCTTTTACCTGATAGTGGAATGTCTGTTTTGTTAAAGGAAGGTATATTTTAGATGTTATTGTGTTAGCGAGTTATACTTGCTCCTTATAGGCTGAGGAAAGCATTTATGCAAGCTTGCGTTTCGCTTCAATGATCAGAGTTGGAAGCTGCCTGTTGCAGGGTGAACGTTCTGACAGTAAAATAAGCAGTTCCTTTAATGAGTATGTGTGCTGGCTGATGGGGCTCTGAAGAGAAATAGACAAAATTCTTAACCTAATCATGGAGAGAAAGCATGTTTTTGGTTTGGAGAGGTTGCTGGTGACCGCTGATGTCCATTCGTGCCCATATTGATAGAGTTATGGAAAATTCCACAAGAAAATCATTAATTCATGATGAACTTCATGAATGAAAAGTAGATCAGGTTAAAAATATGACTATTTTATGATTTGACAGTGCACAATATAGAGGTCTCTGAGAGCATGGGGAGCCACTTAGCGAGCTGACTTATTTGGCTCATAAACAGTACATCATTTTCAATAGCAAACTCAGATAAAGTACACTTGTGGTCAAGTTTATAATCCCAAAAATGTTGTTCTAACTCCCAGCCATTTTCAATTCCCAGTATTTTAGGAAAAGAAACTGAAATACGATAGAATTCTAAATGCTACAAATGTCTTAGTCATTGAAGTCCCCCCCTGTTTACATAGTTTAATTATATTTGAAATGTCAGTATGATGCTCTCAGAGACAATGCACAATTGCTTCATGTTTGTCAAGGTATGTTTATCATAATTGTTTGTTATAATTTTTAATGCTTTCTTTCAGGAGCCAATGTCACTCCCCTGAATCTGGTGCTGGTGGGGCTGAGTGGAGTAGGAAAGAGTGCAGCAGGAAACACCATCCTGGGGAGAAAGGAGGAGTTTTAAATCAGAGGCCAGCCCTCATCTCTGACCCTAGGAGCCAGAGGAGAGAAAGGAGTTAAAGAGTGGGAGAAGAGTCTGTGTGGTGGATTGCTCAGGCCTGTTCATGCAGGCTCTCGGAGGAGGAACTGAGAAATGAGATGCAGAGAGCTGAGGAGCTGTGTGACCCAGGACCTCACGCTTTCCTCCTGGTCATACAGCTGGGCAGATTCACTCAGCAGGAGAAGAGAGTGATGCAGAGACGCTGCAGAATATTCTCTGGAGAGAGTGAATCCAGTACACCTGGTGTGCTCTTCACTTCTGAGGAGACAGGCTGAAGAATAAACTATTAAGAGTTCATCAGCCGTGGCTCAAACCTACCCAACAACTCCTACAGAAGTGTAGGGGGTCAGTGCCATGTGTTTAACAATGAGACATGGTAATTCTGATCCCAGGTGAGGAGCTCTGTTTAAGAAAATAGACGGAATGCTGAACAACAAATATCCGTATTATGATGGGAGAGAGGAGAGAAACATAAACTCTGGAATATTTGCTATGGTTCTTTCATTTGCTTCACTCTATGCTAAACCTATACTTGGAACAGTTGTAGGGGCAGCACTTGGTGGCCTTGTTGGCAGAGCTGTAGGAGCTGCCATTGGGGCGGTAGTAGGGTTTGCAGTCGGGTTGGTACTGGTGGTGCTTCAGTAGGAGTGGGAGAGGAGATTACCATTATGGGATCACAGTGATCAGATTGGTAGGATTAAGCATCGCAAATGCTAATCAATTTCAGCGGTTTTTGACAAAATGCTAATCATTATAGCAATCCCTTCGCAAAAAATGCGATTCAAGAAATCCTAATGATATTTCATTGATCCCCGCTCACTGGCCTGCGAATTTCCGAGTTACAGAGCCACACAGCAACAGGAGACGTTTTCGCGACTTCGCTTGGCCGGAAAATGATGCTTATTTGCATACCAACCAATCAGCTTCTGGGGAGCGCATGCATGCGCTAGGGAGGCTGTCATAATGACGTAATGTCTTGACTGCAGTGTGAGTCATACCGTATTAAATTAAGTTGCTCTTTGGATATAGCCACCTAGTTCGCTAGTAAGCTAACTAACGTTAACTAAAGAAAATCTTTGTAAATGATCATCATATTTGTTGATATGATTTCTAGCCCCCAAC
This sequence comes from Gymnothorax javanicus, assembly GCA_029692085.1. NCBI lineage: Eukaryota > Metazoa > Chordata > Actinopteri > Anguilliformes > Muraenidae > Gymnothorax > Gymnothorax javanicus. The sequence goes on along the minus strand of CM056208.1, from coordinate 7,407,038 downwards.
TTATTCTTTACCAGCTGTCATAGGCATGTACTTATCTGAGGTTTTGGCAGTTTCGTCCGACCAGGCAGACTACATTTATGGGATAGCTAGCTTGGTAGCTACAATTAAGCAATCGCTTGGAAATTTTGGCTTGCTGGCTGGTGAACCTATGCTGACTATGATGCCGATTGGAGAAGTTTTTATTGCTCTTATTTGTCACTTTCATCGCCATCGCACGCAGATGATCTCTTTCAACATTGGTGACCTACCTAAAGAGCAAGCAGACAGTTCGGGCCAGAGACGTGTTATTTCATGGCTAGTTTAGCTGCATTGTCTTGTTATGCGTTACTGTCGCGCCAATGCGTTACTCTTCAGATTATAAAGCAAGCCATCTTCCTACCTAGCTGATGCTAGTTAAGGGGAATCTTTGTCATCATTGCTATACTAAAGCGATGTGATTTTGTTTTTGCCCTTCTGGAAAAAAAATGCGTGTCTGACCTCCAATTTCTTCGGCATGAACTCTGAATCGTCTTGACTGGATGTACGCTTTACATTTTTACACACCCGATTGTTCCTCCAGCCACCCAAACATCACGGTAAGCCGATCAAAGTCATCAAAACTTCTCATTGCCATGTGGGTTTAGGGAATTGCAAGTTCGCCGGCCTCTCCCGAAACATGCACCATGATCTCTAATCATTCAAATACATGATGTTGTGATGTTAAAACGTGACTGAGTTGGAGATTGCCTTGTATAATGGATATGAATCATTTCACATCTCTGATTAGGTGCTAAACAACATCATATGCTACAGTAAGGTATAGATAAGACAGATGTACTGCAGGTTACAAGTAGTTTACAGAAATTTCACAGGGAAACGGAAGTGTGCTGCATTAAATGAAGATGGGGTAGTTCAGGGTAAAATTGATGCCTTTTGGAAATAATTTGTTTTTCTTTCAGAGTGGAGTTGTATTTCTCTTTGAAATCTGTCATCAGGAAAGAATAAAAAGCCCTTTCGTCATTTAAAATCTGATTTACTGTTTTTTAATTTTTGCTAATCATTATTCAAATGTGCTAATCTATTTTTTTTCCTTAATCTGATCACTGGATCAGGAAATGTGTGAGGAAATGACAGAGGCAGTAAGACAGAGAAATGATTCTTCACTTCACTCTTCTGATTTTTAATGAAAAAATCTCTCTAACATTAAGAAAATGAAAGAATGGATAAAAAAAACTGTTTTTGTTATTGCTGATCATAAGAGAATTTGTGTTTTGCCATCATTAGTTCAACTATTTCTAAATTCAGCATAATACACTGTAAACCCTGATAAGTGTGGTGAACTCAAATGTTTTATGGAAACCAATTACCTCAAAAATTATTTGCCAACTTAATGATCTTGTGCTCACAGCACTTAAAAACATGTAAAAAAAAATAACTTTAGCTTATTTTCTTTAAGTTCCTTCCACACAATGCAATTAAGTTGGCCTTTTTGAGGTAATTCGGTTTCCACAAAACATCTGAGTTGACCACACTATCAGGGTTTACAGTGTATTACAAATATTTAACCTATAGGAATGAAAGTGGTTGGAATTAGTGCATTGAAACAGCACAAACTTTCGTGATAGACATTTTGTTGGGAAATTTATTAAGCAAGAAATTAGATTACGTAAAAGCAGTGAGGGTGTGTCGAAATGGGATAGTGGTAATAAAATGTACGACATGGAAGCGGAGGGAAAAAAACATTAAATATTAAAGAATTTTGAATTTCTCACAGAGGTAACGTTTTCTGTTGAGTAACTGAGCCAATGATAAGGGGGTAATCAGCGGTGATCAGCATTACATGTAAATAGAGTCATTTTTGGAGGTGGCGGGTGTTTGTGGGGCTAGGAGTTCTTAAAGCTACTGGGTTGGTAGAGGATAAAGAGAGTATGTTGATGTAGTTAGAATAAGAAAAGACAGCTACCAGATTCGGTGATGTTAGACTCTATATATGCGAGCTTTGGAAAAAGCAGGGGGCTGTATCTTACTCATTATTAAGAGCAATCACTGCATGAGGGTCCATACATTGTGAAAGATGAAAGTTATAAAGTGAGATGGAGTGGGTACTGTGGAAAATATTAATCTTTTATACTCAAAGGTATTAGCAATTAAGTGTTAGCAAAAGTAATGTATATCCCAGTAAAGTATTATAGCCTTCTCCCTCTGTAACTGTGCACTGTGATAGCTAATCTTTGTAATGTAGCTGGTGAGAAAGTATGTATCCATTCTGACTGAACCTGAAGGTCCTACAGGAACAAGTGGTTCTCTGGGATATAGGCATTCTCAGGAGAGAGAGAGCGCCTCTCCGGAGAGAGAGAGCCTGAGGGGGGGCCAGTTGGACCTCAGGCCTTCTGGGTTGTGTGTGCTCCCAGGAGAGAGAGACAGCTGAGGGCCAGTTGGACCATAAGGTTCTCTCTCGAGAGAGACAGAGAGCGAGAGAGAGAGAGAGAGAAACACCTGCTGAACTGTTGAAACTCTGTTTAGAAGATCCACCATTTACACATTTAGCTGCACAATATGTAACACTCTGCCATGACATTAGAGAAAAACATGTATGTTGAATCAGAACTCCCCAGGCCATATATAGTCAGATTTCCTATGCATGACCATTCTTACTATAATAATGTCGATTTTATTTCATATGAACTGTATATAAATATATCTTTTTAATTATATCTAAAGTACCCAATTTATGTTGTATATATTGTATATGATTGTTTATTATTATGCTTTGGCAACAATGCATTTATTGCATTCATGCCAATAAAGCTTCAAATGAATTAGTTAATTGAGAATTGGTGGTGAGAGAGTGAGAGTGAGAGAGTGAGAGTGAGTGAGAGAGATAGAGAGAGTGAGAGAGAGACTTGACTCTAAGGGATCTTTTTTGTAAACTATTTCAAAAACATTTTTTTCAGCACAATGCATATCTAAACCTTACAATAATTACTTATTTACTGTTTAGAGTTGATAAATTAATAAATGCTTAAAAATGAGAAATAAATAAGACAAAAACATCATAAATACATCAGTTCCTTTTTCTTTAAGACCCCTTAAAAGCAATAAAAAGTCCATAAAAAACATAGTTAAATAAATATGAAGTAGTTAAAAAAGCAATTCATAAGAACCATCAACATCCACACTACAAATAGCACCATTAACACACCAGACTCTCCGAAAGGCATCTAAATCATTCATTAGACTGTGATACACAAACTCCACCCTGATACGCTCAGAGACCAATCCTTTAAAAAACACAACTGGTTCTATGACCAGCCTCTCTTGAACTTTCATTCTGCATGTTAACCAAATAGCAATCTTAGCTTGTCCCAATAGAAAATTTGCCACTGAACATATTGACCTCTTTGTTGCTGTATACCCTGTGGCCAAGACAGAGACTTTCATATTGAAATATAAACCGATTCTCTCATAAAGCTCCCTCAATAATATGAACAGGTTTTTCAATCTTGTTCAGTGAAAAAAAGATGTGATAAAGACTTTTCAATCCCACAAAAGGGACAAAAGACTCATGTGCAGGATCAAAATGTGCCAGGTGTCTGTTTGTGGCAATGGCTCCATGTATAATCCTCCATTGGAGGTCACCTGATCTCTTGGGTAGAGGTGGTTTATACAATTGTCTCCAATTTTTCAGTGACGGTACAAATCCCTGCTCTTGCCACACTCCTGCTTTTAAACTTTCCAAAGCCCATAAGTGCTTGACCTTCACACTTACGGTATATAAGGCCTTCTTACCAATGTTTTCAAAAGAGTCCAATTCAGGAGTTTTAAAGGTCAAAAGTTTGCCCTCTTGTTCAAGCCAGTCTCCCACCTTTGCCTGTACATGGACTGCTGGGAAGACCGGGGCCTCTGCAGTTTGATCGGATTCATCTCCATCTGAGATGCTCAGTGCTTTGACACTGGCCATGATCCTCTTGATCAACCTCAGGGAATGGACTCTTGTCTGTGCTGCTATGTCTCCAGCTGCTCTCCAGCCCCTACCATCCACTCTCCTCAAATGGGCCACTTTAGTCAGACCAGCTCCTGTGAACTGGCCCTTTATGCTGGCCAAACTCTGAGGATTCAGTTCAATCAGTGGATTAGCAAACAGGGGTTCTTCTAAAGACCATAAGGTCTCTCGCTGAGAAACAAGTACTTCTGTCCATGCTTTCAACACAGAGGTGTAAAAATCAGTCAGACCTTGCGTGTGGATGGGTTCTAGTTCCATCAGGAACAAATGCCGGTCTAGCCCCAAACTACCTGCTTTCCTAAGCAGAGCGGCAGCTGTCTCACTCCAGCTGACCTCTGCCTTATACAGGAGCCGTTGTGCTGCCTGTAAACGGAAAGCTGTTACCCTGCTTTCAAGGTCAATCAGGCCCTGCCCTCCTTCCTGCACAGGGAGATATAAAACTGGTGCTCTAAGCCAGTGCTGCCCAGACCAAAAAAATTCCACCAAAGACTTTTGCAAGTTCCTGAGGAAACCTTCAGGTGGTGTTAGCACTGTTAGCTTGTGCCACAGTGAAGATGCTACAAAATTGTTTAAAATCAAGACCCTGCCTCTGAAGGATATCTGTGGCAGGAGCCCTTGCCACCGGGACAACCTGGCACAAACCTTCTCTATTACACCTTCCCAGTTTTTTTCCATAAAATGTGTAGAACCTAAAAAGACACCCAACACTTTAAGGCCATCTCGCTTCCAGACCAGTCTGCCTGGCAGTTTGGGAGGGGGCTCATTTTGCCAGGAGCCACAGAGTAATGCCTCACTCTTTTCCCAGTTTACCCGGGCAGAAGATGCCTGTTCATACATCCTGATACAATTTTGAGGAGCAAGCAAAGCTGATACTTTGACGTTATTACACAATAAAAACATCTGGTACCAGCAGACCATTTACTTTTTTTCTGATTTGACAAAGCAAGGGTTCAATAGCCAAAGAGTACAGCAGTCCCGACAAAGGACACCCTTGTCTAATACCCCGCTTCACCTCTATCAGTCTGCTGAGTCCCCCTGCAACCTTGACCAAACAGGACACATTAGTGTAAAGGAGATTTACCCATGAAATTAACCTTTCACTTGTCAAAAGCTGATGTTTCCAAAGATAGAATGGTCCACTCGATCAAAAGCTTTCTCTTGATCTACTGAAAACAGGCCAAAATTCAGGTCATAAACCTTCCCCAGATCCAAAACATCCCTTATCAGAAATAGATTATCTCTAATCGTTCGCTCTGGGATACAATATGATTGATCCTTATGAATGATTGACGATACGCATTTCTTTACTTTATTTGCTATACATTTGGATAAAATTTTAAAGTCGGTGCATAAAAGTGCCACAGGTCTCCAATTTTTAATTAAGCTCAAGTCTCCTTTTTATGGCAACAGGGTGATAACTGCCCGGCGACAGCTTTGCGGCAGCTCGCCTTTCTCCAAACTCTCCAACACCACCTCATAAAAGTCCCGGCCAAAAAGTCTCCAAAATTTTCTGTAAAAGTCAGCATTCAGACCGTCGATTCTTGGTGCACGGCCTGAAGTCATCTGACCCACAGCCTCAGTAAGGTCCTGCATTGTGATCCAGGAGTCCAGATCCTCCTTTTCCTCTGGGGACAGCTCAGGGAGGCCTCAATGAAGCAGTGCAGCCTGTTGCAAGTCCACTACTTCTGCTTTCAAAAGTTCTCCATAAAAACGAACCACCTCATCACAGATTTTTACAGGGTCTGTAGTCAATTCTCCATTTAAAAGGGTTACATAACCCATCTCCTTTCTTTGTGTTACTTTTCTTTCCAAATTAAAAAAGAACTTAGTAGGAGCATCTATATCATTGATCATCAAAAAACGTGCTCTAACCATAGCCCCCTTCACTCGCTCATTTAAAATGGATGCCAGATTCCTCTTTTTTCATTAAGGACTGCCGTAACCCAATATTATTCATATTAATCATCTCATTCTCCAAATGACCAATTTCCTTTTCTAAGTCCACAACAGCCCTTCTGTTCTCAGCAGTACTAAAAGCTGGTGTCCTGTTGACAAAATTCCTTACTTGTGCCTTCCCCACCTCCCACCAAAGGCTTAGGGATTCAAAACTTTCTTTTTCCTCCCTCCACTTTTGCCAGAAAGTCTCAAACTTCATACAAAACAAATTATCTTCTAACAGTTTTGTATTAAATTTCCAATAAAAATTATTTTTTGAAATCCTTTTAATAAATAAATCTAAAACAATTAAATGATGATCTGTAAAACCAACCGGGACAATCGCAGACTTTAAAACCTTGTGTCTCACACTTTTTGGGATATAAAATCTGTCAAGCCTCGCTGCACACACAGTATTAAGTGCACTGTTGACGCATGTATACTGTCTCCCATTGGGGTGCTGCTCTCTCCAAACATCACAAAAGATTAAACTGGTAAAAGGGTGCTTCCAGGGCGTTGCGGAGTTAAAATGAGGCTCTTCACCATTTCTGTCCAAAGTAAAATCAACTGCGCAATTCCAGTCTCCTCCTAAAACAATAAAAACATCAGAATCTACCCATTTTTGCAGTTTCTGATGCAACAGTTGAAATAAAAAAGCTCTACTTATCCCTACATTTGGAGCATAAATATTTAAAAAGACATAAGATGTCCCTGATATTTCCACATTCACTATTAAAAACCGTCCTTTCACAACTTCCTCAATATTCAGTAATTTAACATTAAGAAAACGTGAAAATAAAATTGCGACCCCAGCACTAAAATTTGTCCTGTGACGAAACTCCCTTCCCTGCTTACTTCCAATCAGTTTCATTATCTACATCACTATGAGTCTCATGTAAGAAAAGTACATTTAATCTTTTTTGCTTTGCAATCTCTGCCACTAAGCCCCCTGTACCCCCATCTTTGCCACCATTAATATTGAGTGAGCCAATAGTTAAAATTTCCATGAGAGAAAGGTAAAAAAGGAGAAACCATAAAAGGACACCGTAAAAGCAGGAAGATGTAGAATAAAAGTGCCGACAACCCATTTAATTCCCAGTTATAGAAGTGGCCTTCACCTTTCTAACCGCTGTGCAGTGTTTCTTCAACCTAAAGCTCTTTTGACTAGGAAGCTCAGCCATACTAGCAGTACTCATTATATGTTTCACCGACCGCATGAATTTATCTGCATCAGGAAAAAAAATTGAGAACATTAACGGTTTTCCCTTTTGTTGCGTCTAAGAAACCATTAATTTCTTCAATCCGAATAATACACAGATTCACTACCTTGACTAGCCACACTTCCCGAAATAATAGAAGAATCTGACATTTTACCGTCATCCTCCTGTAGATTTTCAGATTGTTTACTCACGCAGTCCATGTCCGCTACCTCTGCTGGTTTATCATCCCCGGGGCTGACAGCACACGGACTGGGATCCACCGTAAGCTCATCTACATCCAGCTATCTGAATCATTGTTTCCCGGGAACTGAACTCTCTGTTTGCAATTTTCCTTTTTCAGAATCAGTTCATTGGTCATTTAAACACTCAGATTCCGCTATTATATCTGATTTACGTTTACCTTCAGCTCTTTTTCCTTTAACCGTTTCCAAAATAAATTTAGCGTATTCACTAGTTCCCTCCAAGGGATCGCTGTGCTTAATTTGCCCTTCAGATTGGGCCACTGGCTCTGCCGGCTTCTCGCCTGCCGGTGCAGAGGACTGAACCTCGGCCTGATCATTGGGCCTGCCCTCCAGACTGTCTTCACCCTGTTTATCGGCTTCTGCCGCATGCATGGATTCACTGCTAAGCCTATCGAAATTATCCGCAACATTATCAGTCCGTTCGCCAGCATTTTCACTGGAGCCACTTTCCTTACTATGTGGACAAGCTCGCTTTAAATGCCCAATATCACCGCATTCAAAACACCGTAAGCTATCCGTACTAGCAAAGATCATGTACGATCCTTCGCCATGCCAAACCCGAAAAGAAATGTCAAGCGTTTGCGAATCTGCATTTAAAAACATATAAACATGTCGCCGAAACGACATGATATGTTTCAAATTGGCATTTTTGCAGCCCAGCGGAATCGGTTTCATTAAACCTGCAATTTTTCCAAAGCGGACGAGTTCTCTTTCAGTTGTTTCATTTTTAATAAATGGTGGGACATTTGAAACAATTACCTCAGTGGCTGGAGCAGCAAGTGGAGTCACTTGTACAAACGCTCCATTAATCCAAATACCACTAACGACAATTTTCTTTACTAAGTTAACTTGTTTGAGAAAGACAACAACCGCCTTATTCATCCTTGAGGCCGAAACAATGTTTTCGCCTCCTACCTGGTCAGCTATCGCAACCAACACATCCTCCACGAACGTACCACTCTCCGTGACACACCTAACCCCTTTATATGCTAGGTTCCCACTATCACGATTCGCGGCACGATTGAAATTGTGGTCTTAATCGTGGAGTAATCGTGGTGATCCTATCAGATCTTATCAGATCTTGAGGTCAGTCGTGGCAATCGTGTTGATCGTAGAAAAGTTTTGGACGGTTCAAAAATTTCCTACGATCAACACGATTAATTGTCAATTGTGATCATCGCATCACCTCGTATCCAAACCTGAAATTTCAGAGAAGTTCCACGATCAGCTATGAATGGCCAATCGTGGCGTTCGTAACAGAGCGCACGACAGTGGGAACTAAGCATAAGAGACAGAGTCTCCCCTTGTTGAGACGCCATTACGACGTCTACAAACACCAAACCTACCTTACGCTACCCTACCCAAACCCCCCTCCCCTCCCACGAGATAAAAATAATAACTAACTAAAAATAAACTAAAGAAAACAGAAAACAACAGTATAGAATCAGTATAAAAAGAAAGAAAGAAAGAAGTAAAGAACAAAGAGCAAATTTTTACTCAGTGCGCCCTCTCACCACACAACCTCCACCTCAGAGAGAGAGAGAGAGAGTGATGAGAGGGAGAGAGAGTGAGAGAGAGTGAGAGCCGAGGTTACATGCATTCTCGAGAGAGTGTGCCTAGGGAACCTGTGGGACCATACAAGCTGTTCTATGTGTTGCACGCACTCTCGGGAGAGAGAAATAGCCTTGTGAGCCAAGGGAACCAGATAAGGCCTAACAAAGAGTCTTCTCTCGACGAGCTGAGAAGGACAGGGCCAGATTTACGATGTATACATTCCAAAGGTGGAGCAGAGAGAACGTACATCTACATAAAGCAGTTCCTTAAGGAGGGATTATGAATAATTTGTGCTTATAATGAGGGAGAATGTTACACTATTGGGGGAGAATTGCCGCAGAGGCGTAGTTTTGGGCGATGTGCACATACAAATATCCAAGAAAAAGGACGCGAGGGGCTGGCCCTTGAGGAGCCCTCTGCATGCAGAGTATCTGGACTTCGGAATGTCTTCCTTCTGATACTTTTGCAGAAGACCATCAACTGAATATGGCTGACTATATCATTTGAGGGTTTGAAGCGCCTGTTATTTGTCTGTATCTATTCACATGTTTTTTGCCTTATGAATTATTATAGTAAACATGGTTTTGGCTTCTTGAATTATTATAGTAAAATGGTTAAATTACTGAAAGTCTCTGAGTCCTTAATTTAAAGGTCAACGTTAACCAGTCTGAATTCCTTAACAGTACAGGTGCAGAATATAATATCACATGGGGAGGCTGTTAAGAGAGTGAGGGAAGAAAATTGAGTGATGAGGAAAGAACTGTATGTTGTGGAGAAGGTGAAAAAGCAAAGTAGAAATGGCAAAGATCACACAGATATGTATTCAAGAAGATTCTTAACTTTCACAGCCATGGTTATAAATTGAGCGTGTGAAATTTAAAAAAAAAAAAAAACAGAAGGGATAAGGATGGGCGTGCTTGCAGCGAGGGGGAATTTGGAAATCAGTGATGGGATGGGAGATAAAATGAAGTTCGGAGAAAGGGTTTAGTGGGAGCCAGAATTTGAACAGATGCTTAATAAAGAATGTTGGTAGGGGTAAAGAAAAAACAAGAAGAATGTTGAAGATTAAGAATTTGTAATCTTGTGGAAGGCGGTAATACACTAAGTGAGGTGTCAACGGCCATAAAAGCCCAATGAAGAAGAGATTCCAGAGGTTAGGGACAGGCACATAACTGAGATACCCATATGCTGAATATGGGGTAAGTTTTAATGGTAATTGTTGGTCTGTTATTGTATTTTAAACAGTTATTACCCTGATACATTTTAATTGTTTGATTTTATGCAATGTATAGAGCCATTTGGGAGTTTGAGTTTATTTCTAATTCCTGGTTTGTATAAACTGTAGAATAGGGACATCTTTGAGTTTATTACGGGATGATTGTTGACAAGCAGTGAAAGGCATTTACAGATATTAAGTACTGTCTTGGGTGTGTCATGAATTGCTGTGTATTTTAGTTTGATGGTGGTTCTGTATTCACAAGTGCTCTGGTGTATGCAGTCAGGATCCATGTAAGACTAGTACCTTGTTAAAGAGTACTGAATGACTACATCATGTTGGCGTCAGAAGTAAAAATTCCCATTCATTTTACCCATAGACATCACTTTTGAAATACTTCCTTTTATTTTTAGGCCGGCATCAGGATTTAGCATCATATTTCCAAGTAACTACATTATTCTTCTTGACCTCAGTCAACTATAATTTGCATAGTTTTGATTCTTAGCAGATATCCCAACCCATTTTTAGTCTAAGAACCATACGCCCCATGATCCGCTTGTTTGCTGATCTCTAGTCCCTTTATTACCAAAGTAGCCACAACTCAATGATAATAAGATATTTTTCTTATTTATTGATGATATTTTAATATGATTCTTATGATAAAAAGCGATATTTGCAGTACAGTGACATAAGCAAATGGAAGGATAGAGATATACTTAAAACACACAAATGATTAAACAGCACATGACAATAAGAACTAATGTTGAGTGACATGCGAGAGCATGGACAGGGAATGTGGGGAGGGTGCTGCTATGTGTAGGCAAGATTAAACAGTTGAGTCTTGGGTTGTGCTTTGAGTGTGGAGATGGATTCCAAGTGTTTGAGGTGTGAAGGCAGGGAGTTCCAGAGTCCAGGGGCAGAGTGACACGAGCTCTTTGCATGATGTACCCCTTATGCAGATGATCAGTTGCCAGCATTATATACTGGACAAAGAAAGTTAGGGATCACTCTGATTTTTAACATTGAAATATGATATGGAACATAATTTTAACTATCAAATATTTCAAATTCGAAAATTGGGGTGATCCCTAATTTTCTTTGTCCAGTATAATTCAAGTCATCAGTGTAAGAAATAAGATGCAGAATAAACTCTCATTTCTAACATGCATGTCAGAGTTTCATTTGAAAAGGACTGTTGACATTTTTGCAAAATGTAAGACTAGTTGAGTTCACCACCTTGAGTTGAAAAGGTTCCTCGGGTCTGAAAAAGCCTGATGATCCTGCAGATCTCACATTTCTCCACATCTAAAAAATGCTATGATGGATTAGGATCTGATTGTGGAGGCCATTGGGGTGCACGGAGCAAATTGTCGGGAACAGATTAATACTATGTTGTATGCTATGGGATATGGTGCATAATCCTGATGCAAGTCTCGTTAGATGATGGGTAGGCTTTGGCCACAAAAAGATCCACATGGTTACTAACAATACTTAGGAAAGCTATCACATTTAAACAACATTGGAATTTATCGGGGGGGGTTATGGGGAGCTTGTCGCGCACGAAAAATATTCCCCTCTGCCCTCACCATTATGCAAACAGCAGCCTAAAACATTGTGACAAGGCCGGGCAAATCCATGGATTCATGTTTATTACTCCAAATTTTAACCCTAACATTTTCACCCTCCTGCAAAAATTGAGATTTGTCAGACTAGATTACAGTTTTTCTGATTGACTGTTCATTGAGTCTGTCCCACTGTAGTCTATTTCCTGCTGTTAGATGACTGGAGTGTAGGGTGATCCGAGCCTCATCTGCCTCTACAGTCGTGTTGTGCTTTCAGATATGCTCTTCTGCACAGCACTGAAGTTACACACTGTAATTTCAGTTACTGCTGCCCTCCTGTTCGCTTGAACCCTGCTCTCCTCTGACTTAACCAATTAAAAGGCATAATCGCCGCAGAACTTCCTCTCACTAGATATTTTTGTGTTTTATGCACCATTCTCTGTGATGAGTAGTGACTGTTACTCGTGAAAATTCCAGAAAATCGGCAGTTTGAGATTCTCAAACCGCCTTTTCTGACAGCAAAAGTCATTTTGTGGTCGAATTCACATACAGGAAAAAGAAATGCTGACCGCACACTGTAGGACAAAAAACATCAGCCTGACCCGTAAAAAAGCATGTTTATAACAGCTCACATCACAGTACAAATAGGTGCACAAAAAGAAAATAGAAAAAAGGGTGAAAAGCAAAACCAAAAGTTTTAGTCACAGTCAGACCATCATCAGTGCTGAGAAGTGCATCAGTCACAAGCACTTAAATCAAGAAATCAAATTGGGTGTGTCCTCTCAAGCTGCAAAGCAATCACCTTTACCACAGGCAGACAATTAAACAGTTAGCAGAATTCTTCATTTAAATTAGCAATAATAAGATAAAGGTTGGAATGCAGATAATTGGACCATTGAAAATGGACAAAATCCAAGCACATCCTTGAATAATAACGTATTATTTGGAAAATGGAGAAAAAGCATTAACATCAAGTTGGCAGTCTATTGAAGTCAATAGGATGAATAATTTGCCAGCTAACTTGCTAACACTTTTTATCCTTCGGCTAGGGGAATGCCCGAAAGGGGGATTATGTTGTGGCGCAGTCCGTCCTTCTGTCTGTTTGTCCATATTGGAAGGTACTTGGCCGGTAAAATCAACTGCTCCTACAGTTTTCATAGGACATCCCTGAAACTGTATATGCTGCGGATAGACTGATGACACTCATATCGCAGTTGTGTCTCCGGCGGGGAATGTTGTGCTCTCAGAGCAGTCTTATTGCCATTTAAGTAATAAATTAGACATGTAACTGTTATCATAGAAACTTGTAGTTTCTTATTTAATCTGACATGAATAGAATACCAGCAAGAAACTAACACTTCTTTCCATTTTCCAAATAATACAATGCTGTCAATCATGGAATAAACAGGATCTCAAATTCCTGAGCCCGAGACATCAAATTTATGGAACTAGAATAGTATTTTTAATTTATTCCAAGCCATTGGCCTCTGCTGATGGCTCAGAATAAATGAAAATTGCTACTCTCGTCTTCGCCAAAGGCTCGGAATAAATAAAACTGACTCCTCCTGTCCTCACTGAAGGCTGGGAATAAATGAAAATTACTACTCTCGTTTCATAAATTTGATACCTCGGGCTCACTCATTAGAGATCCTCTATATACACACACACACACACACACAAAGACACACAGGCACACAGGCTTTTTGAAAACTCATTTTTATTTAATACTAATTTTACATGTCAGTCCATAAACTTAAACGCAAACACTTGAAAGAAAATGCAGTCCCATGTGTCAGTTTAGCAGATGCCTGGCAACCATACCCTGAATGCTTTTGCTGCCACCTAGCGGCAACATCGGAAAACGCGTCCCCGAGTCGGCTATTGGTTACCCCGCGTTGGCTGTCTGCATCAGTTCCCTTTCTATCTTGTTAAGTGATTTCAATTATTCTATCATTGTCACATGCCTCCCCTCTTTCTGTGTTCATCTCTCACTCTTCTTTGCTTCTGTTTCCCATTCTTTGTTTCCGCTCCTCTGACAACCCCAGAGTCTGTGAGGTCTGCCAGGATCTGTTTCGTTAGCCCCGCCTCAAACAGCTCATTTAGCTGCAGCGCAAGACCATTTCATGAATCCCTGAAACAATCGTGCACACAATCAGTGAGCACACTGCTTCTGCTGTGACAATAATCAGCAAGGGTGCCAACAGATGGGGGGACCTTATTTTGCTCCCAGTGGTACCTCAAGATTTTTTTTTTTACTCCACTTTTTCATTTTGCTATCACTTTCAACAGTGTATCGCTGTCTATTGCACACTTAGCAAATACCATTTTCCAGCAACTTTCTTAAATATTTATTTTCTGAGGTCAAGAATTTGTGTCTACATTTCTGTTGGCAGACTGCACTGCTGTGCTGTGGGTTGCACAGCCATTTCACAGTCAGAAGATTGTGGGTTCAAATCTCGCCTGGGGCCTTTCTTTGTGGAATCTGCATGTTCTCCCCGAGTTCATCTGGGTTTCCTCTGGGTTTTCCGGTTTCCTCTCACAGTCTTAAGACATGCATGTCGGGGTATTTGGAGATATGGGGTGCTGTGCGCAGTGTGTGTGTGTGAATGGTGTGTGTGTGTGTGTGTGTGTGTGTGTGTGTGTGCACAGTGTGTGTGCTGAGCTGTTCCAGACTTTCTCTCTGCCTTTTGCCTGTATTCAGCTGGGATGGGCTGCAGCTCCCCTGCGACTCGAATGAGGAAGTAGTGGTGTTAGTAATGCATGGATGAATTGAAGACTTGCCTGCAAGACATAATTAAGAAACAATTTGCAAAAAATGAGCTAACACCAGTATTAAAAGCCACACTGGCCAGAGCATTATCTGATGTCAAAGATTTCTTAGAAGTGCTTAGAAGCACCCTGATGAAAAATCTGAGATTTGTTTCAAAATATATAATAGATGCTGTAAACAAATTGTTAAAAACACGCAAAAAGAGTCATTTCTGTATGTTGCTCAACTTTATAGTTAGAGTTTTATCTCGATTTAACGGTTTCATTTTGCTTTAGTGGTTTGAGATCTTTTGGGTGGGTTAAGAGGGGCGGCACTACCTTTTCTGCCCTACTTGCATCTTTCCTCCACCCGTAGTAACGTATAAATACTTCAGGCATGCTATAGAATCAGTGGTTATTCCGCTTGTTTTCGAGTCAGAATACCGTCGATATTGTGTTTTCTTTAGCTTGCTAGCCATGCCCTCATCTCGGAAGCGTATTTTTCCCAGTTGTGTGAGTTTGGAGACCAGCTCAGTTAATAAAATGTTTTTCTGTGTTATGATAAACTCATAACACATTTATTTTTTCTTTACAGGGACTTTAATGCAGACACTCGACCAGAACTGTGCTTTTATTACCTTTCATTAAGATATTTCCAGAGACAAAATGAGAACGTGTTGTCAAAGTATGTCCTCATGTTTATAATGATGACGAACGTTTCTATAATAAACCTATGCGTATTCATGTCAGAGACCCTCGCATATTCATCCTGTCCATCTTAGACCCCTACACCAGAACCATACGGGCCATCGCACTTTGGCGGAAATAGAGTTGAGGGTAGTCGCTTGCTACCGAAAACTAAGATCTACATTTCCTAAATGGGCCAACCCAATCTACCCACATGGATTGTTCATACAAGCAACATCTCCTCTCTGCCACTGTACATATGCACTGCACTGCCTTAGCCATAGTGGACCATCCCACAACTTCCCATAATTCAGCCCTACAAAACATGGCGGCTAGGTATCACTGATGAGGAACTGCATCCCCTGTCATCGATGATGATGGTGAAGTGTAGATAATGGAGACCCGAGTTTGTCCCCAAATGAATCAGGAAGATGATGGTTCCGCTTCAGAAGAATACGCTACTTTAAATGAAACGAAGGGCATCTAGCCTGCATAAGTGCATTACGTAATTGTACAGATATGAGTTTTTAACACATAAGCAGTGTTTCTAGTTCCCAGTTACTCTAGATGACACAGGAGGCTGGCAACTTTAAGTCCCATTTTTCTCAAAGTTGCCCAGCATGGGAGTTGTTGATATGGTTCTTAAGGGCTCATATTATTGGCCATGGAAAGGACCGAACGGATTTCGCCTGTGCTATGTAAGCACAAACATGGGAGATGAAATTAATGTGGTTCAAATTGATTGTAATACATTTCTTTGATCCGCGGCAAAATTATTGAAAGTCGAGGTAGTCTATGTCCTGCTTGCTCCACACAGTCCTCCCAGGGAGCTGAAGGTATTAGCCAGCGTCACGACACCGGCACCACACAGTTTTGGAATGGGAGAGGCATACTCCCTCCAAAGCTAGATTGCAGCTCCCACTTTGCGCTAGCTCACCTGTTCTGGGGCTAACCCACTCTGCATGGCTATGACTATCTACGCCTGCAGCAGCAGACTGTGCGTTTTTCTAATGGAAGCCGCTGTGCAATGTGATTATAGTGATTGATTATAATTAACCTGCTTTATTATGCTAATAGCGTTTCATGTGACCATCACTGATCGTGGCATTGTAGTTATTCATAGCTATGGCCGTGCATTTCCCCTTTTTTACTACCAGAAAAGGTAAATTTGGTAAATCATGGAGAGTCAGAAAACGTAATTTTATGTAATGACGCAAGAATGACAAGCAACATTAACGGTTTGCTTCACGTATAGAATTCGCTCTTTATCTAAAAAGGCATTACTGTTATGATTCTGTTCTGTTCTGCTCTCTTCTGTTCATGTTTTGCATTGCCTTGATTCCATGCCATGTTTTGTTTCTGTTCATTCTGTATTTTCCTGCCATAGTCCATTCCCCAGTTAGATTCCGGTCATTGTTTTGTATTTTACCATGCATTGCACTTTGTCTCCCCTGTCTGGTCTTTTGTTATGTGACAGCTTATTTTCCCCAGTATTGTGTGCCACGCTTTCAGGTGATTTCATGGTTTCTGGGTTTTCAATAGTTCCTTCTAATCTCGTTTGCTTCCTTCACCTTGCTTTTCTATATTACTAACAAGTACTAACAGTTTGTTGTTTTAGTTAAATTTACTAACTCTGACTAACATTGTATGTAATACTAACTTACTAACGAGCACTAGGGATTGTATAGCTGCACCTTACTAATTGATTAACAAGCTCTCAGCACTCGCCCTGTTCTAGTCTCCGCCTCTTGTCTTCACTCAATCTACTTTGCTGCGTTTCAGCGGATCCTCCGCACCTGCTTTACTCTGTCCTGTCTCTCATTATCTCTGCGCGTTAGAACTCCCTAACCGGAGCTGTATGTTTGTCAATAGGCTGTCTCGTGATCCCTGTCCGCGTTTTGGCTTTTGCCTATTTCATGTGATTAGGCTTCCCCTCGTGTTTGCTCCCTTGTTAATTAGTCTGATCCAATTCACCTGTTCCTAATCATAGCATGTGACTTCCCTTGTGTGTATTTAAGCAGTCTTTTCACAGCAGTTCCCCGTCAGAACGTTTCCCTTGTGCTACGCTTGTTTTCGCCTCGTATTCTTTGTGATTCACTTCTGACTGGACCGTCCCTGATTATGATTTTGGCTCTGTTTTGGATTACCTTCTGCATCTGTGTATCGAACCCTTTTTGCCCGACTACAAGTACTGTGATTGCTGCCCTGTTAACGACTCGGATTTCGTCCTCTGGATTTTTGGTTTTTGGATTGTGGACTCTGTACTGTTTCCTCCTGCTCTGTGGGGGTTTTCCCCCTTCCATAATAAAATCCAGTTTTACTGCACTGCTTGGTTCTCGCGACTGGTTCCTGAGCGATACCTCACAATTACATTCAGAAATTGTTGTACAGTCATACAGTAGCTATATCTGGTAAGTTGGGGCGCTTTCCAATACGCTAGCATGATGTGGCAACTGCGCATGCCTGGGAGGTACAAACGCTTGGACTAGAGAGAGGCGGGACCTCTCCCGCAATGGGCCGTGGTTTCCATGCCTCCAGGGGACACGCCCCCACCGTCTGGGGCAGAGAATGCTGCTTATTTCTTAACAACTTTGAGGCCTAATTTTATATACTTAGCAACTTTTTTAGCTTTTTTTTTTAATAAACATATTTATTGAGTTTTAAAGTTTTGATTGGCAATTTACAAGACATGAAAATGAGACAAAGAACAAGAGAAAATAAACAATAAAATACACTCACCCACCCACCCGTCCCTCCCTAAGGGGGGAAAAAAAACCATACACACACCAAAAAAACACAACGATGACATCAGTATATAATTTGGACAGACATTTTGTGGTTTACTAAGCTTACAATAAAGGAATTTGCATCAGTCACTTTCATTAACTTCCCAAAGCTTACAATTTTTCAAAAATGAAAGGGGCTCCAAATGTCCTGAAATTTAGCTAGTTTTTTCTTCACTGAATAGGTCAGTTTTTCAAGGACAAGGGTTCCAGAGAGTTCCTTTAGCCAGCGACTGATCGGTGGGCCTTTCACGTCCTTCCAGCAAAGAGAGATAAGACGTCTTGCTTGCAATAGACATAAATCAGTTATTTTTCTCTCTTTGCTGCTCAAAGCACAGTCCTTTGGGTACAAATTAAGGATACAAAGTTTAGGGCAGTGGGGAACTGGGCTAAAGGTGATTTGGGATATACAATCTGAAACTTCATTCCAGAACCTTTGAATCTTGGGACCTTTCCATAAACAATGAAATAAAGTGCCTATTTCAGCATTGCATTTGACATAGACATCAGGAATATTAGGATTCATTTTATTCAATATGACTGGAGTTACGCAAGTCCTCATGATCCAGTTATTCTGAATCAGCCTGAGATGAGTGTTTATTGTTAGAAAATGCATTCTGGAGCAGATCTCAGTCCATTCTGCATCTGAGATCCCCTTGCAAGTCACTTATCCATTGAT
This sequence comes from Gymnothorax javanicus, assembly GCA_029692085.1. NCBI lineage: Eukaryota > Metazoa > Chordata > Actinopteri > Anguilliformes > Muraenidae > Gymnothorax > Gymnothorax javanicus. The sequence continues at coordinate 7,388,430 of CM056208.1, read as the reverse complement.
TCCTTTTATGCTCAGAAGAGTCATCAGAGTTTTGCAGCGGGATGTTATAGAGCAAAGATATTTGTCCTTTACCAAAGCAATTATTCAATGATAGGTTTTCTAGTATTGATAGGGGAGGTTGTATATTAGAGTGTGTATTTGCATAAACAAAAGTTCTTCATTGTAAATATTTAAAAAAGTGTGTTTGAGGTTTATCAAATTTATTTTGAAGGTCTTCAAATGACAATAATTTGTTTTCACGGTATAAATCCATAACTTTATTGATGCCCTTTATTGCCCACAATTTAAAACCTTGGTCGTTTTTGCCTGGAGAGAAGCTGTCATTTCCCTATATTGGTGAAAAGCATGAGAACAAAGCAGATTCACCCAGAAAAGATTGTATCTCATGCCAAATGCTAATTGTGGTTCTCACAAAGGGGTTTTCTGTAAAGCTCTTTAGCTTTTTCACTGTTGCAGAGTATAGATGGGTATTGAGTCATAATCCTTTAGTAAAGATACTTTCTATTTGTACCCACGGTAAGTAAGGTTTGGGAGCGAACCAGAACATTGCTGCCCTAAAGTGAGCTGCCCAAAAGTACCATTGCAAATTGGGTAATTGCAACCCTCCTCTCTCAATTGGCAGATAAAGAAGTGATAGACGCAACCTTGACTTTCTGTTATTCCAAATAAACTTTATAAATAGACGCTTCATTTTTGAAAAAAAAAAATTGTGGTGGTGGTGGTAAGGGGATTGATTGAAATAAATATAAAAACTTAGGAAGTATATTCATCTTAATTATATTTATACGCCCTATAAGGGAGATTGGCATGGATGACCAGCTGTTCATAGACTCAGTGACTGCCGTCATCACAGGTTCATAATTAGTAGAGACCAGGTTCCGAATGGCTGGGGTAATATGAATACCAAGGTATTTAAACCCATTCACCGCATTATTAAAAGGATGGTCAATCACTGGGTTTAGTTGCTCCTGTGTATTCAAAAACATAATAGATGACTTTGATTCATTTACTTTAAAGCCTGAACATTTTGCAAAAGAGTCAATTAATTTAATTAGATTAGGAATCGAGTTGTTAAGCTCCGTGAGAAGCAAAAGTGTATCATCGGCATACATAATAATACGATGATCTAGGTCAAGTATTTTGATACCTGATATTGAAGAATGGGATCTCACCGCAAGTGCAAAAGGCTCCAAAACAAAAAGCATTGGTGAGAGAGGGAACCCCTGGCGTGTACCTCTCGACAGGCAGAAGGGAGGTGATACTAGATAATTGGTGGAGACCTCTGCCATGGGGTCTGTGTAAAGTATCTCAATCCACTTTCTGAAGTAGACACCAAACCCAAAGCGAGACAGCAGCTCAAATAAATACCTCCACTCCACCCTGCCAAACGCTTTTTCAGCATCTAAAGACAGGATGGCAGTGTCAGGGGCCCCTTCATATGAATTAAGTTCAACACCCTTCTAACATTGTGAAAAGCCTGACAGTTTTTCATGAAACCATTCTGATCTGGGTTGATCACCGATGGAAGCACCATTTCTAATCTTCTAGCCATGACTTTAGCAATAATCTTGGCATCCATATTAAGCATGGAAATGGGCCTGTAGGACGTACAACTGGTAGGAGACTTGTTGGGTTTCAAAATAAGTGTAATCAAGGCACACCTCAAGGAATCAGGAAGACGCCCCAGTTGAAAGGCCACTTCATACATAGCTAGGAGTGGTTCAACTAGTTTATCCTTAAATATCTTATATATATCAATTGGGAGACCATCAGGACCAGCTGCTTTACCTCCCCTCAAATTAGTGATAGCAGCAGCAATTTCAGAAGCATCCAGTTTTCTATCCATCTGTGCTTTAGTGTCATCTGATATGGAGGGAATACAAAGTTCGTTCAAAAATTTGGTCTGATTTTCACAATTTTCTGGAAAATCAGAAGTGTACAATGTTTTGTAGTAAGAGGCAAAGGTCTCATTGATCACCCGAGGGTCTGTTGATAGAGTTCCATTCAAAGTTTGGATAGCATTAATTGCTCTGAGTCCAATTTCTTAATACGCCAAGCCAACAATCTCCCAGGTTTTTCACCTTGGTCATAGTAACTCTGTTTAAGATGGATTAAACTGTATTCTGTTTTGGATATGGACAACTGTTCATATTGGGCTTTGAGAGACATCAATTCTTGTTTAAATTTTATGGAGTCACCCGTGGAGGCCTCTTTCTCCAACTCTCTAATCCTATGATCAAGCTCATTCATTTCCAGTTTGAGTTTGTTTTTGAGCTGGTATACGATATAATCATGCCTCTGATGTATACCTTAAATGCCTCCCATCTGACAATAGCAGAGGTCTCATCAGTATTTGTGCTAAAAAAAAAACTCAATTTGTGCCTCCAAATAAAGGATAACATTTGAATCAGACAGCCATTTTGGATGGAGTCTCCACTTAGAGGTGGGTTTAACCAGGTTTTCAACTCTATATATAAGTGAGGTGGGAGAGTGATCAGACAATAAATATACTACTATAATGACAATCTATCACCAAGCAAAGCATGGAGCTGGAAATGAGAAAATAATCTATGCGTGAGTGTGATTTAAAGCAGGAAGAGTAACAAGAAAATTCTAGTTTAGCAGGATTAAAGCTTCTCAAAGGATCATATAGGTTCAAATCATTTACATATTGTAACAGCTTCTTTCTACTTTGTATATGTGAGGAGTCCATCGTAGATGAACAGTCAAGATTAGGATCCAAAGTACAGTTGAAGTCACCTGCCATTAGAACTTTTCCTGGGAGAGAGGCTATTAGTAAAAACAGTTTTTCAAAAAAATTGGGGTTATCCTCATTTGGACCATAAACATTTATCATGTTGATCTTTTCATTTATCAAAGTTCCCTGAACAATCAAGTATCTACCCACTATATCATGAATTACATTGTTCACTTTAAAGGGGCCTGATCTGTGAATCAGGATCATCACTCCCCGGGTGTGAGATAAGTACGAGGCTGAAATTACTTGTCCAGGCCATCTCCTTTTCATCTTTATAATTTCATCTGACAACAGGTGAGTCTCCTGTAGAAATACTACGGATGAATTAAGTTGTTGAAGTCTAGTTATTACTTGCTTCAGTTTAAATAATTTAACCAAGCCTCTCACATTCCAGGATGTAATCTTTAAATTTCGATTAGATGCCATATTCAATGCAGTCTAATGAGAAAATAGTTGGAACGTGTAAAATAATCACCAATGGAAATTGTAGGCCAGTAATCACTCTAGAAACACATTAGTTTGTATGTCATCTTAAGTTGAAAAAGAAAAAACAATTATAGCCCCCAAATTAGTCCCCGCGCTGTCTCCCCAAACGAGACAGCGAAATTTCCCTTTTAACTTTGAGAGTGAACCAGGCACTTAACTGATCCACTAATAAAGAGGAGCAGATAAGAACCAGCGGAGTGAAACTATAGCCTACCGTTTGGAATCGGCCTTTTAAACAGTAGGCGAACAAAACAAAAAACAAAAGAAATGAGTATGCCCAATTAACAAGCGGGACTAAAGCCGTGTCAATATACAGCGACAACGAAGCATAGCTTGACAGAACAGAAAATTTCGGGCGCAGTCCCACATAATTAACTAAAACACTGGCGTTCATGACAGGAAAGAAGATGTTAACCGTAACATGAAATAACTTAAAACTGTCTACCTTTTTTGGGCTGAGAGTTCACTTCAACTGTTGTTGCTGAAAAAGTTCAGACACCGACAGTGTTCATCAGAAAGTCGTCCAGACAGTTACCTTTACAAATCCTTAATAAATGATTCCACGCTTCCTGGGTCACCAAACACCCGGGATTTCCCCTCGTGAAACAGCCAGAATTTGGCGGGGTAGATGAATCCGTACTCGATCTTCATGGCTCGTAGACATCGCTTAACATCATCAAAGAGCTTTCTTTTCCTGTGCAACTCTGCTGACATGTCTTGGAAAAACATGACATGTCTATCTTCAAACATGATTTTGCCCCTTTTCCTTACAGCCTGCATGACACAAATCTTGTCCTGAAAGTTTAAGAGCTTTATTATCATGACTCATGGAGCGGAGGATTGTGGTGCACCCAGTAGCCGATGAGCTCTTTCCATTATGAGTGGCGTAGGAAAAGTCTCCGAACCCAGCACTTCTGGTAGCCACTTTTCCAGAAAAGCAGCAGCATCACCTTTTTCATCCTTCTCCGGTAAATTTACCAGTCTGAGATTCGAGTGGCGGCTTCCAGGTCATCCACTTTGGAGGTGAGCTCAGACACCTATTTCTCCAATGATGCTATTTTGGATTTGTGGCTGAAAACATCGTCTTCTATGTCACCAATCCAATCTTCCGCCTGCCCCAGTCTCCCCGAGAAATCTCTGAAGTCCGACCTTATCTCATTAATTGCAGTCAGGACACTGTCAAACTTGGGGCCAAAGTCTTCTTTCAGGGCTGTGATTGCATCCAGGATGCCTGCTGCTTCAACAGTGTGTGCATCAGTGGTTAGCTTGTTTGCATCTTCCTCCGTTTCCTCAAATCGGTCGGGCTTGTTCTGGTGCTTTTTCTGGAGAACTGAGGCAGTTTAAAAATTTCTGGCTGACATGTTGAAGTCCCAGATAAACGTTTACTGCTTTTAAAAGGAAAGTCGTTCGCTTCTGAAACAGGAAAATTATTTAACATAGCCGATTTCGACGGAGAGAGTAGAGGTGCGACCGCTCAGCTCCGTGCCATAGCCACGCCTCTAGTTCTTCATATTTGACAGAGTGATTAATAACATATTATTCTGTGGTATGATAAACTTATAAAACATTTAGTTTTCCTTTACAGGGACTTTAAGTCCTGTGTATTGGTATGTTGTCATTGTCAAATTCGCCATTATTTTGTTTCTCGGAACAGCTTCTTCTCTGAGGGCCTGACCTGAAATAAAGTAAAATCCATACTGACCAAAAGGAATGCATTATTTCTGTTGTAATTTATGTTTAAAAAAGCCAATGATGTGTTTTTAATACTCTTAAATATTTACAGATACATCTATGGCTGTAGTATCCTTCATGGCCTCAATACAGTGCACTGTAGACAGGCATATATTTTCTTTAAGCTATAACCAGAGTGATTATATAAGACAAGGAATGTTCACTGGTGGCCATGTATGGATTCGTCTGGACGAACCTCGAGAGTGTGCTTGCTAAAATGTCTGTCTCTCTCTCTCTCTCTTTCTCTCTCTTTCACACACACACACACACACACACACACACAGTCTATATACTGGTTGTGGTGTTGAGGCTGCCCTCTGAGCCTAGAGTGGGCTAGCGTTCCGTGATGTCATAATGGCAGAACTCCACCATGCATTTTTAACGGAGATAAAAGGAGATGAAAAACAAGTATTGCGAAAGAATGGAAAGGGGATATGGAACCGTTTGTACAAGGCATATAGACACGGTCGGGCCAGACGTTTCGGCGTTTAAACCGCCTCTCTATCGCAAACACTCGGGCACTTGATATGGGACAAAAAATGTGTGTTGAAATGGAAAAATAATAAACAAGTGGTGCCAGGCACAACAAACCCCGCCCCTCCCACATACTTTGACCTATTTTTCCTAAATTCAATAGGCATCTATTCTGGGTCAGTGGCAATCCCTAAACCGAATTTGGGGTGAATCTGGCCATTAGTTTTGCTGCTAAAGTGTTAACAAACAAACAAACACACACACAAACAAACCAAACCGAAAACAAACCCCTTGCCCCCCCCCTTTCGGGCAGGGTGGGGTAATAAATAAATAAACAGACTTAAGAAGAACAATGTGTTGCTTGCCACAAGCACACAAATGATAATTCCTCAGATGATGTATTTATCCAAAGTAAATAACATTTGATTGGACTCTACAGTGGTCAATCACCACTGGAGCAATGTGGGATGAATGGCATTACTTATAAGGCCCAACAGCTATATACCTCTTATTGTGGCTACCCTATGACTTGAACCATCAACCTTGCAGTTGTCCATCAAGCATCTTAGCCCTTAACCTCTTAAACCCGAATGCCCCTGGTACCGGGGGCGATCATTATGCATCATAAATACAGCACGTTTCCAAAACTGCAAAAAGTGAAAGATAAAAATACTAGGTGAAATGAACTGACTTATTTTAAGACTTAAAATACTTATTTCTATCACAATTTTTCTTAGTTGAACAAAAAATCTTGAGGTAATTTTGACTAGTTGCCAATGGAATAAGAAAATTTCACTTGTCAAGCACATAGTAATTTATTTTAAGTTACTATTTGCTTGACAAGTGAAAATTTTAAGTTACTATTTGCTTGACAAGTGAAAATTTCTTATTCCATTGGCAACTAGTCAAAATTACCTCAAAATTTTTTGTCCAACTAAGAAAAATTGTGATAGAAATTAATGTTTTAAGTCTTAAAATAAGTAAATTCATCTCACCTAGTATTTTTATCTTGGCAGTTGCTACGGGTATGGCAGTTTTCCAATGCATTTCAATGTAGAGAGGTACGGCAGTCCAAATTTCAAACCCTGCCCTATCCTAACCCTGACCCTAACCCTAACTTTAACCCTGACCCCTAACCAAACCCTTCCCCTAACCATAATCCCTAATACTTATCCTAATCCCTTCAAATCAACTGTCGTACCAATAAAAACTGCCGTATCTCTAGACACTGCATTTTATCTTTCACTTTTTGCAGTGTAATAGCAACATCGTCATGCGGTATATCCACTTTACGGGAAAAAAACTCCACAAAAAGCTCGTGTTGAACATTTTTACCTCAACCGAACACAATTCAAGCACCAAGCAAGTAAAAAAACATGTAACAAAACATAGGATAAAATAATATCAGCACTTAATTGCAAGCATTTCAACTGAATTTGTGTTAGGCAAACAAACGATACATCAAATGAAAGAGGAAAATCCACAGAATCCAACTATATAAGCCTTGTCATTTTAAACCAACACCACACTCAAAGAACAGGAGGCATACACTTTACGTTCTACAGCGGTGAGAAAATATTTTTTCTTGCCTTTGATATTTTGTGATAAAAATCTGTGTTTGAGAGTAAATCTTCACTTGCTGTCTTTTGCCCAATGTGTCCGTGTTATATCAAAACTAGATCTTCCAGTCTCCATGCATGTCTTTTCCAGGGAACTGTGCCAAAAAATGTCAGCTCCAGGGCATTCAGCTTGTACGCAATGTATTTTCCTCTCCGTGATCGGCTTGTGATAATGTCAGTGAGACTTTGCCGGTGGCGATTTAATTCTGTTGGCTCTGATGTTTCCAACGAGCCCTAAATCACACAAACCTAGCCTGAGAAAGAGCCTTGCGTTCCCGGTGCATCAAACTGAGTCCACGGGGCATTTGCATGTACTTAAAGAGCGCAACAATATAAACGCTTAACTGGTTTGTTTGTAGTTGTAAAACCCACAAAACAATAACCAACGGCGGAAATTGTAGGGCGAAGGTTCAACGTGTTCTTTTGGCTGGTATTAGCACGCGCGACGTCCTGGCTGGTGCGAATCACAATAAAATGGATATATTTTCTCCGTTCGAACAACGGGGCACAAAAGCACAACGGTTACAATTAATCTGACTCCATAATAAATTTATAATAATGAATTTAGTGATACCCTCGTTAAATATCTGACTCCAAATTAGAATTAGAATTAGAATCCATAATCTAGAGAAACCTGCGTGGGTCTCGAAGTGACTACACCTCGAACTCTTAGGAGACTACCGCTGTCGCTAACATGTACTCCCGGGTTTTTAGTACTGTTACCGGATCCTAGGTTCGTTGATTAGATTAGAGGTTGGAAGTGAGCCATAACTGCAACAGCATCTTTTGGCTTGAATACAGCGAACCCAGATCTATGCACGCCCATGGGTTCCTTCAGGAAATTTTAACAGATAACCGACTTTTCGTCCATGGGTTTCCTTTAGGCTAAAATCCCAGAACCGGCAATACATAAACCCTTTATGTAAGTAGATCATGGTTGTCTCTCCAACTTAATAAAACCAATATCCAGAGCAGGCCGCTGGCCATTCGTACCTCGGTCGGGATTATACCCCTAGGTATCCGTCGCAACGCGGCCAGAAAGAATAAAAGGATTAAGAGTCACGGAGACCACGCAAGCTTAAAGGAATGACAATAATTTATTCCCCAGGTAGGCAAAAGCTTAAATCAAACAAATCAACACTAAGCCAATTACAAGTTACACACAATTTAGAAAAGGAGAATAAAGTCATACTTGGAGGAAAAGGATACACGCACTAATGTGCGCGGGAAGTTCGAATTACGATATTACATAATTGAAAAGGACTACTCACGCACTCACGTGACGCGAGGACAGATCGGATCTGATCTTCCCAGAATGGATTGTTTCTCTTTGCTTTAAGCCAAACCACGTCTTTGATCCAGGCGGCATGGCCATAAACACCTGGAAGGGGGGTCGAATCTGGTTTTTGGGTTTCCACCATTGGGAGGATGTAATAAAACACTTCAGCAGAGAGAGGAGAATAGGGTGATTACCAGAGAGTATTCTGACCAAATTCTCAGGAGTTTCCAAAAGGGAATGAACCATAATTTCAATGGGAATGAAACATACTCCATTCAACTCCTTGGATCCCCCCGAGAATAACAAGACCAAACATGATATGAATATGTACTAATATGATGCAGTTGTCATGAAAAAGTCTTTAGATGAATTAATATATAGTTTAATTGGGTTATAAGTATATAAGTGATTTCTTAACAGGATATTGAACATATAAACATATTATGAAATTCCTAGAGATTTAGATTATCTTAAACAGATTAATATAACTGGACTTCAACTTAAGAATAAGGATAGTAATATGACTCCCACAGGGGCATTGTGTCAGCCAGAGCCTTGCAACTACACCCCCGTACAAAGTAACAGTAAGAACATTAACACCTTAGTAAGCATCTTGGGGAGGAAGTCCACAAAAGCTTTATTGCTATCTGGCATGGCTCTGGACTGAGCTTATCAGCCATTTGTGCATACAGTCGCTGGGCTCCCCACGCATCAGCGTTTGCAGATCATACAGAGGTGCCGCTCAGAACCCAACCCAAAGGCACAGATGAATTTTACTGGTTTCGGAATGGAACAATCTTTTATAAAATGAAATATGCAATGTCTACATAGTATTTTCAGTATAATTATCCGCTAAATATTCAACAGTCTTTTTCAAACTCTTTTCTGACTGGGAATCCTTCTGCCATTACGCATGAATACTGCGGCGCAATACTAGCGGGATGCGTAACATGTTTTCTTGACTCGCTCTTTGTATTGGCAATAATTGGGGCAATGCGCCTCACCCTAGGCGACCAGGGTACAAATGCCGGGTCGGCATACACTTATTTAAAGATTATTTTTTGTGATTTTTTTCTTTTATTTGACAGTTCTATAGTGGAGACAGACAGGAAGGTTGGGGAGAAGAATGGGGAAGACGTGGCAAATGACCCGAACCGGAATCGAACCCGGGTGGCCGAGAGAAGGACACAGCCTTTATGGTGTGCGTGCTTAGACCGATGAGCAACCAGAGCGCCCGCATACACTTATTTAAGCGGTAATAATTTCTTGTAATAATAATTGCTGGGGGTTTTGTTCTTTTTACTTTTTTTTTTTTTTACCATTTTTTTACCTTATCTTTGTATTTATAATTTTTAAAATTGCTTTTTAAAAAAAAAATCTGCTCCAGTGGAGTCAAACATTATTTTCTTTGTATGCATTATCTGTGAATGAGAAAATGTAGACAGGACTGGCATAAATAATAATAAAAAACATTAAAAAATTTCTAAAAATTAAAAAAGTGGTTGTATTTGGATGGAATGTATGCATGAGGTGACATATAAGTGAAATTAAATTAGTTTTGGTACCTGAGAAATATGAAATGGCGCACAGTGCCAGCATGGAGAGGCAAAGACATTCCCAAACTAAAACCTCTCCAATTTTGTTCTGATTTACTTGGTAAGAATAAACTTTGGCATAGATAATGGTGAGATTCTGTGCTGTAATTTTTCAGAGGTTTCAAGCTGGATGTGAATAATTCCAAAAATGATATTGCGCAGAGTGAGTAGGTGGCAGAGGGCCACTATCAACTCAGCTATCATAAGTACAGACAGCATATCCAACACATGGGTTTCCCTTGTCATCTCGTGACACTGAACCATCAAGAAAGTATTCAATATCAGGACGCGATAGAGGGGTGTCCAGGACGCGCAGCAGTATTATATATGACTTCTTTTAAACAATGGGGCAGTAACAATAATACCTTTACAAAGTGTGTTTTTTTTTTTTCTCAATGAATTATGATCAAGCAATCCACCTCAGTCAAGGGTTCCGCTAAGGGCATGGAGGAAATGCAGTCAGGGCTTATTAGCCCCAGCCATTGTGACAATTCTCCGTGTCATCAGCAGAACCGAGTGGAGTTGCTTTAGACTGTGTTACAATATGCAATTTTTTTTTTAATTCACAAAAATGGGCACATATTGAATATTCAACTGTAATTTAGTTTTTCTGTTGGGATCCCAGCACATAAAGGCAATCAGTCATGCCTAATTTGGTCAGCTCAGTCTGTTTCTGTTATTTGAACACTCAAGACTCAAGTTGCCGTCACAGTCATGGTCACCGTCTCTCTCACCACTTGTGTCAGGAGGAAAAGATTTTGTCAACATAATCAAAAATAAATTTAGAACGGAAGAAAAGTAATATGTGATCACATTATTAGTGGACGTTTTCAATTATGTGGTGGTACCACCTTTTGAATTTAGTCATGTTAATACTCCAAATTGGATTTCCCCATTTCTATTTCAGAAGGTAAACTCTTAAGTTGCAAACCCGCAGTTGAATCCTGAGCTGGCCAGGTAATCATTTTCACTCAAGGTTATTTTCATCTCTTCTCTTCTGCAGTGAGCTCTCTGTGAAAATGTTTCAAGATGAGTTAGATGCATACAACTAGGAACAAAAACTCCATCAGCATAATTTTGTTGCTTTTCCACTCGCTTGGATCCTTTCCTGTAAAAGTTAAATCAGCAGGGGAAAGGTTATTAGCCGCTCAGTCTCCATGCCATGTACAGCCACTGGTTGACACTGAGTTCCAGATCAAAACAGAGAAAAGATCCTTCATTAATCATTCATTGCATTTCTTTGGTCAGGAAAGCTTTCAGTCACCTTTTTTAAATCACAATGCATCATTTGTTATAAAATTTGATCCTTCACGTTACTCATTTGCTGGGCAGAACTTATTCTCGTTTGACATATGAAGAAAATTCCATAATCTTTTTCCCTCACTTTTTTACTCAAAGCAATTCAATCAGCCACAACATTAGAAACACTTTTCCACTTTAGTGCAATTGCTGTTCACTTCTACAATTTTGTCCTTTTACAGTACAACTCCACAGCCATTAAAATGGCTAAACTCCTGCAAATTTGCTCTGCTATTATACCCATTTTTCTTAGAAATTTCACTTTTTTTACCAATCCTGCAATTACTGTAAGAATTCCATAAAATACTGTAAATATAGGCTAATCAACTGGCACCTTAAATCATTCTTGAACGAATTGTTAATATCTTGATGAATGCTAATTTTATTGTAGGCAGCTATATAAGGCCCTTCATGGAATGGAATGAAAACTGTATTCAATCTAACAAAGAGAGAACTAACAAATGTGCCAGCCATGCCGTTGTTTACAGACACTCACAGAGTTAGGTTAATTCACATTGATTTCCACACACACACACACACACACACACACACACACAATCTGACCTCAGAATACACACACACACACACCTCAGTGCACTTTCCTCTCACATTCATTCACATTGGAAAAGATCCAAGGCTCTAATTTTCTTATGACCTGACACCATTGTCGCTTTGATAACATACGCAGACAACGCTCTATTTCAATAGCATTCAATCGGTAAATTGTTACAAATGGTTCAAACCACGCACGGAATGCCTGGTATCCCTGTTGTGGATGAGGACATCCCTCCATTGCTGCACGCATATCTCCCGCCGTCCATGCACGATACACCCACTGTGTTTCACCACCACCCGTGGACACCTCTATCTGTGGGGCCAACAGTCCCATAGATTCATCTTCATCCTCATCTCCACTATCACCGGACGAAAGAGTGCGCTATATCTCGCATGAGTTTACTCATATGGGCAGGCTTAAGCTGCCCGCTAAATCCAAGTTCCTTTACCCATAATGATTTCCACTTTCCTGAACCATTATGCTGACGTTCTACACACTCCCCTTTCACGGTCAAAGTCACATCATCTATCCCACAACAATACTTGCAACTGTTACAACAACATCCCCCTTTACTATTAGTCTTTCCCATTTTTAGTTTTACTCTCTCTGTCTCACATCAGTAAAACCGAATTCATAAAAATTCTGTCACTCACCCGCTCCTCCTCTCCCTGATAGAGAACCTCCCTCCTGGCCTCACTCACGCTCAAAAAGCCTCCAGTCGCTCCGAGCTGAGGACTTTCCCGTTATTGTCTCGCAGACGAACTGTGCACGGTTTTCAGTCGGCGCCAATTATCCAGGTAGTGCAGGTGAGATACTGGAATCCCGGACAAGCTCCCAGTATGTGGTGGAAATTTTATTTATTCCTGTAAGAAAACACTCAGAGACTGAGATAGTAAAATAGGATCCAGTCTTTACCATATACATATAGGGTCCAGTTTAAATGCAGAACAAAGTCAAAGTGATTCCCCTTTGCTTGGATATTTGTAGGAGCACACTATCTTAAATGTACGCCCCTGCAGCAAATTTCCCCCAATAGTTTATTACTCCCCTCCTTTCTACAGGCACTTATTATTCAAACCCCCCCTCCTTAAAACTGACTTATACAGCAGTATGTTCTTCCAGCGTTCCATAGGTGAGTGCTTGTATCTCACATAAATCTGGTCCTGACAACCTCATCAGTCCCAGCGGAGAGGAGACTCCCCCCCACAGTTATCTCACTCTGAGGCCTTATCTCAAGGCCCCGCAGGATCCCAGGGAACACACAGCTCAGTGAATACAGTCTGAGCCTGTAGGATCCCCAGGATCAGGAGGAATAAGCACATCTCATAACGCACAGTTACAGAAAGCACATTTCATAACACTTCTGCTTATGCACAAGGTAGATTACCAGGATAAGCAATTACGCACAGCCTAGGTTACAAGGATAAGCAATTTTTAACTTAATTTATCTCACAGAGAGGGCCCTGACAGCCAGCCTGCAGTCGGATGTTATACCGATCGATGACTGCATAAAAGTTATATTGTGACGCCTGTAGGCAGGCGATAAGATGTTAGCTGGTTTTGCTGGACTTCGTTTTTGCCATTACAAGGTATTGTTAGCCGTAGCAAACGTCAAAACAAAAAAGAGAACCTGCTGTAGCTCGGTGCTAACGCAACTTTTTAGCCACCGACGTAAAGACTGAAGACATGAAGACACTATAGCTGAAGTAGTTGCTACAAAGGACAAGGATTTTTATCCATCACAGGAGATCATTTTTTTGAACTGCTGGATAGATACTATGGGCAAGTATATTGAGCAGTTTGCACATCAGGCTTAGCTGAGGAGTTTAATTCATGCAACTCTAGAAAAACAGGGTTGGGACTGAACTCGCCATAGTCTAAACCGCGTTGGAGCTCGGCTTGCTAGTGAATATTCAGTAACTGATCCGGGTGTGCCATTTAGCGATGGAATAGTGTGACTGCGTGCATAAATAGAGCAGCTCCATGTCTGCTGGCGTCTACATCTGCACAAAGGGTTAAATGTACAGTGGTGCAAAGTAAGTGAACGGAGTCTAGGACCGGTACTGTGGGTATGTGGGTATGCAAAGGTAAGTATAAGGTGAGGTAAATTAAGCGTAATATTAAGTCAAATCATTCATCACTTCGCCTACTATGAGTAAGATACAAAAGGAAAGTAAGCATAAAATGTAATGTAATTTTGCCTTTAGAAAGTTCTATCAGTGATGACACCGGGAACACATTCGAGATGGAAGCATCCACCAGCAGCAGACGAGGTAGCAGTGGCAGTGCTGCTAAGAGAGAAGGAACCCCTGAAGAACAGGAGACGCTCAGGCCAAGAAAGAGTAAGTATGTTGGGCAGGGCCTGGGTCAGTGTACAACCATTAAATACCCAACCTCATCAGCTGTTGAATACTTAGACAGTAAATGGCTAAAAATGTTGCTGTACAGTTGCCATCAGTTATAAAGTATATTGTTCCTATAAATGGTCCTTAACGCAACATTATGCCTGCATTACTGATCACTAAAAGTTTCCTGCGAAACCAGTGCTCTCACTTCATTTCACCCAGGACAAAGGAAGAGACTACATGGCGATATCCTGGAATAGCGCACAGATGAGAGGGCTGAGGAGAGAGAGGAGAAGACGCTGCAGCACACGGAGCAGTCCAGCACTACTCTGCTGGGGCTTGCGGAGCAGATGGTCTCTGCCATTGAGGCAGTCAAGCAATCATGCACAGAATCAGTGATTTGTTTCTTTTACCTGTACTTTCATTTGCACTGAAGTATTGTTAAAGAACAGTTGTACAAGAAAAAACTGACATTAGGAGTAACAGTCATAATATTTATTAATTTTCAGTAGTAGTTGTTCACATATGAATTTGTATGCATTTTAAGAAATGTTAAATATTTACAAAGAATGCACATGTATCATTTATATTACATTAATTTATTTACAAAATGTTCTCTTAATACATGTAAATAAAAAGACATCAATAAAAGTAAAAAAAAAAAAAAAAACTAACTGCAAAGTTGTGTACAATGAAATATAAATGCCAACTACGTCTCTTACCCCACAGCAATGGGCACAGTAAAAAAAAACCTTAATTTACATCAGTCAGAGTTGAAATACTCCATCAGTGCAGCTCTCACATCAGCTGCTTCCTGGTGTTGACCTTCTCGTATTTCGCAAACAGGAGGCTCCATGTTGTCACACACCCCTGAAACATCTTCAAAATACCGGTTGCCGTGGTCTTCCCCAATGTTGTGAAGCACACAACAGACAAGAACCATCTTCTTCGTCATGTCCAGGTGACAGCGTTCCTCTTCATCAGACATCTCCATCTGCCTTTCAGTCTGCCAAAGGTCGTCTCCATGATTGCCCTCGCGCTGCTTACTCTGGCATTGAACCTCTGCTGCAGTGGGTTGAGTCTACGTGTGTCGGAGAAGGGCTTCATGAGCCAGGTCTGCAATGGATAGGCAGGGTCTCCGATCAAGTAGTGTCCGATATCATGGCTGGAGATGTTGACGGTGTGTTTTGCCGAAAAACTGACCATCGCCTGCCACTTCCCACAGGTGTGACTGCCTCAACACATGTGCATTGTGCACACTCCCAAGATAGCCAAAGCACACATCCCAGAACAGACCCTTCCCATTAACAACAGCCTGGAGTATGATGGAATGCCTGCCTTTTCTGTTGTGATAGTCACGAGGGAACAGTGCTGGTGCTAAGATGGGAATGTGGTTGCCGTCGATCGCTCCAAAACATTGCAGTGCTCCCCATCTATTGTTTAAGAAAGTTGTCATTTCTTGCAGCTTCCTGGCGTCAAGGGTCTTGATGTGATCGGGGAGCAGCACCTTGATCACTGCATCGCAGAACTCCTGCAAACAATGGCACACAGTAGCAGCACCAATGCCGAAGAGATGACTGATGGTTTGGTACTCGCTGTTGGTGGCCAGTTTCCACAGGGACGTGGCAACTCTTTTGTTTACAGGGATGGACAAGCGGAAGTTGGTATCTCTCCTAAGCAGAATTTGGGCTGAGGCAGCGACAGTTGTAGTTGAATGACTCTCGCGACACTCTGAAATTGTTTGTGAACTGGATGTCATTGAAACCAGGGACCATAACATCCCACCACAGCTGTGCACGTAGGAACTTCCAGACAACAGCCCTCCTTCTTTGCACCAATGCCTATAAAGTTTGAATAAAGAAACGGTAATTTTATGTTTCTTGCCATGCTTTGTATACATGTGAAAAATCAAAGACTAATTTGCAGACTCTGAAGTGTTTAACATAAAGGCTGGCTTACACAAGAGTTCTCAAACTTGTTCAGTCAAGTTTATAATTATAATTATTACACCAAAATATGCCAAATGAACTTGGTTCCTTCTGTCCTGTCATGCCTCTGTGCCCACATTACTGAGAAACTTCCACGCAACTAGTTACAGGTTGCAAATAGCATGAAACATAATTTCCATGCAAAAAAAAGCAGCATTACAGTCACAAAACGATTCTAATACACAGTTGCTTGAAACTTGATGAGTTATTTCAAGTAAGTTTAAGAGGTAACATTACTGATATGCTGGAGAGAAAAAAAAACACTGATAAATGTATGTAGGAGAAGGACTGGCCACAATATGTAGACCTATGGATCATTTGAAGAGTAAGCTGTTAGCCACAGCATTGGTTTGTTGGCATGGTTTAGCTGTGAGAGAAAATGGGAAAACTTCACCATAATGCTACTAACAGTATGAAGTCAGTGATGATAATCTTACGTTTGAATATGTGTAACCTCCGAAATTCCATATTGCGTTGTACATGTAACCATAGCTTTTAAAAGTTAGCTTGCCTAACATCAGACCTGAGACGATCAGCATTTTTTATTGGTTGTTGTGTGAAAACTAGCCTCACAAAGTCAAGAGTTTTGCTACATTTGCCACTGGTATTCACACAAGTTTCAAGCTTGTTAATTTTATCTTTTTCAACCAATTTACAGTTGCGTGAAAGTTTCACCGTAAACTAGCCTAAATACGGTTCGTTGTTATTTCTACTTTACGTTTAAGCGAAGTTACTCCTGAAATCATTTTACATACCAATTGTCTTGCCCGTAACAGTCGCCTCAGTCTTCTTGAGCGTAGCATGACCATGTTTCTAGTCTGGATAAATAGAAACACTTGTAGCAACAATATGAAAACTCGCACGAACTCCAGTCGCTCCATAGTCCTTTGCTACTTGCTGTAGACTGACAGTTCAGCTTTGCGTGCAGTGCCAAATCACGTACCCTGCTGATTACAAGTCCTTGTTTGCTGGGTTGTTTCGCTGAGGGTTCGCTAAAAAGAACCAAGGTTTGGAGTATCTCGAACCGAACTGGTTCCGAACCAGAACCACTGTCAGTCAAAATGCACCAACAGAAGATCACATTTCCGCAAGTTCTTATCGTTGTGGGACCTCAGCCAGTGGAAGTATTTTACACTTTAGTGTACCCTGACTCAGAAGATAAAGAAAGGTTCAACACTGCTCAGAAGTTGATGAACACTTCACCAAAAAGGATGAAATGTTTAAGAGGTACACTCAGCAGCCTGCTGAGAGCATTGATGTCTTTTTAACAGACTTGATAGCAGAAGGTTGAACATGCCATTTTGGTGCGCTGTAAGATTCAGTGATCTGGGATCAGCTTGTGTTTGGTATTAGGGACAAAGACATTAGAGATAAACTGTACTTACCTCTACTGGAGCTGTGAAGATACGTCACACTAGCGTTTTGGCCCTGTGGCATGCTAAAACGTTAAGTGATGACGCTGACAGAGATGGTGCAGCAGTTGCCACGGCGTCTGGACTGACAGAGAAACAGAGAGTTTGTCAGGCTAAATTGCAAGCAGACTTCGAGATTTTTAATTGTTATTAATGTGACACGAGATATGCACCAAAACAACGACCAGTCTACGGGAAAGTCTGTAACAAGATTAAAGGACAGAATCACTGCACAAAGTTATGCTTTTCCAAAGGAAAACAAAGCTGAGGTGAACATGTATATTCTATGGAAGAGACTGCTCTCTGTGATATTCTTCTTGGCTATATTACCACGAGAGGTAATTTCAAGCCAACAGGACCTGAACAGTCACGTGTGAACCCAGTCGATCAGGGAAAGTGGACTATGCCATTGGATATAAACAGAGCTGTTATCCCCTCTCAAGCATGACACCAGAGCCAAAACCAAGTTTATGAATGAGCTTGACATGAGATCCATAATGCCATGCAACCATCCAAATTTTATGCCACTCAGAGCATACAATGCCAATTAGCACCCTGGGCAAATCCGATGTCAAGGTGAGATCTAAAGGAAAAGAACACATGGTCATGTTTTTAGTGGTTCCTGAGGGATGTGATTCACACTCTCCGGGGCGAGAGCATGTGAAAGGCTAGGCCTCGCAAAGAGGGTGCACTGCGTCAATGCCAATGTAGTGATTACTGCAAAGTCAACAGTGGATCAGATTGCAGACATCTTTAAATGGTTTGCCGTCATATCAGTCACTGGACATGATACTGCTATAAGAGAATGCACAGCCTGTCCCGTGCTCCCAGGCGGGTCCCAGTGCTGCTGTGAGTCAAACTGAAGAATTTAAGAATTTAACCAAATGACATCACTGGGAGTCAAAAAGTAGAGGAGCCCACAGAGTGGGTGAGTTTCATCATGTGTGTCAGACTGGTGACCTACACGCTTGCATGGATCCCAAAAACTCAAATGGCCACTTGAGGAGAGATCATCACCAGATCCCACTGAGAGATAAATAACGAGTGAGATAGCCTGTGCAAAGTTTTTCAGTAAATTGGATGCATCTCGGGGCTTTTGGCAGAAAATTACACAAAGTAGAGCACATTCAAGACATAATTTGGCCAATACTCTTTCCAAAGGAAATCTCCTCTATTTGGAATCTCCTCTGCTCTCAAGTGTCCCACAGGACCATGTAGCGGATCATAGAATGCATTGACAGAGTTCATGCATATGTGGATGGCATTGTGCTCTGGGGCTCCATACTGGAGCCTCACATAGACTGCATAAAAATATGGACGCAGCACCCGGGTCTTAAAAGTGAAGCCCACGCGGAAATCTCTGAAAATCACATTCTATTTAATGGCCAGCAGATGGCGATGTCGGTAATTGCAGAAAAAAGTTCAGTGCTATGGAAGTCGATGAGAAAATGACCCTACTTTCCCACCTGATTTATTATTTCAATAATGATTTTCCACATTATTTTATGATATCTATCGCAAGTTTCAAGTCTCCTTCGATATATCCTGATGTTCGTTTTTGTACATTACGGTCCCAAATAGACTAAAAGGATAAAGCCAGATATGATTTATGGGGCGTGGCTATCCTCTGGTCCTCGTCAGATAAGGTTAGATCCACAGGTAGATCCACCCCTCGCTTCTCCCTGGGTCTTCAATTCACGCTCTCATCCAATAGGAATCTCATCCAGTTTCAAAATGACAAAATGGCGCTGTTCAAATTGCCAAAATCGAGGCTTCCCAAATGGTATGCTGAAACCAATGGGTGACGTCACGGTTGCTTTGTCCATCTTTTTATATAGTCTATGGAGCCGCACTGTGAGAGGCTCGTCGAAGAGCTACAATGCATCCAGAAGTATGGACTGATGCTGCTCAGAACAACATGTCAGTTTGGTTTGAAGAAAATCTCCTCTCTTGGACATGATCTGTCTGCGGTAGGTGTGCTGCCAGACAAGACTAAGCTAAAAGCAACACTGGAGATGCCACAGCTGGAAGATGAAAGAAGTTTTGTTGAGAGTGCGAGAATGATCTGTTTCGTTGGAAAGTTCATACCAAACCTGTCTTCACAAACAGTGCATCTGAGACAGTTGTTACACGACAAATGTGAGTTCAAGAAGACTGACAATCACGAGGATGAATTGGCACAAGTTAAAACCGTTCTTGCAATAGAACTGGTGCTGACATTCTTCGATCCATCCAAAAAGACTAAAATATCCAGACTCCTTGAAGAACAGGAACTGAGCTGTGTTACCTTTGACTAATGGAGAAAATTGGAGGCCAGTCACCTAAGGATCAAGGACAATGACCACAGCTGAATGTCGCTGCGCCCAAGTAGATATTGAGTGATTGAAACTATGTATGAATTTGAGAAACTCCACAGCTACGTGTCTGCTGCCCTACAAAGGCTAAGTGCAGTAACTACAAAATAATTTAAACAGTAAAAAAAATGGCTTGAGTTTGTTTGCTGTCCCAACAAATGAATAGTTTGCACATCTATGATAGATGATGTTTAATTGACTTGCCATAGTATAATTTAAATCCAAATAAATCCTAACCTCCATGTACTTTCAGGCCCAAAACTGCATAGCTTGCATTTTACCTAATATGTCATTACTGCACTTAGGCTTTCGAGGGCAGTCTGGCCTGCCGATGTTTGAGGCAGACAGACCAAAAGCAATTAATGGCCATCATCAAGGAAAGAAACCTCTGTGAGATGTCACTGCCAATCCAAAGACTGATGATGAAGCTACAGTGCTATGATTTTGACCTGATCTACACACTGTGTTCGCTGATGCGCTTTCCAAGGTCGACCAGATTGAGAGAAGCACACAGCGAGAGCTCAACAGTGACTGATATGAATCTCGATGTGAACCTGAGCACTGCATCACTGCTTGCATCTGACCTGAAATCCAAGCAGATGCAGCAGAAACAGAAAAACACAGGCCTACAGAGAATCATTAAGAATCTGAATGAGGGGTGGCGTAAGAGTTAAAGTCAACAGCATTAAAGCAGAGCTAAGTTTGTCAATGGGCTTCAACTCAGAAAGAACAGAACTGTCATTCCTCTGTCACTGAGACCAGTGATGCTGAAAAAGTTGCATGGGCAGGGGCACCTTGAGATTGAAAAATGTAAGCGAAGGACAAGAAAGGCAGTTTATTGGCCAGGAATCATTGCAGACATCGAAAGGATGGTCTCAAGCTGTGAGACCTGTCTGAAACATCTAGCAAAACAACCAAAAGAAATAATGACAGTCACACACCTACTAGACTGACCTTGTCCACCTGGATGGGAGGAATTGCCTGTTGATGATCGATTACCTTTCAAACTACCCAAAAGAGGGCACTGTGTCCCAGCATGTCTGCCACCTTTTTGAGCACACAAATGAAGCCCCTCAGAAGCTGACAATATTTTAACTGCATGAGATGCATTGGAGGCTTATCCCAGCGTCTATTTTATATGCATACGTGTGAATCAATCCATTGTTTTCACATACCTTTGACATAACATGCTGCTTGATGTAAGATAATGATAATATGACGCTGTTATCATTTCACAATGATGCACTATTGCACAGGAAGAAAAAAATGTAATAACAGTAATTTATTGACAAAAACAGATGGCGAGGGACAGAAGGAGAATCCAGAATTCCCCCAAAGGAAATTCTTTGAAAGGAGGTGCATATGGGACCTGAACTTTGTGGCATAGGAGTCTACAGCTGCTTCAGTGTCAACTGGAATGTCACAATGGACCCTCATGAGCGCAAGTCCGTTCAGTCAGCCTGCCCCCACTGATGTGTGCATGGAGCTTTTCAGGGACCTCAGCCCAGAGAAGGTTTTTTGACACTCCGCTGTGTGTAGATCAGTTTCAACATCATATCAACATTTTGGGTACATGTCACTGTCACATGCCTTCAGGCTGCTTTCAACTGTCGATAGGATGTCTCCGTGCTGGTTGTGGTTTCTCCACTAGTGCTCCATCGATGGAGTTCAGCAGCCAGACCACCTGCATTGGGAAGGTTAGTGTCCCACAGCATAGCCAAGTGCTTGAAGGAAAAGAAAACACTTTTTTTTCAGTGCTTACCCAGTAAAAGTGCACTGCCCCTACGATTCAAATATATTCTTGGGTAATTTTTGAAAAAAATTTTAACGACTAAATCAGTTCAAGAAGATCAGATTTATAAGTTGTTAGCGGTGCGCCATGTTTGTTGGAATTGGGGTAGCTTGCCGCGTCACCTGGACACCAGAACTCTCGAGCGTGAGGAGGTTAACAAAACCAGTGGCGTAGCGAGAACTGAAAATTTGGTGGGCACAGGACATCCTGTATACGCTCAATGGGTTACGGTTAGGGTTAGGAAGTGGATAAGGGAAAGAAATGCCTTTTTAGAATACTGGACCTCATAAACTAAAAGAAGGGACGGACAGGCGGAAGTCTTTCCAAATTAATGAATTCAAGCGTCTACGATAATAGTCCCACGTGTAACTCATTAATTTACTGGCAAAAAGCATTCACATGCTAGCTAACGAATTATTCATCCCACTGACTTGAATAAACCACAAACTAGTAGGTAACGTCAGCAATGGTGAAGGTTTCCAGCAGAATTTGTCAAGTTACCTTTTGCGAACATATTAGTTGACGCTTACCAATGAACAGAATCTGGCCAATCATGACAATTTTAAGTCTTTTATGGGACAAATGAAAGTCTTTTTCATCCTGATTTCTGGAAGGTGTTTGTGTGGTAAATGTCAGCCAGGGCCATCAGCTGTGCTACAGGTTCAGCTCGCCTCTCTGGCTACGTCATATCACGTGGTTTATGATTTAATGAGACATGCCTAAAATGCCACTCTTTCTTCTTGATTTCTGCCAATGTGGGATGTTAAACTTAGTAACTCCAACATTAATCATTTCAATGATTATTTTCAGGGCAGACTAATAATGAATTTTGGAAAAAAAATAAAAACCTGCCATTTGCACTCATAGAACTGCAAGCATATTCTTTGCATTTGACACAATACAGGCAAAGATTGCAAAGATTTAACCAGTCTGCAGCACACTGAGAATACAGTGCCTTCTGATTTATTTGCTGGATGCGTGCCTGCGCACCGATGAATTTTCTGGCCGTATTCGTTGCACTGTCATAGCCATGTCCTCTGAAATTGGTAGCCTCTAAATTCCAGTCCTGCAAAGACTGCAGAATCAGACCAGCAAGGGTTTCTCCAGTGATGTTGCCACATTCTACAAAAGAAATGAATGCTTCTTGAGTATGAGTCGAAGAATTGACAAACTGAAATGACAACTGAAATTTGCTCATTGTTGGAGGCAACTGTGATCTCATCCACAAAGACTGAATAGTACAGAGCACTGCAGATCTCTGCCAAAAGTTTCCCTCTGATCTGACTGCCAAGTATGTCTATCATCCTATCTTGCATCTCCTTGGAAATGTATGTAGCATTGCTGTCACATTTGCATGTTTGAGCAAGTTCATCACCAGAATCAATGCGGAATGTCAGAAGAGCACTGAAGTTACTCCTGATACCTTCTTCCAGCACCCCATTATCCGTATGACCTCTGAGGGCAAATCCTTGTCGGCCACACAGAAGAACAGACATGAAGATGCTTGCAAGTATCTTTCGGTTCAAAGCAATTTGAGCTTCCGCTTCTGTGTTCAGTCTGACATTCATGCCTTCAGCAGGATTTCTCATATTTTCCAAGAAATTTTCACTTTTCAGCATAGCGTTGGAATATAATTTTCCCCACCATGATTCCTCATTTCATCTGAGCACTTGTTCCAGTTTCTGTGTATTGAATAGAACAGGGCGAGTGCTGAGAGCTTGTTAATCAATTAGTAAGTGCAGCTATACAATCCCTGGTGCTCGTTAGTAAGTTAGTATTATATACAATGTTAGTCTGGGTTAGTAACTTTAACAAAAACAACAAACTGTTAGTATTGGTTAGTAAAATAGAAAAGAGAGGCGAAGGAAGCAAACGAGATTGGAAGGAATGTTTGAAACCCAGAAACCATGAAATCACCTAAGCATGTGACACGCGGGACTGGGGAGAAGCTGTAACTAAACAAGAGACCAGACAGGGGAGACAAAGTGCAATGCAGGGCATGGCAAAACATGGACCGGATTATAACAGAAAAGTGGAAGGGAATGGCAAAAATGAAAACATGGCAAAATACAAACTAAACAGAACATGACAAAACCTGACAGACATGATCATAAACATAACAGGAAAGGGGAGAATCATAATAAACATGGCAGAACAATAACAGGCAGAGCAGAATCATAACACTCACGCCCAGAGTCTATATTACCAATAGTGTTTATTAAGGAAACGCAAGTCCTGCTTGCTTGGTATTGCTTCGTTCATGCCAGTGGGTGCCCTCCCGGCCGGGGATCAGGCACGCCAGCAGTCGTGCCTCTGGGGGGGGGGAGGTACTGCGAGGCCACGTCTCCAGCCCTCAGCCCACCGGTCTAATAAGACCCGGAATGCCTTCCTCAGCTCCTCATCATTACCTGCAGCTGCTGTGTGGTTTCCACTGAGTAGTAGCAGTGTGCTGTTTTAGACCGAGCCTCACACCCATTAGGGGCGATGTCTCATAGAATGCGTATTCCTGTTTGTTTGGTATTGCTTCGTTTATGCCTACTGCTGTGCAGTTGTCATAATAAATACAACCTGGTCCATCCTTGCACCTGAGTCCACTCCTTAACTTCCTGTCCTCTGAGCACCTGAACTGTGTACGAAGCACAACCCTTACAGAAGACTTCGCCTTATCCCTTACAGAAGCACAACCCTAACAACCAGCAAACATTATCACAGTGTTCGCAAAAGACACCATCTAACGACAAGGAATAAACAAGCCATGAATGTTTCTCTAGCCAGTCTGCCCAGAATTTCCTGTTTTTGTTGTTCAGTCGACTGATAGGAGGCTGAAGATTCTTTGTTGGAACCCACTATTCTGCAAGAAAGCTAAACTTTTCTGCTTCATTGGAAGGTTTGTTGCCTAGGCAATGTCCAAAATCTATGGGAGTCCCAAGTCTTCTGGAGCAGGATAGACCTGTTGACCAAAATATGATAGAATATAAGCAAAGGGGAAAGGAGCAATATTCACTTCTCTAGTCAACAGAAATGATTAGTTTTGTTGTTTGATTTATACAGAACAAAAATAAACACAGTGTGTCTGTGCAAGTTCCTGTGTGTCCTTTAATTTCTTAAAGGGTACCTATTATGCTATTTTTCCAAGTTTATATTTTGGTCTTTGACTCCCCTCGAGTACTCCTGATCGCGCAAAGTGAAAAAAAGGGTACTTATTTCGCTCATACTGCCATTCTCAAAAAACCCCATTTGTAGTCCATAGTAGTCTCAGCCTGAAACGCCTCATTGAGGTGGCTCTTCCGCTATGGCCCCCACTCCCCGTGTGCCCACTTTCTTCTGACTGGCCAGCTCTGTGGAGGGCGGATCTAGGTGGGACGAGGCTGCAGAACGCAGTTTTCCTGGTCCGGCTCCAAAGTGAAACTGACGCGTCTCCCGAAGGAATCGACGGGCATATTCTGCAATCTAACGCAGTACATGTGTATAGATCTAATGAAATTAACTTGTTCTAATAAACGCAACGGCGAAAGTGGAGGACGCAGTGTGAAAGTCTGGCAGTTCAAGCACGAATTTGCTATCGGCAACAGTGGTGAGTACAGCGGTTTTTCTACTCTAGCTAGGATGCAGGTGTAACCTAGGGAAAGCTAGAATCCACCGCATCTAGACACATTTGTAGAACGGGTCGACATGCCCAAGTGTAGACCGGAGACCGTAGAAATCCGGCGGGCCCGAGTTTAGAGGGAAACATGGACAGTGAGGAGCAGCTAAAAGTGGACCAACAGGCTTATGGACTGCTTCGGTGTGTATTAGGACCTGCTGGTTCGTATGCATAGCTGTGGTGTGTTGTTAGCGTGGAGAAACGAACAGCTTTCGCGCTGGTATATGACGGAAGGGCGAAAGCTCCAGGCTAAACGGCCTTTTCGGAAATTTCCCGTGGTAATGGTTTACTTATTGCTTCGGAATGACCAGCTTTTCCTCGCGGAAAATGGGCGCAATATGGTAGTGTCCGAGAGCTAGCTAGAGCTCCGGTTATGTCATGAACATAATACAGGTTTTACAGACCTTCAGTTCCGTCTGCATGAACCGTTGCTTATGTGGAGCTAGCGAATCGATCACTTTTACAGGAAAGAAATACCTATTTAATCTCTGCCTTTTTCGGCTTTTTATTAGCCAGAACAATTTCTAAAGGGTGATGAAATTATGTCAAGTTAGTGCAGAGAAGTCATTTGTAAACCGGTAGAGCTTCTGCGTTTCGCATTGCTTTCTCGGTAGCGCCAGAGAGCTTGCTCAGACATTTGTGAAGCATCCGGCTGATCCCGGTCATGGATAAGTGAAGCGATCACTAACTGTAGTGGCTACAATCAGGCAACGTTATGATGAAACTGCCACATTGATGCTTACCGAAGTAACACAAGCATACCTATCATAATTGCTGCATATAAGTTAACCAGGAGCATTTTTAATTAGCAGAGCACGCGAACTAACATGCAGTAGCTGATAAGCGGTCATGACTGAATGTAATCTGTCCCGCGAAAAATTCGTTTCGCGTCCGGTGTGAAAGCTGCTTAACGCGCATAACGCCTGTATTCGCGTCTCTGCATTGACTTTGAATGTAGCTAATATGTCGCGCGAAAAATTTGTTTCGTGTCCGATGTGTAAGCAACTTTATGGATAGTAAGCGACAGCTAGATAAAGCTCGGTTATGTTATGAACATAATACAGGTTTTGCAGACCGTAAGTTCCGTTAGCGCGGACAAGTTGCTTATGTGGAGCAAGCGAATCGAGCACTTCTACAAGAGAGAATTACCCATTTAATCTCCACCTTTTTCCGCTTTTTATTAGCCACAACAATTTCTAAATTGGGATGAAATTATGTCAAGGTAGTGCTGAGAAATCATTTGTAAACCGGTAGAGCTTCTGCGTTTCGCATTGCTTTCTCGGTAGCACCAGAGAGCTTGCTCAGACATTTGTGAAGTATCCGGCTGATCCCGGTCATCGATAAGTGAAGCGATCACTAACTGTAGTGGCTACAATCGGGCAACGTTATGATGAAACTGCCACATTGATGCTTACCGAAGTAACACAAGCATACCGATCAGAATTACTGCATATAACTTAACCAGGAGCATTTTTAATTAGCACGGCATACAAACTAACATGCAGTAGCTGGTAACCGAGCGGTCATAACCACAGAGACAAACCCTTGCAATACAGGTTTTACAGACAGCAAGTTCCGTTACCGTGGACAGTTGTACCAAGCATCCAAATTACAAACAAGTATAAAAAGTTAGCTTCAAATGAGGTTTATGTTCACACACATTCTGAAGAATTTCCCCTGATACCACTCTTGCATATTTAGGACACAAACATTAGCAACAGTAACTTGGCTACGTTAGCCGCTGTGCTACAGCCACAATCAACAGGCTATCACGTCAGGTTGGCTTATGCAGTAAAAGCAACTTAAAGCTTCTGTGTCTGTGAGTCACGGACAGTCGCGACCGATACAGGCTTTATCTTCAGATATATTACAAAGCCTGCGTTTGAGGCCAGTTGTTAGTGCTAACTATCGCTAGCGGTCCTGCTAGCCACCCGTAACACGTTAGCTTGACTAGCATTATTTGCTGTTATATCGTTACTTACAGCTTGTGGCTCCGAGCGCTTGATCGATGCAACTGCCTCAGGTTTGAGAAGCAGCTGAAACGCTTATCCTGTGTTAAATTATCCTTTATTGACAAAGCTGTCTTTGGTGAAATGCTGAACACAAACTGCTAACGTTCCCTTTGGCCGTGGCTGTTTGCTGCCAGCAAACAAAAAAGCTACCCACTGATTTCTGGTGGCATTGTCTTTTGGAAGAAAAATCCGCATCCAAAAGTAAACGGACAAGCAGCTTTGGGAGAGATACTGACAAAATTGCACCTCAAATGATCTGTGGTTCTTCTTTTGTATTTCCAAAAGTGTAGACGCTACTAAGGCATAGTATGATCTGCCGTTGTTAGTGCCTGCTAGAATAGTTTCCGGTGTGGGCAGGTTCAGCGCAGTGGTTGGCTCTGGCTAGGTCTGTACTAATTGGATGGCACAACCTGACGTCAGGTTTGCCCAGATCTCGCGAAGATCTCGGAAGGAGCTGTTCAGAGAGGAAATCACGCTCACGAAATCACGTTCTTGGATTACGGCAAAACCCCTGTATCTTATGTTTAGAAACTTTTCAGAGGTTGAGCATGGACAACCAACATTATAACATTACTAATATGTATTAAAAGAAGGATCAGAATAATAGGTCCCCTTTAAAAATAGAACCACAGTTCTCACATCACCATCAAATTTGGTGTCTGTATTCAGGGTCCTCAGAGAGAATTGGGCATGGTAAATTCTTGGAAAATGGTGAGATCAAACTTGTCACCTGCATTTTCCATCTACGATGCATCTAAAACAGTGAACATACCTCCAGGTTTTGATGATACTATATGTAGCGTGTGAGGCCAATGCACAAAAAAAACAGTCGTAACAAGTTCAATAGATTTTTGGCACTTCAATGCACAATAATGCGCACATTTGATGGGGAGCCCAAACAGAGACACATACGCACACACACCCTGGCCTCATGCCATGATATACCTGATGGAGAAGATAAACACGCTGTAATGTGGGGGAAAAAAAGCCACTAGATGGCAGTATTGACATTTTTTTTTGTTAAGCCCAGTCTGGAGCTAGGTTTTGGGCCTTGTCCTGGGCATGCCTCAGAGGGGAATGTCCCAGAGAATTGGAGAAAAGTCTGGAAGGTGGCAGAGGGCTGGAAAAGAGTATATAAGGAGAAAAATTGAGAGTGAAAAGTAGTGGGAGAAATTGCAAGGAGAAATTGTGGAAGGATACATTTGACCAGACCTGTCACTCTTTTCAAGACCTGTGAAGCTCTTTTTGTGGATTTTTGCCTGTGTTGGAGCATTTTCCTGTCCCAGGACATCGCAACATAGCAGCACCATCTCAATTACCAAGGGACTGTAAATATCTCTTTTTTTTTTTATTTCAATCTTGGTCAGTAGAGTAGATCGTAGATTAGTTCAAAGTGTTTGTTTAATTAAATCTGTTAAAGTTTTAAAATTTTGTCTGTCATCCCTTGCTGTCCGCTACGCCATAACAAATTGGGGCCATAACAAATTGATGCCATAACAGATTGGGGCCATAACAATGGAAAGTGTGCTGCCCCTTGATGCAATGTTGAGCTTGAGGACACTACATTGTGGGTTTCCTATGATGACTGCTGCTGGAAAGTTAGTGATAAAGTGATAAAATGTGACCAGTTTGAATCCCTTTCTCCTATATCTCCTAGCCAAATTAGTTGCTACTTCCAAATCATTTACTTGTACCTTGGATTCCATCCCCACTAAGTTAATGAAGGAGCTCCTGTCCATCCTTGATGGTCCAATTCTTCACATAATTAATTCTTCTCTGATTTCAGGTCTTGTTCCCACTTCATTTAAGATGGCAGAAATGAAGCCGCTGCTTAAAAAACCAAATTTGGATCCCACAGTCCCAGCCAATTATAGGCCAATCTCAAACCTCCCATTTTTACCTAAGATCCTTGAAAAATGTGTCACCCAACAGCTCTCTTCTTTCCTGCAAACTAATGAGGTATTTGACAGTTTTCAGTCTGCCTAAAGAAAGCATCATAGCACTGAAACAGCTCTCATTGTTGTCGTAAATGATCTACTTCTCTCCATGGATAGTGGCCGCATCTCTGTTCTCGTCCTTCTCGATTTAAGTGCCGCCTTTGATACAGTAGACCACCATATTCTTCTTTGTAGGTTAGAAAAATTAGTCGGCATTTCTGGACTTGCCCTTTCGTGGTTTAAGTCTTATCTTTCTGATAGATCTCAGTTCGTCCGGGTAAATAAGAAATGTTCAGAGTATTCCAAGGTTAACTTTGGAATTCCTCAAGTGTAATGAATGAATGTTAAGCGTAGGGCATCTTAGCACTTAACTATCTTTGATAGGTAGGGGAGCATTGTGAATACCAGGAAGGTGGGGCATGCACGGAGAACATTAGCCCTTGTAAGTTGGTGTTGAGCGAGACGTTTTGAGTAAAGAACACGGAAACGAAGCCACGGACTCAGTGAGTGTGTTTTTATGTCAGTTAGTAAAACTACAGGCATTACATGGTGTCAGAAGTGGTCGTGCATCCAAACTACGTGCGGAAATGCCGAAGTTTAGCCCTCCTAGTGAATTCAAGTTTATCAGCCCCGCAGAATGGCCGGAGTGGAAACAGAGATTTTCGCGCTTCAGGCTGGCTACGAAGCTTAACAAAGATGACGGGGAAATTCAAGTGAGTTCGCTGATATATGCGATGGGAGGTGAAGCTGAAAAGATATTCAGTTCCTTTCAGTTTGCAATGGAGGATGCAAAAAAGGATTACGATGTTGTCATGAAGAAGTTTGACGACTACTTCGTGCCTCGCCGCAACGTGATCCACAAGCGGGCGTGTTTTTACCAGAAGGGCCAGCAACCAGGCGAAACAGCCGAGATCTACATCTAAACGTTGTACGAGCTGGCGGAACACTGCAACTTTGGAGTCAAGAGGGACGAGCACATCAGAGATCGCCTCGTAGTGGGCATAAAAGACAAAGAGCTCTCCCGTCGGTTCCAGCTCGCGGCGTACTTGACGCTAGCGCAGGCTGTCGCACAGGTGCGCCAGGCGGAGGAGATAACATGGCAGGTTAGTCTCCAGTCCAACCAACCTGAGGCACAGCTGGCTAACTTGAATGCAGGTCGGCGCCACAACAACCGCTTCAAGAAAAGAGATGTGGCAATGCAGAGCAGCTCAGCGACCCACAAAATGGAGGGATGTGGGAGATGCGGCAAGCCCAAACACTCCGACGAGAGGAGGTGCCCCGCACTGAGAAGTAAGTGCAACAAATGTCATAAAATGGGACATTGGGAACGAGCATGCCATTCCAAAGTTGTAAGAGAAGTTACAGAGGACATGAATCAACTCTACTTCCTAGGGGAGGTCGGCAGTAAGGCTAATCAGGATAATTGGACTGTTAGACTAACTATATGTAACAAGCCTGTAACCTTCAAAATCAACACGGGAGCCGACGCTACTCTCATTGATTAGTGGACATTTCGCCATATGATGTCCAAAATTAAACTGCGACCACCCGACACGCCATTCACAAGCCCAGGGGGGAAGCTCAAATGCATGGGACAGTTTCAAGCTACCACTAGCTAGAAGGAGAAGCAGTATCCCCTCCCGGTGTATGTGATACAAGGAAAATGCAACTGCTAACTGAGCCACCCCGAAGCAGTTGAGATGGGCTTAGTGAGGCGGGTGGATGAAATAGGGGTTGTCTTCAGCTCAGGGGGTTTGCTGAAAACTGAGCCAGTGAAGATAACACTACAAGAGAGCGTTCAGCCTTATGCAGTGAGGACAGCCAGGCGAATACCCCTACCTCTTGTACCCCTCGTAAAGAAAGAGCTCCAACGAATGGAGAACGAGGGCATTATTGAAGAAGTAATGGAACCTACAGAGTGGTGTGCTGCCATGGTACCAGTACTCAAGCCCAACAGGAAGGAGGTTAGGTGCTGTGCTGACTTGAGACGACTCAACAGAGCAGTGAAACGGGAGAAATATGTGTTGCCGACAATGGAGGAGATAATGCCACGCCTTGCGGGGTCAAAGGTGTTTACCACACTGGATGCTGCCAGTGGGTTTTATCAAATTCCCCTACACAAGGACAGCAGGAGGCTCACAACATTTATCACTCCATTTGGGAGGTATGCTTTCCATCGCCTTCCTTTTGGAATAATGAGCACCCCCGAAATTTTCCAATGGAAAATAGCAGAAACGCTGGCAGGGCTAGAAGGGACAGAGGTCTACATGGATCACATACTCATTCACGGCCCAACACAAGAAATCTAGGAACAGTGTCTGACTGAGGCTCTGAGGGTCATCAAAGCTGCGGGCCTGAAACTGAATGAGACTAAATGCAAGTTCAGTCTGGCACAGGTCTGCTCCCTGGGTCACCTCGTCGACGAGACTGGAACCATGCCCGATCCAGACAAAGTGACGGGGATAGAGAACTTTCCTTAACCCCAGAATGTGACAGAACTGAAAAGGTTCTTGGGGATGGTCAACTATCTGGCAAGGTATGTGCCGGAGCTCTCAACTGTGGCTCAGCCGCTTTATGATCTGCTGAAAACAACGACTGAGTGGTTGTGGGAACCAGCTCAGCAGGAGGCGTTCCAGAAACTTAAAGCTGCGTTGACCTCTGCCCCCATACTCGCCTTCTACGATGTCACCAAGCCAACGGTGGTATCAACAGATGCCAGCAGTTACGGGCTGAGAGGCATCTTACTCCAGCAACACGGGGATCACTGGAAGCCCATACCCTACTGTTCCAGATGCCTGAGCGACGCTGAGACCAGGTACGCTCAAATTGAAAAAGAATGTCTGGACAATGTATGGGCCTGTGAGCGTTTTGAGAAGTACCTGTATGGACTTGACAGCCTCAGACTCATGACAGATCATAAGCCTCTCATCCCCCTAATGAACAGCAAAGACCTGGACAGTGTTCCCATCAGATGCCAAAGGTTGCTGATGAGACTTATGAGTTTTAACGCTGTCGCTGAGTATGCACCAGGTAAAACACTGACAGTGGCAGACGCTCTCTCCCGGGGCCCAGAGCAGCGCCTCGGGGAGGGAGCCGCTCATGAAGACGTGACAGCACACTTCGATGCTGTCATGAGGCAAATATCAGCCACACCCCAGAGGATGGAGGAGATCCGACGAAACACATGGAAAGATCCACAGCTCCAAACCATCCTGGGCTTCATCAGGCACGGTTGGCCTGAGTATGTTGAGAGGGTGCCAGAGTCAGTCAGAGACTTTTATCAGGTGAGAGGGGAGTTGTCTGAGATAGAGGGCTTAGTCTCTAGGGGGAGCCGTATAGTCATTCCTGCAGCCATGAGAGAGCTGATTTTGGAGAAAATTCATGCCGGGCACCAGGGCCTTGTTAAGTGCAGGGAGAGAGCTAATCAGTCTGTTTGGTGGCCCAAGATGTCAGAACACATCTCAGATAAGGTGCAGCAGTGCAGATTCTGTACACAGAACAAGCACCTACAGAGAAAAGAGCCACTGATGCCAAGTGAGCTCCCAACCAGACTATGGCAGAAGGTTGCCATGGACCTGTATGAGTTTAACCCCATAATGCCCCCTGTATCATACATGATACACCAAATTTGAAGGACCATGCCCACCTGGTAAGATTCAACACAACCACGACTGCTCACTGTATCATATCTGATACACAGTGCTGCCACCTGGAAGGAAGAAGTGAGATTACAGGAGTAGTCTCTCCCCTAGTCACTCACTTCAAGGTAGTAGCTCCCATGTGAATGGCAATTCATGAATTTCCTTGGACTTTGGCAGTGAAGTTCGGCATTCCAAGGTAAATATTACACAAAAACTTATTCTTATACATGTCAAGGGATAGCTATAGATGGTAGAGAGCATATAAATAATTTGAAATTTTGAGTATTGAGTTCTGGAGGGGTGCTTATTTTTGGCTGTATCAGATATCATACTCCTGGAATTAGAAGTTGTTCTGTTCAGCAATGTATATTTAGCTGTCACAAAACCTAATGATGAACAGTGGATCTGAATACTACCCTTCAATACTTCAAAAATATTACTGGGTCATATTTTTCCTATAATGATGTCTGTGTCTGGGCATTATAAGGTTAAAAAGCAAAATTATTTGATAGTGTCTGACTATTATTCGAGATATTTAGAAATACTACATCTGCCGACAACCACAAGCAGCCAGGTCGTGGCCAGGCTCAAGGCTACATTCGCAAGCCATGGCATTCCGGATGTGCTTATCAGTGACAATGGGCCCCAGCTAGTTTCAGCAGAGATGAGGGAGTTTAGCAGAGAGTACGACTTCAAACACGTGACAACAAGCCCGCATCATCCTCAGAGCAATGGACATGCAGAGAGAGCAGTTCAGATTGCAAAAGGAATACTTCGATAGGAAGACCCCCACCCCTCGCTCTGATGACATACAGAGCCACACCGACCGCTTCCACAGGGGTCAGCCCAGCTGAGATGTTGATGGGCAGGAAGATCAGAACCACCTTGCCCACTTTACAGGACAATCTTAACCCAAGCTGGCCCAACCAGGACTTCATCAAGCAGGCTGATGCAGTGGCCAAACAAAAGCAGGCGTACTTCTACAACCGCAGGAACGCGGTGAGGACTCTCCCTCCGCTGAACCCGGGAGATGCAGTTCTCACAAAACTGGATGGACAGAAACAATGGATCACGCCAGCTGTTGTCCAAAGCCCCAGCTCCACGCCCAGATCCTACACAGTGGAGACAGCACTAGGTGAGTGTTACAGGAGGAACAAGCGCCACCTGCTGGCCACACCCAGGCCGTTGTCTGCATCTGTCACCCAAAGGACTGAGCAGGTCACAACAGCACAGGATCAGAGCAACACTCCTACTCAGGACACAGAGACACCGGTCACGGCTACACCAGAGAATGGTACTGTCACTCGTTCAGGCAAAGTGAGTAAACCAGCAGTCAGGCTGGATTTGTAAGGACTGTGGGCCGTGAGAGTTTTTTTTCTTGTTACAGATTGTTATTGGTTATGAAAAGGGGGAAGCAGGTGAATTGGAATATATATATATATATATATATATATATATATATATTTTGCACTATTTAGCGAAATGTTAACTCTGAAATCTATTTGCTTAAGTCATACACCTGTTGGTAGTTTGTTGAAAGAGACGCAATACAAGGATAGTTTAGCGTCCTTGTTTTTTTCTGTTATACCGTTAGAAGTCCTGGAACAAAGGATGATACTCAGAAATGTTATTGCTATAACTTGTACTGCTAGAAGTGTTGAGTACAATCTTGTGTTTTAGCCGAGAGCTAACGTTAATTTTTGCAGGAGTTAATAGAAATTTTGAGTAAATTGTCTTAGAAAAAAGGGGAGATGTAATGAATGAATGTTAAGAGTAGGGCATCCTAGCACTTAACTATCTTTGATAGGTAGGGGAGCATTGTGGGTACCAGGAAGTTGGGGCACGCACGGAGAACACTACCCCTTGTAAGTTGGTGTTGAGCAAGACGTTTTGAGTAAAGAACACGGAAACGAAGCCACGGACTCAGTGAGTGTGTTTTTATGTCACTTAGTAAATCTACAGGCATTACATCAAGGATCTGTTCTGGGCCCTTTGCTTTTTTCTCTATACATGCTTCCCCTTGGAAATATCATAAGTAGACTTGATGTTAAATACCATTGTTATGCAGACAACACGCAGCTCTATATATCCTTTAAGCCAGGTAAAAATGATCCGGTTACTAGATTAGAGATGTGTCTTAAAGCTGTTAAAGCTTGGACGACGCAAAATTTTCTTTCACTAAACCCAGATAAGACTGAAATATTGGTACTGGGTCCCAAATCTCTTAGAGACTCATTCATTAAGTTTTCTCTTAACTTAGATGGCCTCTCTGTTTCTGCCAAAGCTGTTGTTAAAAACCTTGGTGTGACCCTTGATTCAGAACTCTCTTTCCAGGCTCACATCAACATTATCATTCAAGTGGCTTTTTTCCATCTTCGAAACATATCTAAACTCAGAAAAATGATGTCCCCTCAGCACGCTGAAAAAATGGTTCCGCATTTGGGTCCTCTCGGCTGGACTATTGTAATGTCTTACTGTCTGGTTGCACTAGCTCGGCCCTGAAACGTCTTCAATTAGTGCAGAATGCTGCAGCTAGGGTTCTGACTAGGACTAAGAAATATGTTCACATTAGCCTGGTGCTCAAAAATCTTCATTGGCTGCCTGTAAAATTCAGAATTGAGTACAAAATACCACTACTAATTTACAAAGCTTTAAATGACTTGGCCCTGTGCAAGAGCAACTGTGCTTTTTTCCAAGCAGCTAAAGTGCTGTAATTTTTTTAAAAATAGCGTACAATTGAAATGGTGTATTATTTTCAGGTAGGACCTCTTTTAGGCTGCGAAAATGCGCTGTTTCTGTGTTTCCGTTCACAACAGTGTATCGCCTAAATTTTCACCCAGCACTATGCCCTGGTGCGGCTACCTGGAGGAAATCAGAGAGCTTTCTACTGCATCTAATGTAAGTAGTGGCAATTTGTAGCTCATACAACCCCACTTCAAAAAAAGTGAACTCTCCCTTTAAGCAAATCCACGTGGAACCGGTGGCACTGAGCATGCATTAACGGTGCCAGTGGGGCTTGCTACAGCCTTAGTCACCGGGGAGGTCCACATGGTACAAGTGTTTTGAAAATCAAAAGTGATCTTGCAGCCTGGTGTAAGTGTAGGGCCTCAGTGCTGCAAGAAGTGGATGAAGGGGTGTTGACTGTTTCCTGACCAGTTGCTCCTAAATCTTTACTTGCCACATGACACAGGACTGTATTTTTATTAATATGCAGTAGTTTTATCCAGTGCCTCACCCCCCTCTTTTCTGTGTCTCTTTTCAAGGATCTTTTCCCTCCACTACCCTGAGTCCTGGACCATCCAAGCCCTGTCCCTCAACATGAGCGCTGGCTGCTGCTGTCCTGCTGTCCTGATTTGGTCCTGATCCAGTTCTGCACCATCCTCGGCATGCCACTTCCTGGAGCTACCGATGCCACTGTTCAGATGGACTTTAATGGAACTCTATTGCCATTTTATTCTATTTTGCTTTATCTTGTTATTAATTAGCTAGCCCGCGGAGGATGGGCTTCCCCACTATAGCTGGGTTCCTCCTGAGATTTCTTCCCACTGGGGAATTTTTTCTCACCACTGTTTGAGGATTTTTCTCCCTACTGGGAGTTTTTTGCCTCATTTTCAGTAGTGGGGAATAGGCTGGGCACTGCCCTTTCATTTATTTAATCTCTCACTGTAAAGCGTCTTTGTGACAGTCTCTGTGAAAAGCGCGATACAAATAAATTGAATTGAATTGAATAAAATTAGGAGCTGACTGAATAACACAATCACACCCACTGTCACGCAGAGTGGCAGGACCAAAATGCAACACAACCAACACAAGAGAAGTTTTTCTGGCTTTGAATGATTCTTGAGCAGGGGTAAACAGAATGCAGAGCAGGGTAGCTTGGTGCAGATCAGGATCAGGAACTCGTGGATCTTGAGTGGAGCTCTTCTGGGAACTCAAGGGAGCAGGCGCCGATGGCCGGGTCACCCACATGGCAAGCGGGAGAGTTAACACCGGGCCACCGGGGCAGGCTGGCTTGAGGCTCAGCAGACAGGATCATGTCCACGCAGGCAGGCAGCAGAGCGGCAAGACAGGTGGCTTGGACAGGGGCATAGAAGGCGGCAGACAGGAACCAGGAAGCACACAGGCAGAACTCAGAGTCGGAGGCAGAAGGCTATCAGGTTTACCGGGGCAGGAACGAGAGGATGTCATCAGAGGCAGGCAGAGTCGATCCCAGGAAGTCAGACCTTAGACAAAGGCTGGAGAGTAGTGCATGCTGCAACAACAATCTGGCAGGGGAGCCCGAGTGGTCGGAGTCCTTGTCGACCGATGGCTCCTCAGCAGGATTGTCAGAGGAGCCCAAGTGGTCAGAGTCCGTCTTGAGAGAATCCCCCACAGGGAGATCAGGCAGGGAAGAGGTGCGGGCCAGGGGGCGGGGATTCCTCGAAGGCATGGTGGCGCCAGAGGGCTGGTCAGGATGGTGACGGTGGAAGTCGGTGATGAGGTCCGGGTCAAGGATGTGGAAAGCAGGAACCTAAGACCTCTCCTCAGGACCGTAGTCCTCCCAGTCCACTAAGTACTGGTGTCCCCTCCCACGAAGACGGGACCGGACCAGGTGCCGCAAGGAGTAAGCTGGACCCCCGTCAATAAGGCGAGGAGGAGGAGGATGTGGAACAGCTGGCCACAAAAGACTCTCGTGGACCGGCTTCATCTTGGACACATGGAAGGTGGTGTGGACACGCATGGAGTAAGGAAGCTTGAGTCTCACCGCCGTAGGACTGATGACCCTCTGGATGGGGAATGGGCCAACGAACCTGGGTGCAAGCTTATTAGACTCCACCTGGAGAGGCAGATCTCGGGTGGAAAGCCACACCTTCTGCCCAACTTGGTAGACTGAGGCAGGAGAGTGCCGCCGGTTGGCCGAGGCAGCATAGCGCCCAACGGCGCTCTAGAGGGCAGAGTGAGCCTGGGCCCAGGTTTGGTGACAGCGGCGGATGAGGGCTAGGGCTGACGGGCAGGAGACCTCTCTCTGTCCAAGGCCTGGAAAAGTGGAGGCTGATAGCCAAAGATGCACTGGAATGGATAGAGGCCACTGGTGGGAGCTGGTGAGGGAATTGTGGGCGTACTCCACCCACAGGAGGATGGGTTCTGGGACACCATGCAGCGGAGGGCAGTCTCCATCTCCTGGTTGATCTGCTCCATCTGGCCATTGGACTGGGGGTGGAATCCAAAAGAGAGACTGGCGGTGGCTCCCATCAGGCTACAGAACTCCTTCCAGAAGGCTGAGGAGAACTGAGGATCCCGGTCAGACACCACATCAATGGGGAGGCCATGCAGACGGGAGACTTGTAGCAGGATCTGTTGCGCAGTCTCCTTAGCTGATGGCAGATTGGGCAGAGGGACGAAGTAAGCCATCTTGCTGAAGCAGTCGACCACCGTGAGGATGACTGTGTTACCATCAGAGGGTGGAAGGCCCGTGACAAAGTCCATAGAGATGTGGAACTAAGGTCTACAGTGTAGTGAAAAAGTATTTGCCCCCTTCCTGATTTCTTATTTTTTTGCATATTTCTCACAATTAAATGTTTCAGATCATCAAACAAATTTTAATGTGAGACAAAGATAGCCCAAGTAAATACAAAATGAAGTTTTTAAATGATGATTTCATTTATTAAGGGGAAAAAGCTATCCATACCTACCTGGCCCAATGTGAAAAAGTGATTGCCTGCCCCCCCGTTTAATCATGAATTAACTGTGATTAACCACATTTTTTAGTTCAATTTCACTAGCCAGACCCAGGCCTGATTACTGCCAGACCTGTTGAATCAAGAAATCACTTCAATAGAGCCTGTTTGACAAAGAGAAGTAGGCTAAAAGATCTCAAAAAGCAACATATCATGCTGCGAACTAAAGAAATTCAAGAACAGATGAGAAACAAAGTAATTGACATCTATCAGTCTGGAAAGGGTAACAAAGCCATTTGTAAGGCTTTGGAACTCCAGCAAATCACGGTGAGAGCCAATATCCACAAATGGAGAAAACTTGGAACAGTGGTGAGCCTTCCCAGGAGTGGCTGGCCTACCAAAATTACTCTAAGAGTGCATCAACAACTCATCCAGGAGGTCACAAAGATCCCAGAACAACATCTAAAGAACTGCAAGCCTCACTTGCCTCAGTTAAAGTCAGTGTTCATGATTCAACAATAAGAAAGAGACTGGGCAAAAATGGCATCCATGGGAGAGTTCCAAGGCGAAAACCACTGCTGACCAAAAAGAACACAAAGGCTCGTCTCACGTTTGTCAAAATACATCTTGATGATCCCCAAGACTTTTGGGAAAATATTCTGTGGACTGACGAGACAAAAGTTGAACTTTTTGGAAGGTGTGCATCCCATTACATCTGGCGTAAAACTAACACAGCATTTCATAAAGAAAACATCATACCAAAAGTCAAACATGGTGGTGGTAGTGTGATGGTTTGGGGCTGCTTTGCTGCCTCAGGACCTGGATGACTTGCCATAATTGATGGAACCATGAAATCTTCTCTCTACCGGAAAATCCTGAAGGAGAATGTCCAACCATCAGTTTGTGACCTCAAGCTCAAGCACACTTGGGTTATGCAGAAGGACAATGATCCGAAACACACAAGCAAGTCCACCTCTGAATGGCTTAAAAAACAAAATGAAGATTTTGGAGTGGCCTAGTCAAAGTCCGGACTTAAATACGATTGAGATGCTGTGGCATGACCTTAAACAGGCTGTTCATGCTTGGAATCCCTCCATTCCGGCTTAATTAAAACAACTCTGCAAAGAAGACTGGGCCAAAATTCTTTCACAGTGATGTGAAAGACTTATTGCCAGTTATCCCAAATGTTTGATTGCAGTTGTTGTCACCAAGGAGCAACCAGTTATAAGGTTTTGGGGGCAATTACTTTTTCACATAGGGCCATGTAGTTTTGGATAGGTTTTTCAAAGGAAATCATCATTTAAAAACTGCATTTTGGATTTACTCGGATTATCTTTGTCAAATATTAAAATTTGTTTGATGATCTGAAACATTTTAGTTTGATAAATATGGAAAAAATAAATAAATCAGGAAGGGGGCAAACACTTTTTCACGGCACTGTATATGAGACAGGAAGGGGTTGGAGGAGTCCAGCAGGAGCCTGATGGGAATCCTAGTGCTTACTGCAGATGGGGCATGCCTTAACAAAGTTGCGGGTGTCTTCCTCCAGGGTGGGCCACCTGAAGCATTGAAGGAGGATGTCTCGGGTTCGCTGGGAACCAGGATGGCTGGTGAGCTTAGAGGCGTGGACCCACTGCAAAACCTCCGACCTAAGGGCTTCAGATATGTACAGACAGTTGGGGGTACAGGCGCTGGGACCAGGTTGACCCTCAGTGGCGGCCCTCACTCTCTCCTCAATGTCACAGGACAGGACGGCTACGACACAGGGGTAGGGAAGGATGGAACCAGGGTGGAATCTTCCCCATTCAGGAAGTGTCAGGACAGGGCATCAGGCTTGGCATTGCGGGACCCCGGGCGGTAGAAGAGAGTGAAGTTGAAACGGGTGAAGAAGAGGTACCAGCGAGTCTAGCGGGAGTTCAGCCTCTTAGCAGTGCGGATGTACTCAAGGTTCTTGTGGTCCATACTAAGAAGGGTTCCTTGGTGCCCTCCAACCAATGCCGCCACTCCTCCAGAGCCAGCTTCTCCGCCAACAGCTCCCTGTTCCCGATGTCATAGTTCTTCTTGGCAGAGGACAGGCACCGAGAGAAGAAGGCGCAGGGGTGAAGCTTCTGGTCAGAGGTGGATCTTTGGGACAGGACAGCCCCTACCCCCACATCCGAGGCGTCCACCTCCACCACGAACTGGCAATCTGGGTCTGGCATTTGGAGGATGGCCGCAGAGGTGAATCTGGTTTTCAGGGTCTGGAAGGCCTTGCCAGCAGCAGGGGACCACTGGAGGGGAACTTTGGAGCTGGTGAGGGCAGTAAAAGAGGCGGCTACTGAACTGTAGTTGCGGATGAAGTGGCAATAGAAATTAGCAAACCCCAGGAAGCGTTGCAGTTGTTTGCGGGAGTCAGGAACAGGCCAGGAGGTGACCGCAGAGATCTTCGCTGGGTCCATCCGGATGCTTCCCGTAGCCACGATGTGCCCCAGTAACGAGACAGATGAGGCATGGAATTTGCATTTCTCTGCCTTGACAAACAGGGAGTTCTCAAGGAGGCGCTGGAGCACAGACTGGACATGATGAAGGTGCTCTTTCCTGGTCTTTGATAAGATGAGGATGTCGTCCATGTAAACAAAGACAAAGCGGTTGAGCATGTCTCAGAGCACATTGTTAACCAGGGCTTGGAAGACGGCAGAAACGTTAGTGTGACCGAAAGCCATATCCCGGTATTCGTACTACCCTGCAGGGGTGTTGAATGCCATCTTCCATTCGTCCCCCTCTCTGATGCAGTCCAGATGATAGGCATTATGGAGTTCGAGCTTGGTGAATATGGTGGCCCCCTGAAGCAGTTCGAAGGCGGAAGAGATGAGTGGCAGGGGATAGTGGTTCTTGACTGTTATCTCGTTCAAGCCCTGATAGTCAAAGCAGGGTCTCAAGGTCTTATCCTTCTCCACAACAAAGAAGCCCGCCCCAGCACGATATGAGGAGGGGTGGATGAGGAGCCGGGCTTGGAGATGCGGTCTGTGGTTGTAGGGAGGTTGTGTTGTCGAGCTCACCTGTACCTCCCAAGCTACAGGTGAGCCTTGCCTTTTTCTGGACTGGCTGACACAAAGTGACTCTCCTTCATACAGTACAGGCACAGGTTCAGGTGACGTTGACGGTCCCGTTCTTCTGGAGTGAGAGGGGTGCGGCCCAGCTGCATGGGTTCCAACTCCTTCATTTGCGGAGTAGGCGAGGTGGACGATCGGGTGGAGCCTGCTCTGGACTGGGCTGGTGTCTGGCAGTGGGAAGCTCCCTGACTTCTCTCCCGCCTACGGGCCTGGATGCGGAGGTCAATTCTTATGGCTTGCTCGATGATTCTATTAAGTGTGAAGGGAACCTTGTACGATACCAGTTCATCCTTGAGGTAGTCAGCCAGACGGTTGAGGAAGGCGTCCACCTGGGCTGCAAGGTTCCAGCGGCTCCAGCTGGCTCTGGTGCGGAAGTTGATGGAGTAGTCAGCAACTGGCCTGTTCCCTTGTTTCAGGCTCAGTAGCCCCTGAACAGCCTCGGAGCTGGAGACCCCAAGCTGAAGACCTTTTGTAGCTCCTCAGCGAAGGACTGGAAGGAGATGCAGGCTGGAGACTCTCCCACTCAGCGGTGCCCCATTGACAAGCCCGGCCCGTCAGGTGGTTGATCGCAAAGGCTTCCTTCGCCTGCTCTGAAGCAAAGGTACAGGGCTGGAAGGAGAACAGCAGGGAACAATTTGTCAGGAAAGGGCAACAGGTCTCTGGGTCTCCATCGTAGTGCTCAGGGGTTCCCACTTGAGGTTCTGGGACCCCAATGGGTAGCGTGGGATCAGGAGCTGGTACTGGTGCAGGAGGGGCAGCAGGCTGAGCCACCATGGATGTCAGCTGCTTCAATTGGCCAGCTAATGCAGCGAGGGATTGCCTGGTGTCTGAGGCGGCTGCTAACATCATTGCCTCATGGTATTGGAGGACGGCTTCAATCTTCTTGAGTCGGCTCAGGGGAGTGGGATTGTGTGCTGGGTCCATAACTGTCCAGATTGTACTGACACGGGGAGTGGCAGGACCCAAATGCAACACAACCAACACGAGTGAAGTTTTCCTGGCTTTGAATGATTCTTGAGCAGGGGTAAACAGAATGCAGAGCAGGGTAGCTTGGTGCAGATCAGGATCAGGAACTCATGGATCTTGAGTGGACCTCTTCCAGGAACTCGAGGGAGCAGGCGCCGATGGTGGGATTTGAACCCAGGTCGGCCGCACGGCAGGCGGGAGTGTTACTACCGGGCCACCAGGGCATGGAAGGCAGCACACGGGAACCAGGAAGCACACAGGCAGAACTCGGATTCAGAGGCAGAAGGCTATCAGGTTTACCGGGGCAGGAACGAGAGGACGTCGTCAGAGGCAGGCAGAGTCGATTCCAGGAAGTCAGACCGAAGACAAAGGCTGGAGAGTAGTGCATGCAGCGACAATCTGGCAATGGGTAAGAGAAACAGAGCTGCTTATATACCGGCTGGGTAATGAGACTCAGCTGGGAACAATTACAGTAGAAGGGGTGTGGCCAGGCAGAGGGAGAGACGGCAGTAGCAGGGCAGACTGTGACACCGACAGCATGATACAAGTGAGTCTGGCAACAAGATCAGAGTTGAAAACAAAAGAGGCTAAAAGAAAACTTAATAAAAGTGGACTAACTAAACAGGCTTCCTTATTGAGTATGTCATGGTGGCTAAACTGTATCATACCATAACATAACATAACATGAATGGCGAGAACAGGCCGTTCAGCCCAACTACGCTCGCCAGTTTCTTTATACTATTGTGAATATATCCCTTCAGATACTCAATGACTCAATGGTATCTAGCTTTAAGTCAAGCCTGCTCTTGAAAACCCCCAAGGTCTCTGCCTCAACAATATGGTCAGGCAAGCTATTCCACATCGAAATTACTCTTTGGGTGAAGAAATATTTCCGAATATCAGTGCTAAATTTACCTTTGGTCAACTTCCATTTGTGACCCCGAGTTCTACTAACAACACTTGGTCGAAGGAATCCTACATAATTCACTTTGTTAATCCCTTTAACATATTTAAAGACCTCAATCAAATCACCCCTTAGTCTCCTTTTCCTAAGACTAAAAAGATTAAGGA
Source organism: Gymnothorax javanicus (assembly GCA_029692085.1). NCBI lineage: Eukaryota > Metazoa > Chordata > Actinopteri > Anguilliformes > Muraenidae > Gymnothorax > Gymnothorax javanicus. The sequence continues at coordinate 7,344,723 of CM056208.1, read as the reverse complement.
TCTTCAGCCTCTTCTCATAGCTTTCATGTTTTATACCTGGAATTAGCTTAGTGGCTCTTCTCTGAACTTTCCCTAGAGCCTCTATATCTTTCTTAAAGTATGGTCCCCAGAACTGTACACAATACTCCAGATGTGGTCTGACAAATGTGTTGTACAAAAGAAGCATCACCTCCTTAGATTTGTACTCAATACTTTTGGCAATGTATCCCAGCATCCGATTGGCTTTTTTAACTGCTATGGCACAATGGCTAGAGCCTGTGAGGGTTTAGTCAACAATCACTCCCAGATCTTTCTCGTGTGGAGCACATTCCAGTTTTAAACCTCCCATGAAGTAATCCCGTCTAATGTTTTTATTACCTACATGTACAACTTTACATTTCACTACATTAAATTTCATTTGCCACATTTCTGCCCAATTCTGGATTCTATCCAAATCATCCTAAATCACTTTAGTGGACTCTAAACTATTTGCCAAACCCCCCAATTTAGTATCATCTGCAAATTTAACTAATCTGCTCTCAATATTCCTATCAAGGTCAGTCATCTATTCCCCTCAATAAACGTGCAGACTTGTAAAGTGTGCTCCAGTGTTTTTACTTTTGGGTAGTCTTTCTGAAGTACCCAGGTAAAAGGCTTTTTCTATGTCTATTGTCGTTTACTGTTGAGCACCTCTCCTCACTTTTGAAACTTGGCTGAAGCGCGTTGGACTTTTGCATATATTCCTATCAAGGTCATTAATGTAGATGAGGAACAGCAGGGGTCCCAACACCGAGCCCTGGGGGACACCACTCCCCACCATACCTAGCTCAGATGAGATACCATTGACCACCACTCTTTGTGTTCTGTCCTGTAACCAGTTTTGAATCCACTCCAGAATACCTCCTGTAACTCCAATGGAGCTCATTTTAAAAATTAGTCTCTTATGCGGTACTGTATCAAATGCTTTCTGAAAATCCAAGTATATGATGTCATAAGCCCTGCTCTGGTCATAAGTCTTGGTGGCCTCTTCAAAAAATAACAGAAGGTTTGTCAGGCATGACCTTCCCTTACGGAAACCATGTTGGCTATCCCTCAAGATACTGTTACGTTTAAGAAATAAGTCCAGCTCATCTTTTACGATAGATTCCAATATTTTGCACGCAATGCAAGTTAAACTGACTGGCCTGTAATTTCCTGGCTCAGTACGGTCTTATATATTGGTATTTTATTGCCCTGTTTCCAATCATTTGGTTTTTCTCCAGTTTCTAAAGACCATCTGAAGATGGCGGATAGCGGCTTAAAGATGATCTCACCAAATTCCCTGAGCACTCTAGGATATAAGCCATCAGGACTCGCCGCCTTATCTGCCTTTAGTTTATGCAACTTGTCTAATACTTCGTTATCCCTAACCTCAATTTCCGCTAAATAATCTTGAGCATTTAACATGCCCTCTGGCCGAATGAAGACCCACTCTGAGGTAAAATTCTCAACAAAGTAACTGTTTAAGGCATCCGCAATATCCTTGTTATCATATAGCAGCAATCCATTTTTATTCTTTATGCACTTAACCTGCTCTTTGATTTTCCTTTTTCTGCTACAGTACTGAAAGAAGCGCTTAGGGTTAGTTTTTGCCCCCTCTGCAATTTGTCTTTCATACAGTCTTCTAGCATTCCTCAGCTCTTTTTTGACCACAGCCCGCATTTTACAGTATTCAGCCTTAGTGTTCTCATTGTTATGCTTTATGTACATCTTATAAAGATTCCTCTTTTCCCTCAAAATCCTACAAATACTTTTGGTCATCCACTGAGGATTCTGCTTTTTCAGCGTACTTTTGGACACCTTTGGAATGAATTTGCATTGTGAATCAAGTAAAACCCCCTTAAATCTTTCCCACATCTCATTTACAGACTCACAGTCCAGGAGTGTCTCCCGTTTTATTTCACTTAGATATGAGCGCATCCTGTCAAAGTTTGCTCACTTAAAATTGAAAATTTTTGTTTCTGAGTACACCTTTTTAACTTCCCATGAAACATAAAAATTAACAGCAGAGTGATCACTTGTCCCAAGTGGCTCCAGTACCTCAACATTGCTAATACTATCTGGGTCATTACAGAGCACTAAGTCTAAAATTGCCTTCTCTCTTGTCGGTTTATTAACATACTGCACCAAAAAATTATCATTTATAACATCTAGAAATTCTTCCTCCCCCCTACCCTGTCCTTTCACCATTTCCCAATCAATACCAGGATAATTTAAGTCTCCCATAATAATAGTCCCTCCACATCTACAAGCTTGCGTAATCCTCTTAAAAAGCATTTCATTGACTGTACTGTCCAAAGCTGGTGGCCAATAGCATACTCCTATGTTTAAACCTGTCCCGTGTTTGCCAATGAGCCTGACCTAGATATCTTCACAGGGCAAGGAATGTTCAATTTCAGGAATTTCCTGTACATTTATGTTTTCGTTCACATAGATTGCTACGCCCACTCCTCGCCTATTACATCTATCCTTCCTAAAGAGCTTATAACCTTCTATATTATATTCATCTCCATCCTCTTCACTAAGCCATGTCTCTGTAATCCCAAGTATGTCATAGCCCTCACTAATCATAACTGCCTCAAGCTCTGGAAATTTATTTTTTACGCTTCTTGCATTTAAATAAAAACATTTCAGGTTATTACTAATGCTCTTCCCCCTTGATTTCCCATGCGGCCACTGCTTCAAGCCCCGCACTACGCTTTGTTGCTTTAAAAGTATATCATCAATAGTGCATGTAACGCCGTCAGCTTCCATCAGGGCAGTCTGCATTTCCCTATGTCTAACACTCACTAACCTCCCTGCCCCCCAAGTCCCTAGTTTAAATCATCCTGTGCTACCCTCAACATACGCTGACCCAGTGCAAAGGTACCCCTCCGGTTCAGCTGCAGCCCGTCAGGCTTGAACAGGTCACAAGACAAAAACCCCAGTTCGCGTTAATATTCAAGCTTGGCAATGCGTTTATGCAGAAATGCGGTCAGGATAGAGAACGGAGGGGACTAAAAAACCCCGGTGAACGTCAATATTTATTGGCTAGAAGACTGTATGAAAGGCAAGCAACCAAGTATGAAACCAAGCCGGGTTATAGTTAGATATCCAGGTAATTCGATAATATTCTTGGCGTTGAGAGCTTGCTGGGGTTCGTTAGCTAAATCAGCTACAGAAGAACCAGGCGACAGTACCTCAGTCCTTGAAAACAACTGTTTTACTTTGTATATCGCACAATTAACTTAGTTCGACAATTATTTAGCGTTTAATTTATTCTCTAAATTTAGCGTTTAAATTTATTTTACTTTACCTTACTTTGCTTTGCTCCCGGGAGACTGAAACCCCCCCAAAAAAACCCCCAAAAACCCCCGTCGCCTTTGTTTGACCAGATTAGCGACTTAATTTGGCTGTTTGCTCACCGAGTTGTTACAGGGGGGAAAAGGGGAAAAGAAGGAGGAAGATTCTCCCTGCCCCTAATGCGACAAAGGTTATATCTCGGGAGCAAATCATCTAATCTCTATTACTGTTTGAGCCTTAACACACAAATTATTTTCAGAAAACCCCGTTTAAACAAGAGTAAATCTTCAGCTTCAATCCCACACATCTTCCTCTGTCTCAACTCAAGCAGAATGAACACCAACAAACAGCGCTACAGCACAGCCAACATACTACAATATCTTATCTACATACTACATAGTACATATCATACTACTGTGTATCGGATCGCATATTACATTTTATCATTATAGGTGCGGAAGGACATCAGTGGTCATCAGTAACCTCTCCAAACCAAAAACATGCCTTTTTACCGCGATAAGATTGAGACTTATGTCCATATCTCAACAAAGCCGCATCAGCAAGCACACATACTCATTGAAGGTAACGCTAATTTTATGGTCAGAACTTTTACCCTGCAATGGACAGCTTGCTGTTTAGAACTCAAAGAACCGAAGCCAAACGCAAGCTTGTATAAATGTTATTCACACCCTATAAGGAGCAAGTATAGCTCACTAAGTATAGCTATGCACACTGCTGTTGTCCCCTGTAAAAAACACACAGGCTCTCTTTCCTGTTATATACACACTGCTGTTTACTCCTCGAAAATACACACTGCCGGTCTCTCCTGATATATACACACTGCTGCTCTCTCCTGTTATATCCACACTGCTGCTCCCAAACTTTTTTTCATAATGTTTTACAATCTCCAAAATTTTGGACGTTAACGTGTACTGACCAGTTATTTATTATTTTCAACTTCTTTTATTCTTTCTATTTATCTATTGTGGTTACATACAGTGGTAAAATCACTTCAAAAAGCACAATGTTCTGTTGATAAAAGCAATACTATACCCCGAGTAAAACTTGTCCAAACCTTGGACTAGTGGTGAATCTTTCTTATGTGAAAACTGAATTAGAAGACATTAGCTTGCTGGAAATGCAGACCGAGGTACTTACCAAACCATGATTTTTGTGTTTGTTACACCCCTACTCAATATGGTGCACTGTCAAATAATAAAATAATCATATATTTAACACAAATAAACTTTTGAGGCATGAAATTCAATATGAACTAATGATTTTCTGGTTCCGTTTAGCATGAATTTATCAATATCAGTGCAGTTGAACATCAATGGTCACCAGTAACCTCTCCAAACACAAAACATGCCTTTTCTCCATAATAAAGTTTAGAGTTTAGTCCATTTTTCTTTGAAGTCCCCCAAGCCAGCACACATACTCATTAAATAAACTGCTGATTAAACAGTCAGAACATTCACCCTGCAATGGAAAGCTAGCAGTTCCCACTTCCGAGCTCACAACCTTATTTCAACACTTCCTACACATTATAAGGAACAAGTAAAACTCACTAACTCAGTAAAATTTGAAATATACCTTATTTTAACAGAACAGACATTCCACTTTCAGGGAAAATCAAACAATATATGCCTCCCAAGATTCAACAGAATGGTGCAATGAACGTACCAGGAAGAAGAAGAAGTAAGCCTGTTCGAGCCTAGTGGCCCATCGGGCCGGTGCTTAACCCCGGTTTCCATGGCATGAAGCGGCTAGGAGTATTGCTACTCCCCCTGGATGGGATGCCAGTCCCATGAGGTACTCCCCAGCTCTTAGACAAGTTTCCCTGCCTATTTGCTGGTACCCATTTATACACCTGGGTGGAGTGAGGCGTGGAGTGTGGGAGTACAGTGTTTTGCCCAAGAACACACCGCGAAGGCCATGGCCGGAGCTTGAACTCGGGACCTTACGATCTCAAGTCAAGCCTACTTGACCACTGCGCTACCGCGTCTCCATACCAGGGGGTCCACCAAAATGCATGACGAGTTAATATTTTAAACAGGAAAAAAACCTCGGCATTCGATTTTGTATAATTGAGTGATTGGCTACCAACACCAGTACTTGGCTGGATATAAGGGAGCACTGAATTTGTCAATGGAGGAATCTACACTTAAATATAGGGAACTACGCATTTTTTGTATGTAATGACTGTAATTGACAGTAGAACGTGAGAGGATCAATACCATGTCAAATTTTTTGCTTCAGAAAAGTGATTTTTCTTAACCACTAATTGGAATACCGTTGGCTCAGTGTAGCTAAAGTGGTTGCTACAGAGGACAACGATTTTTCTGTCACAAGAGATCATTTTTTTAGACTGCTGGATTGATACTATGGGCAAGGATATTTACGTTGTATGTGCACTTTATATACATCAGCTGATTTCCTGTCGTCCAAACACATCAAAACATCCAGGACATTGCAACACAATGTATTTTTGGATTGGCTAAAATGTACGAAATGGTGGCATTCATGATCTTGGGCAAATTATTTGTATTTCAGAGGTTTGATGTTTGATTATCCAGTGCATAAAAATTTCAAAAATTCTGAAAAAATATTTATGGTACGAGAAGAACGTGTACTTTTTTGGGGGTAAGAGCTGAAAAAGTGTCTTCTTTTCCTTTTATGTCATCTGGATCAGCAAGTAGGGGCCCGGGTAAGCAGACCAAGTTCTCTGGAATCAGGTTAAGGGCATCTTAGGCAAAGTCTGCATTCTTGAAATGCTCATCCGAGTCACCAGATAGCCCAAAAATGGCCCAGCTATTGATGTCCTGAAATAATTCTCTGCTGTGTCGACAGGATGGTTTTCCCTCAGGAGTTCTCTACCACTTAACCGAGGAATCTTGATGGTGGTATTAAATTTCTGGGCCATTTAAGTAGCTTCAGTGAACCAAGAGACACTGAAAACTTCATTGAAATTTCTTCTGAGTTCCTGGACGCTTGTAGCAATGTTGTTGATAGATGTATAGGCATCCACAATGTCTTGTGCACGCTTCTGAAGCTTGACAGTTGGAGATACTAAAGATACCGTTGGGTCAAAACAAATGCAACTAGGAACTCATTGTTGGAGACTGCATGCAGCAGACCCCATGCTTTGCAGGCAGTGTCACCATCCCAGTTGTCGTCATGCATTATTTGACCCAGACAATCAAACAAATACTGAGACACAGTAGCAAAGGTCTTGAAAGCATGGTGCCTTTCAACCCATCGGATTCTGCACAAATCCACCAGCTTCTGTCTCTTGTTCTTGGTCGCAGCTTGCCCAATCATTTCTAGTTTTCTTTGTCTCTTGGTTGATAATGAAAAGAACAGGGCAAGTTCTTTAAAGTGCACATAGCAGGTTAGAGTACCCATTGAACCAGAGCATCGGGAAATTACTTAGAGTCATAATTTTGGTGAAAAAAATATTTAATATTCACTGCATTGGCACAATAATGCGTTAATCTGAGGAACTTCACTTCCGTATCAAAAACACTGACAGGCCCCTACGTCAGCAGAGGGAACGTGGCAGATTTAAACAATCATAAAGGACGGACAACAGTGCTGATCTTGAAAATTAAAAGGCTGAAAACTTCTTTTTACATGAATATTACGGACCACAACCATATAATTTTGAGCCTGTCAGGCATCAGAGAGAACAAGAGCAACCAAGAATATATAGCAGCACTTTAAATTAAGCTCTAAATTTTCTTGACTGCATGTAGGCTTGACGTTTTTACGTACTGTAATGTTTCCCTGGGTACCAAAACATCAAGGTAGGCCGAAAAAGTACTGATTTCATCTGATACTGGTGGAGGTTGAGTACAGAATTCTTTCTATGTTGCCTTCTAGTTGGCAGTCTGTTCAACTCAATGGGATGAGTTATTCGCTAGCAAGCATGCTAACACTTTTCGCCATAAAATTAATGAATTTGAAAAGTTACTGCAGTTAGGGTTAGGAAGCAGAGAAGGGATAGAAATGCCTTTTTAGAATGTATACTGGACTTTGTAGACTGAGGCGGGCGGAAGACTTTTCAAATAAATTCTTTTTAATAAATTCAAGCATCTGTGATAATAGTCGCACATGTAACTCAGTACTTTTCTGAGAGTTCACATGCTGTAGCAAACGAATTATTCATCCCACTGACTTGAAACACCACAAACTAGAAGCTAACGTCAGCGATGGTGAAGGTTTCCAGCAGAATTCGCCAAGTTACCTCTGCAAACATACTAGTTGACGTTTGCCAATGAACGGAATCTGGCTAATTGCAACAATTTTGACTAATGTATAGGATAAATTAAAGTTTTTTTTTGGTTCCGATTTCTGACAGGTGTTTGTGTGGTAAATGTCAGCCAGTGCCATCAGCTGTGCTCCAGGTTCAGCTTGCCCCTTTTGCTACGTCATGTCACGTACTTTTAAAAAAATGCAGTTTTGATAAGATAGGCTCAAAATGCAACTCTTTCTTCTTGATTTCTGGCACCGTGTCATGTAAAACTTTAATCCTTTAAATGGTTATTTTCAGGATAGATAATGAATTTTGAAAAAAATTAAAACCTGTTATATGCACTCTAAGAACACCAAGCATATTCTTTACATCTGGCACAGTAAAGCCTTTTACAATGCAAAGACTCAGTGTGCGGCAGGCGCGGTGTCAGGGGTGGGCCCAACAGGCCTGGGCCCACCCACTTGCACAACTGGCCCACTTCAGCGTTCTCGCTGATGCTCATCACATGATCGTAATCCATCAGTGAGGAAGGTAAAATTACTCGCAGCAATCACAGTGGAGAATGTAATTGTTTTGTGCTGAATAAAAATTCAATGTCAAACAGCGGCGTCACCTGGCCAGGGTATTCGAGGCTGTAGCCCCGAAGATTTTTTTCTGTGGCCCCAAATAATTCTTCACCTTGAGCTGTTTGTCATGATGTAAATGAACAGTAGAACAAGACGCAGTGTTGCATTTTTCATCATCAATGAACGGAGGCACTAAAGACTACTCAGAGGGGGTTTATTACAGGAAAACACATCCAAATACTGTCTTATTCGCTGACAGGTCTCTGTGGAGTCTGTTGCTATGCACAAATGCTGATCTCACATAGTCAGTGTGTGAAAATGAACATGCACAGATTTTTTTAACCTGCAAAACAGTTAACGCTGGAGCGCAAACATCCACTCGCGTGGAGTCAGGAAAACGAAGTGTGTCAATGTTTAAATGAGTCCAAAGTTAAACAGCTAATGTTCAGTGTGCCTTCCCTTGGCTAGCAACACCAATCTAGCCATCCCACATGAGACATAGAATTACTTAACGAAACTCGTTTTCTATATAGCTCTGGTTCCAAAAAGATCCGCATCTACTAGACATGATCGCGACGAAGGCTTTGCGCCTCATTTCTGTGCCCCTTAACCCCACCAAGCAAGTATATGTCCAAACGACGTCTTTTCGAGGTCTTCCACAAACAAATAAATGACGTCCCCTGAGGAGCCAGAATGAAAGTTTTTATGACGTGTTTTTACGACATCCTCTGGACGTCCCGCATTGACGTCCACCAGACCTCTGCATAAGGTTAAAAATTTGTTCAAATGTGGTCATTCTGGGCATCTTTTCAACGTCAACTGCATACTTATTTTAGAGATACTTGACAAAATTTAAAAAAAAAAAAAAAAAAAAAATCCGCTTTCCTGTTTTTTTTTTTTTCCTCGCAATACTGCCCCATCTCTCTGACTGTTTCATTAGCTCTTAGATTTTGCTCTTAAGCAGCTGAGATGAACACTAATCATATTATAACAAGCAATGCTCCTTTTCGCGGTAATGAGGGGAATCAAACCTCCAAACTGTCAATTTCTGTGCTATACTCGCTACCTACTGCGCCGCAAAGTTAGGTGAAGCGCAATGAGTCGATAAGATGCGTTTCCCAACGACTACTTTCCACGGGTCATTAAACGAAGTCATAACAACTTGTATCCATAATATGAAAAATAATGTACTGGCCTTAAAGTATTATTGTGCTGGGAAAATAAAAACAATTAAGAAATATATTAACTTGCAATTTTGGGTTTGAAAGTTATCATAGTCGTATGATGGTATGGGGATGCATTAGTGCATATGGTGTGGGACACTTGCATAGTTTTCCCCACAACTGGGGCAATAAGAGATTTCATTTTATAATCCTCCCCAGTCTTTGAACTTTCGCGCCGAAGCGCTGCCGGACGAATAGCCTCTTCCTTGTTTGTTAGTAATTAACCGTAAAAACCTCGCAGAACTAGATTGCTGTAATAACTTGTGCCGCATGTAATTACTGTCGTGCGCTTTTCACGTGCTGTGCCATCCTTTTCATGTGCAATATGGTCCTTGGTCCCACCCCCCAGGGTATATACAATTGTGAATCAATCTTGACCCAGACAGTAAACATGAGACATCTGCCCGACATGCAGATCATGTCGGCAATTTGTAAGATTCACATTCAGCAGTCTTTATCGCTGTTTAACTTCATGAACATCTGTATCGTCCCGTCCGTACATAATAAAGAACCCACCACTTCCTGTAGCTCAACATATGTACTCTTGAAAATAAAAAACACTCTACTGTGTTAACTCAGATTACACCACAGATATGTGGTTCTATATTTGGACGTCAAAATAAGGTATTTTTTGGACGTCTAGTGGCGTGCAAGACAGGTGCAGGAAATAGATCCTTTTCACAGTTGCCATTTTACATGTCAAAGCTGGGCAAGCACTGATGTAATTAGGCTAATAAAAGTGATTATGGTTCCATTGCATATAGGTGTGTTTCAATCATTCCAGTAAGACAGCAACCACAACATAAGGGACATATGACTCTGAAACACCTGGACGGAATGAGACCATAATTATTACACCTGTGCTTGATGCATGACATGTCAAAATGGCCTCTGTTAAATAGGTCTGACACGAGCAAACAATGAATAGGCAAGAATTGGAGAACGCGCATGGAGTGACTCTTATAAATTGCTGACATGATCTGCACGTCGGGCGTACATCTCATGTTTGCTGGGTAAATAATAATAATAATAATAATAATAACAATAATCATCATCATCATCATCAACCTCAAAGCTCTCACTCCAGTTCTTGCTGATTAATTGTTTAATCACTTGTCTGACCTTTTTCACAAGGGCCATTTTGTCATGTCAAAGCAGCAAGTACAGGTGAAAAAAAAAATATGGTCTCATTCCATTTAGGTGTTTCGGGACCATACTGCCCTTGCGCTGTGGTTGCTGTCTCACTTGAAAAGTTGTGGCACAATAATATGGAATCGAAACATGATCAATTTTATTTGCCAATCACACATTTGCTAGCCCTGCTTTGTCTTGCAAAATGGCAACTGTGAACACGACCTAAATCCTGCACCTGTCTTGCACGTCAGAAGACTTCCAAAAAATATCTTATATTGACGTATAAGTGTAGAACCCCATATCAGTTGTGTAATCTGAGTTAACACTGCAGGGTGTTGTATTTTGAAGAGAACATACGTTGAGCTACAGGAAGAGGTGGGTTCTGTATTGTGGAGACAGGACTATGGGGATGTTCATGCTCTTAAACAGCGATACAAACTGTTGAATGAGATCTTAAAAATGCCGACGTAATCTGCACGTCAGGCAGACGACTCTAGTTTGCTGGGATGAATCCAAGACGCACAACATGACAAAATTAACATCTGAAAGGGGTCCTATTTAGACGTCAAAATCCTGAACCTTATTTGTGCGCCGTATTGACATACAGAGATGGTCCTGGACTGACCAACGCGATATTGACATGATCTGCACGTCGGGCGGACGTCTCATGTTTGCTGGGACGTAGCTAAATACCTGTGCTGTCACTTGAAATAGTTGCCCACAGGGACTCCGAAAGGCCCAAAAGGCAAAAGTAGGCAAGTAAAATGAAATCAGAGCGGTCGTATTATTTCTGTGCTCAGTCATCTTGAGAAAAAAATGCATAAAGGTAAATTCATGTTAAGTGATTGGGATAAATCACTAGCTAATGTTGCCTTTAGATTGTCTGTCCTTTCCGTTTTTCAGTGGGTGGGTGACCAAACTTCAATGGCCACATATTTGCCCACTTACAGACGCACCAAGCGCATCGTCATTAAGTCATCAGAATCCTCCACTGGTTTTCTCTTGTTGCTTTGGAAATTCTTTATTACGAATTTGAAAAGTCAGAAAAAGTGTCTGAGAATAGTAAATAAATTCGTCACTTGAAATGAAAGGATTTCGTTTTTTGTAAGCCTATGTTTTTATTCAGGCTATAGCCCAGCGTTCTACGTGGGCTATAGTAATACATTAGTTTCCAGATGTTCGTTTCCGGATATGTGGAATATGCGTATCGGCGGTATAGAACGCAGATGCATTCACTGTGTAATTTCATAGTTGCAAACGTGTTTTGTATTGAGACTGGCTGAACCTAAAATCAATGTTGGCAAGACGGAAGGTAGAGCTGAAAATTCCTGCTTGGCTTAATTGTCTCAATGTCGCCCTAAAGGTGTAGAGTCTTTCTTGGCAATATTGTGAATTGACAGTGCAGTGTTTTGATCTCTCTCCTGTTTAAAATCAATCTAGCTCACCCAACAGTCGATGTCGCTTTGGTTGCAACAAACTTTAATAAATAATAATCCAGCTGGGTTATCCAAATAACAAGGCTGTTCTTTATACAGAATTCAAATACCAGTGGTCTCATTGAACGGATGTATTGGTTGAACCTCAGCAAAAAGTAAGCATAGTAAGTAGGCTACGGTTTCATTTTCTCTTGATTTGAGTATGTTTCTTTTAATAAATACAGACTGTCGCAGGCAAATGAGAGGTTATCTCAGCATTAAAAACGTTGAATTGAAAGATTTAAAAAGTGTCACAGACATCAATCTGACGTGCTTGTCACCTTTCATAGCTTGATAAGACATTTCTGTTTTAGCAAAAGGAGCACCAGAAACCATCCGAGGAAGGCAAACAGTATTAACATCTGTAAGTAGAAGGCCCAGCCAAAATTTTGCAGGCCGACCCAAAATAGAAATCCTGGCGCCGCGTCTGGTGTGTGGCACAGTGAAATTGCAGTGCCTTCTGACTTATTTGCTGGTTGTGTGCCCACACACCTTTGAATTTGCCAGCCATATTCACTGCATCGTCATGGCCTTGTCCTCTTATATTGGCAGCATCCAAATTCCTGATTTTGCAAAGACAGCAAAATCAAGCCAGCAAGAGTTTCTCCAGTGATGTCGTCACATGCTACAAAAGTAGCGAATGCTTCCTGAAAAGGATTTGAAGAATCGACAAACGGAGTGACAACTGAAATTTGCTCAGTGTTGAAGGCATCTGTGATCACATCCGCAAGGACTGAATAGTACAGAGCACTGCAGATCTCCAACAAAAGTTTCCCTCTGATCTGACTGCCAAGTATGTCTATCATCCTATCTTGCATCTCCTTGGAAATATACATTGCATTGCTGTCACATTTTTTTTTAACCTTTATTTTGCCAGGAGGTCCCTTGAAATTGGATCTCTTTTGCTAGGGAGACCTGGCCGAGAGGCTGAACTGGTACAACAACGATAATAAAAAGCAACAATGCAAACAACATTACAATACACTTTCAATCAAGAATAGCAGGTGCACATTTCTGTTAATTTATGTTCCAGAAGAGTCTTGAATTCACCCAAGGAAATGAGTCCAGGAAGTTGTAAAGAGTTCTGAATGAGGTTCCAGGACCAGGGAGCGGCATAAGAGAAAGCTGCTCTACCAAGTTCAGTATGAATCCTGGGGACTTTATACAGCTTCCGTGTGGAAGAGCAGGAGCTGTACACACTGTGAACTGGAGACAACAGGTTGCATAGATGAGAGGGGAGTTTATACAAGATGGCTTTTTAAATAAAAATCCTCTGGGTCACTGAAGTCCAGAAGACCAGAGAGTTGAGACCACAGTGATGGGTCCTGAACGCTGAGTTGGTCATGAGTGGAGTGTTGAGGAGGCAGCATGCATATAAATAATGCTCCCTTAGTCCAAAGTACTTAACCCTCAAGCGACCAAGTGTTTTCAGCGACTAAACTGACCGAGTGGGGTCATAAATGACCCCGCTGTGTTTTATGCAAGAATTGTTATTTTTAATGACCATTTTTAAGTTCATCACATCCACACAGCTTCACTTATGTATGCCCGATATAAGTAAATGATCAAATGCAAAAAATTAAGCATTTTGATTAATTTTTATGAATGCCAAGAATAATGGAAAGTTGTGTGGGGTCGTTTATGACCCTAAAAAATGTACATGTTTTTCGAGTTTATGGGCATTGATTTTTGCCAATGGTCAATTTTCATTCACTAACCTTGCCTATCAGGACCAGAATAACATGGTTTGCAGCTGTATGTACCCTTGCCAAGGAAGTTATGTTTTCATTTGTTTGTGTGCGTGTCTATCTATCAGTCACCAACTTTACCCCAAAAACTAATGGTGCAATCTGCGCCAAAATTTACATAGGGGTCATTATTGGTCCAAGGACAAAATTGCTAAAATTTGATCTCATCTGAGCTGAGCACAATAAAACTAAAAATATTTTTGAATTAAAAATTGGCGTATTTGCCAGATTAACGGATTGAGTGTTTTTTATCATTCGATGGATGGTGTGTGGCCCCTCAGAGTACACATTTTCAATCTATAGAAAATGTCGTAATAATAAAAATAATCATAATAATTTGATTTGGATGAGGTATGCCGCCTTGGAGTTCTTTTTTGTCGACTCAAAAAAACTGTATCTCTGGGGTCATAAATGACCCCAAACATCTTTCAGCTGTCCTTGACACAGCAATAGGCCAATTTCTCTGAAAATCTATGAAAATTCCTTGGAGCAACAGCTTGACAAACTCATTGAAGGAAACACTTTTATGATTTAAAATATTAAAACAGCACATAGAAATGTATGTCTGGGGTCATAAATGACCCCACTCGGTCGCTTGAGGGTTAAAGGAGCACTATGGTGCGGCAAAAAGTAGCTCTAATATCACAAAGGACGCCTCGAACAATGCAAATCCACTTGTTTCCGCCTTGGCAGGGGACGTGTGTAGCAGACACAATTGATTTTGAAAATCTATCCAGCTGCGCCATTATATTCATTTTACCGCGCCATTGCCCAAGATCGAAAACGAAGCTATGACATATATCGGCACCTTGATTCAGCAGCCACTGTTTCCACGAAACAGTTATCCATTTTTCCAAATTGAGAAAAAACTTAATTTTTAACAGAAAACGCATAGCCTAGATTTTCCATAAAAATATCTATCAATAACACCAAAACTGTTCCACAATCATATAGTCTCTACGAATCCAAGGAATCCAATCCGGGGGAGGGAGCTACGAATCTCGAAAGGAACTCATTTCCATCGCAGCTCTCATGGCCGTGTGGCGCGCATGCAAGCAAACTCAAAATATTTAACGTTAGTTTTACAGGAAGAGATGACAATTAAGACGACCGAGATGCCACTTCTTTACATACCATTCGATATTGTTCAGTCGCATCAAGTCGACAGCTATACCAGAAGGCTGGCTAGGGCCAGTGGCGCCTTAGTGAGTCTATGTGTTTTCATCGTCGGCCTCTGACGCATACGACTCATACAAATACAGTAATTTTCTCACCGTTTCCTCCATACTCGCTTTTCCATCGGTGTCTGAATTATCCATTTCATACGAACCTTCTGACACCGACAAAACCAAATTTTTTGCCGCTCCAGCTAACTGTCATAGTCACCAATGGTTCGTGTTGCCACGGAGTTCTCACTATGACGCTGTCTCAGATAGTTGAGCTGTGCTGCGGTTACGTGGTTGAAGCTCGGCTACTCAATTTTAAAATTAAAATTCTACCATTCTGAATTACCTTTTTGGTATTCTTTTGTTGTCTGCGCAATATCTGTGTGTTATTGTTTACGATTGAATATGGTGGCCAAGGTGCCAGTTTACGTCATACTCGCGGGGAATCTCGCGCGCTCTCGTTGGTGCGCCTGCCAATTATGGCGGCTTACACAAGCGTGATAATTAGGCGCCTGGGACTACAATTAGGACTACAATTACTGATTTATTAGCATACTGCTGAAAATTATACTGCCTGAGTAGGGTTCACAAGGGTTCAGAATAACACAATAGGCCATTTGTGTGCGATTCCATACTGCTCCTTTAAAAAGGTTGTCTGTACCAATTTTTTCCGGGCAACAAGGTTACAACAAATTTTGTTTTTATAATAAAATCCCAGCACAGCCCTCAGGTGCTCCTGTGGAAGTTCATCAGCAGAATCAATGCGGAATGTCAGAAGAGCATTGAAGTTACTCCTGATACCTTCTTCCAGCACCCCATTATCCGTATGACCTCTGAGGGCAAATCCTTGTCGGCCACACAGAAGAACAGTCTTGAAGTTGCAAGTATCTTTCTGTTCAAGGCAATATGAGCCTCCGCTTCTGCATTCAGTCTGACATTCATGCCTTCAGCAGAATTTCTCTTATTTTCCAAGAAATTTTCACTTTTCAGCATAGCGTTGGAATGATACTTTTTCCCATCATGCTTCCTCATTTCATCAGAGTACTTGTTCCAGTTTCTTTACAATGAATTGACAAAGTAACCCACATTCTCACCACTGGCAAACATATCACAGTGCTTGCGCAAGATACCGTCGAACCATGGAGAATAAACAAGCCATGGATGTTTCTCTAGCCAGTCTACCCGGAATTTCCTGTTTCTTTTGTTTAGTCAACTAATAACAGGCTGAAAATTCTTCGTTGGAACTCACTGTTCTGTAAGAAAGCTAAACTTTTCTGCTTCATTGGAAGGTTTGTTGCCTAGGCAATTTCCAAAATCTATGGGTGTCTCTAGTCTTCTGGAGCAGGATAGACCAAAATATGATAGAATATAAGCAAAGGGGAAAGGAGCAAAATCCACTTCTCTAATCAACAGAAATGATTGGTTTTGTTGTTTGATTTATAAAGATCATAAATACACATGGTGTGTCTGTGCAAGTGCTTGTGTGTCAGTTAATTTTTCAAAAATAAAACCACAGTTCTCACATCACCATCAAATTTGGTGTCCGTATTCAGGGTCCTCAGAAATAATTGGGCATGGTAAATTCTTGGAAAATGGTGAAATCAAACTTGTCACCTGAATTTTCCATCAACGATGTGTCCAAATAGTAACCATACCTGCTGGTTTTGATGATACTATGTGTGGCGTGTGAGGCCCAAGCACAAAAAACAATTGTAACAAGTTCAGTAGCTTTTTGGCACTTCAGGAATGCACAATAATGCACACATTTCATGAGAAGCCCAAATAGAGACACACACACACACACACACACACACACACACACACACACGTACGCACCCTGCCCTCATGCCATGATATACCTGATGGAGAAGATAAACATGCAAAGTGTGCTGCATCTTGATCCAGTGTTGAGCTTTGTGGGTGTCGTATGATGACTGGAGCTGGAAAATTAGTGATAAAGCACCCAGGGGGAAGTTAATTAAAATTTGATTTGGACGCAAGGCTTACCTATCTCCCGTCATTTTGATTATTCGACAACTGCTTGAATTCAATGTAAAAGCACAGCTTATTTTTGTATCATAAACCAGCTTTTAGGAGCTGACTGAATAATGTGATCACACCAACACCATGTTATAAGTGAGTCTTGGCAGCAAGAGTTGAAAACAAGAGGCTATAAGAAAACTGTTATTGTAAGTGGACTAACTAAACAGGCTTGCTTATTGATTTTGTCATAGTGGCTAGACTCTATCATACTGCTATCTATTTGATGGCATATTGCGTTTTATCATCATAGGTGCTGAGGGACATCAATGGTCACCAGTAACCTCTCCAAACCAAAAAACATGCCTTTTTTCCATGATAAAATTGAGTTTTGTCCATTTCTCTACAAAGCCTCATCAGCAAGCACACATACTCATTAAAGGAACTGCTTATTTTACGGTCAGAACATTCACCCTGCAACGGACAGCTTGCTGTTTAAAACTCAAAGCGCCACACACAAACGCAAGCTTGTATAAGTGCTATTCACACCCCATAAGGAGCAAGTATAACTCACTAACACAGTAATATCTGAAATGTATCTTATTTTATCAAAAAGACATTACACTATCAGGAAAAAACAGGCAATATGCTACCTTAGATTGAACAGAATCCGTGCAACGGGCATAGCAGGAGATTTACCGAAGACTTTGAGCTGTTCACATTTTAAATAAGCAAAAACCGAGGCATTCTACGTCACTCAATGCGGTATAAATTCTATACAAATGGCCACATTAGGCAAAATCCTACAACATGCAGTATTTTTACCAAAGGCTAATGGTTACTCTTATTAACCAATGCAAACAAGCTCTGTGATCATCATGGCTATGGTAAGCCAAAAATAAAAGACAGTCAGCCAGCTAGCAAAAAGTAATATGAACTCTATTGTACTCACTCAATAAAGAAAAACTCTTATCATTGACCACTCTTAAATTCTATGCAAACCACGTATTCCAATGCCAAAATGAGGCTTGACTAGCAAAATAAAGAATGGCCGCGTCCAGATGAGCATTTCACTGTTGTGTCTCACGCTATAATTTATCACATTCCTGAATTACGCTGTTTAATAGAAAACAAATGTAATTACCGTAAGCACGTGAATAGTAATCTCCAATACATATTAGCAACGAACTAACGCCATCACTCTGCTAACTCACACTGCAGTCAAGCTATTGTTTATGCGTTTGAACTAGCAGTGGTTTGTATTGATCACTTTCACGTCATGAGTTGGGCTATGGGAAAAGCACTACAGATATGTGATACAGGAACATGTGGAACAAATGCCAAATCAGTTTTCTTCCACTGTCAACTGAGTGGCTAGCTAACGAACTAATGTTAACTAATGGTTATGGAACGGTACTGCTAGCACACTAGCTAGGTAACGTTAACTTAGTTATGAGAGTGTCACTTAGTTAGCCCGCTACAGTGCTAAGCCATACTGATATAAGCAACGTTAGACTTGGTATTCAGTTTCGCTAAATACTAACAGCATGACTTAACATGGAGAGATTTTTTTCTCACGCTCTCGGACAATAAATTTTCCGCAAAAGTGATATGTACCCAGGGTAATATTAAAAATATGTCAGGAGTTGGGCTATGGCAGTGGTTCTCAAACTCGTTCCTGGCGCCCTACTGTGTATGCTGGTTTTTTTTTACAGCCACAACTGCAATCTTAGATTTTTAACAAGGTGGCGATTTGTCTTAATTAGCTGCATTTCATGTTTAGCGCAGTTATTTACCACCTTTAGCTGCTTTTTTATGTACATATCCACTGTGCCATGAAGAATAGAAACCCTCAAACATGTTTTGCTTATTTTTCCATATTTGTGAGGATTTTCAGGTAAAAAAACATTCCTAAACAGATGAAAGTAAACTTTGAGATAATCAGTAAGCTCCAAATTGGGTTGCTGACCACAGGTGTTTTGAATTCTTTCAAAATAATTTGCCTGAACTTAATAAAATGAACATGAAACAAAACAGATGTGACTTTATTGTTTGCCAAATAAATTGTTGGTTTTTGCAACGATGTGTTGACAGTTTCACCAATGAGGAACCAATTGATTGTTCATGTTGATTAAGGATTTGGTCAAATCGTTTCTCTCTGCAGTTATTCATACTGGTTTCTAACATATCTCATTGTGAATATGAAATTTTAATTCTTCATTGCACGTGTAGATTTGTCAAATGTGGCTTAAGAGGACAAATAACTACTCTAAACATGAATGCACCTAATTAAGGCAAATCAACAGCTTGTTTAAGTCCTAAGATTGCAACTGTGGTCGGAACAAAAACAAGCATACACAGTGGGGCGCCAGGACCGAGTTTGAGAGCCACTGGGCTATGGAGAAAGTATTATAGTTTTCTGAGAGATTCAAATCTGGTACAAATGCCAAATCACGGTCTTCTTTCTAGGGCAAGCCATTGCAAGCACCATGTAAACAAAGCCTGCGATTCATTTGGGTATCCCAAGCCTGGTTTTGATCAAAAACGAATATTCATGATATGAATTGTTAAGAGTGGTCAATTGAAATTCTTTTTCAGAGAAAAAGAGCTGTATGGTACAAAAAACTCTCCCCTCCTGTTCTATTCAGAATAACTCCCATTGTCAATGTCTGCATCACATTTCCATTTCGTAAATGTAAACTAAGCACTTCTAGGTTGGTTTTGGAATTTTTTTTTTTTCTATGTACTCAGGTCATTCAGCTAAACACAGTTGACAGAATACAACCTAACTTGCTGTTACGTGAGGATTGAAATACTTTTCTGAGGGTCCAATCAATGTCTTTCAATTACTGTGGAAAGTTTATGCTGTCTGCAATTGGATAAAAATATGTGTCAATCAATAGATAATTATCAGGGAAGTTGCACGTGGGCGTGAACTATAGCTGTGCTTTACACAGATAACCCTAAGCAAGCATAAAAGAAACTGAATCTCAGTGAGAATGCATATGAGAATGCAATTGACTACTGAATTCTTCGAGAGATGACTTCATGCGTAAATTAATGGTAGGAAATAACGTGTTTTTAATACATGATGACTATAATTGGTAGTAAAATGACATAGTGTCAATACCATGTTGAATTTTTGTTGAAAACCTTCCATATTCAACAGCTTGAATAAAATAGTTTTTTTCACAGCACCAACTTCATATTTGGTACATAGATCAATCAGACCTTGCTCTTTTCACTGATCTAATTTGTTTTCTGGTAGACCTTGTCAGATTTTTGCTATAAGCATTCAAAATACAGGCGCGACAAGCTTTTTCCATTTTTAGGGGCCTATATATGAGAAAGTATAATTTTTGTTACAGATATAACATGTTTTCCTGATAATACTATAACATGTCTCGTATATTAAAAAGAATCAGACATCTGATGTCATTAAATCTGGAGATATAGAGAGCCAAAAGTGCTACCATGGATTAATGCGCATTCCAGGGAGCCATATTTGGCATGCCATAAATCTGCAAATATATCACATACAAAGCTCTCCTTCTGTGTACAGAGCCTTATTATATCAAAGAATCGTGTGTGAAAATTTGAACCATTTAGTGTGAACAGTTCAAAAGTTATTAGCCATCAAACTATGGATGTTTGATTATAGTACTCGTTTTTATGCTAAATATGGGGCCATGCCCCCTTTTTGTTGGCTTAATAT
Source organism: Gymnothorax javanicus (assembly GCA_029692085.1). Taxonomy (NCBI): domain Eukaryota; kingdom Metazoa; phylum Chordata; class Actinopteri; order Anguilliformes; family Muraenidae; genus Gymnothorax; species Gymnothorax javanicus. Next base: position 7,324,161 of record CM056208.1, on the reverse strand, counting down.
CTCCAAAACTAGCGGAGATATTGGCCTAAATTTTTGCTCAGTAATTATTAGTAACAAGGGCATCAAAACAAAAAGTTATGAAGCAAATCTGAAACGGTCAGTTGGGAGCCTTCTGGTGATTTGGCACGGAATTACCCGGCAGCAAAAAGAATTAATGAATGAAACAACAGTGAATTGACATCCTTTAAATGATGATCTATTAACCTCTTAAGCCCTGAGCCTCTGGTTCAAAAATGACATGCCCAAAATGAAATGAGTATATCTCTGCGACTACTTGGTCCATTTGAATAGTCTTGGTATCATAATAAAGGTAACACCTTGGGGATTTTTGTCATGGTGTAAGAATCAGTGTTTATGTCACTGAGTCAGAGTAAATGAAGATGGAACACAGCATAAATGAAACATCTCATGTGCGCCTAACGAAGTTTTACTTTTGTTATTTTTTAAATTATTCAGTTGCAAGCTGAAACCTCTAAAAATTACAGCACAGAATCTCACCATTATCTGTGCAAAAGTTTATTCTAATCAAATAAATCAGAGCAAAATTAGAGAGGTTTTAGTTCGGAAATGTCTCGGTGGCCTCTCCTAACTGTAGGTGGCCTCAACAAAACAGGCATACATTTCATCCAAATGCAACTTTATTATTGTTTTTATTCAGACTATAGACCAGCGTTCTACGTGGGCTATAGTAATACGTTAGTTTCCAGATGTTCGTTTCCAGATATGTGGAATATGCGTCTCAGCGGTATAGAACGCAGATGCATTCACTGTCTAATTTCATAGTTGCAAACGTGTTTTGTATTGAGACTGGCTGAAACTAAAATCAATGTTGGCAAGACGGAAGGTAGAGCTGAAAATTCCTGCTTGGCTTAATTGTCTCAATGTCGCCCTAAAAGTGTAGAGTCTTTCTTGGCAATATTGTGAATTGACAGTGCAGTGTTTTGATCTCTCTCCTGTTTAAAATCAATCTAGCTCACCCAACAGTTGATGTCGCTTTGGTTGCAACAAACTTTAATAAATAATAATCCAGCTGGGTCAAACAAATAACACGGCTGTTCTTTATACAGAATTCAAATACCAGTGGTCTAATTGAACGGATGTATTGGTTGAACCTCAGCAAAAAGTAAGCATAGTAAGTAGGCTACGGTTTCATTTTCTCTTGATTTGAGTATGTTTCTTTTAATAAATACAAACTGTCGCAGGCAAATGAGAGGTTATCTCAGCGTTAAAAATGTTTAATTGAAAGATTTAAAAAGTGTCACAGACATCAATCTGACGTGCTTGTCACCTTTCATAGCTTGATAAGACATTTCTGTTTTAGCAAAAGGAGCACCAGAAACCATCCGAGGAAGGCAAACAGTATTAACATCTGTAAGTAGAAGGCCCAGCCAAAATTTTGTAGGCCAACCCAAAATAGAAATCCTAGCGCCGCGCCTGGTGTGTGGCACAGTGAAATTGCAGTGCCTTCTGACTTATTTGCTGGTTGTGTGCCCACACACCTTTGAATTTGCCAGCCATATTCACTGCATCGTCATAGCCTTGTCCTCTTATATTGGCAGCATCCAAATTCCTGATTTTGCAAAGACAGCAAAATCAAGCCAGCAAGAGTTTCTTCAGTGATGTCGTCACATGCTACAAAAGTAGCGAATGCTTCCTGAAAAGGATTTGAAGAATCGACAAACGGAGTGACAACTGAAATTTGCTCAGTGTTGAAGGCATCTGTGATCTCATCCGCAAGGACTGAATAGTACAGAGCACTGCAGATCTCCAACAAAAGTTTCCCTCTGATCTGACTGCCAAGTATGTCTATCATCCTATCTTGCATCTCCTTGGAAATATACATTGCATTGCTGTCACATTTTTTTTAACCTTTATTTTGCCACGAGGTCCCTTGAAATTGGATCTCTTTTGCTAGGGAGACCTGGCCTTGAGGCTGAACTGGTACAACAACGATAATAAAAAGCAACAATGCAAACAACATTACAATACACTTTCAATCAAGAATAGCAGGTGCACATTTCTGTTAATTTATGTTCCAGAAGAGTCTTGAATTCACCCAAGGAAATGAGTCCAGGAAGTTGTAAAGAGTTCTGAATGAGGTTCCAGGACCAGGGAGCGGCATAAGAGAAAGCTGCTCTACCAAGTTCCGTATGAATCCTGGGGACTTTATACAGCTTCCGTGTGGAAGAGCAGGAGCTGTACACACTGTGAACTGGAGACAACAGGTTGCATAGATGAGAGGGGAGTTTATACAAGATGGCTTTTTAAATAAAAATCCTCTGGGTCACTGAAGTCCAGAAGACCAGAGAGTTGAGACCACAGTGATGGGTCCTGAACGCTGAGTTGGTTATGAGTGGAGTGTTGAGGAGGCAGCATGCATATAAATAATGCTCCCTTAGTCCAAAGTACTTAAAGGAGCACTATGGTGCGGCAAAAAGTAGCTCTAATATCACAAAGGACGCCTCGAACAATGCAAATCCACTTGTTTCCGCCTTGGCAGGGGACGTGTGTAGCAGACACAATTGATTTTGAAAATCTATCCAGCTGCGCCATTATATTCATATTACCGCGCCATTGCCCAAGATCGAAAACGAAGCTATGACATATATCGGCACCTTGATTCAGCAGCCACTGTTTCCACGAAACAGTTATCCATTTTTCCAAATTGAGAAAAAACTTAATTTTTAACAGAAAACGCATAGCCTAGATTTTCCATAAAAATATCTATCAATAACACCAAAACTGTTCCACAATCATATAGTCTCTACGAATCCAAGGAATCCAATCCGGGGGAGGGAGCTACGAATCTCAAAAGGAACTCATTTCCATCGCAGCTGTCATGGCCATGTGGCGCGCATGCAGGCAAACTCAAAATATTTAACGTTAGTTTTACAGGAAGAGATGACAATTAAGACGACCGAGATGCCACTTCTTTACATACCATTCGACATCGTTCAGTCGCGTCAAGTCGACAGCTATACCAGAAGGCTGGCTAGGGCCAGCGGCGCCTTGGTGACTCTCTGTGTTTTCATCGTCAGCCTCTGACGCATACGACTCATACAAATACAGTAAGTTTCTCACCGTTTCCTCCATACTCGCTTTTCCATCGGTGTCTGAATTATCCATTTCATACGAACCTTCTGACACTGACAAAACCAAACTTTTTTGCCGCTCCAGCTAACTGTCATAGTCACCAATGGTTCATGTTGCCACGGAGTTCTCACTATGACGCTGTCACAAATAATTGAGCTGTGCTGCGGTTACGTGGTTGAAGCTCGGCTACTCAATTCTAAAATTAAAATTCTACCATTCTGAATTACCTTTTTGATATTCTTTTGTTGTCTGCGCAATATCTGTGTGTTATTGTTTACGATTGAATATGGTGGCCAAGGTGCCAGTTTACGTCATACTCGCGGGGAATCTCGCGCGCTCTCGTTGGTGCGCCTGCCAATTATGGCGGCTTACACAAGCGTGATAATTAGGCGCCTGGGACTACAATTTGGACTACAATTACTCATTTATTAGCGTACTGCTGAAAATTATACTGCCTGAGTAGGGTTCACAAGGGTTCAGAATAACACAATTGGCCATTTGTGTGCGATTCCATACTGCTCATTTAATAAGAAGGTTGTCTGTACCAATTTTTTCCAGGCAACAAGGTTACAACAAATTTTGTTTTTATAATAAAATCCCAGCACAGCCCTCAGGTGCTCCTGTGGAAGTTCATCACCAGAATCAATGCGGAATGTCAGAAGAGCATTGAAGTTACTCCTGATACCTTCTTCCAGCACCCCATTATCCGTATGACCTCTGAGGGCAAATCCTTGTCGGCCACACAGAAAAACAGTCTTGAAGTTGCAAGTATCTTTCTGTTCAAGGCAATATGAGCCTCCGCTTCTGCATTCAGTCTGACATTCATGCCCTCAGCAGAATTTCTCTTATTTTCCAAGAAATTTTCACTTTTCAGCATAGCGTTGGAATGATACTTTTTCCCATCATGCTTCCTCATTTCATCAGAGTACTTGTTCCAGTTTCTTTACAATGAATTGACAAAGTAACCCACATTCTCACCACTGGCAAACATATCACAGTGCTTGCGCAAGACACCGTCGAACCATGGAGAATAAACAAGCCATGGATGTTTCTCTAGCCAGTCTACCCGGAATTTCCTGTTTCTGTTGTTTAGTCAACTAATAACAGGCTGAAAATTCTTTGTAGGAACTGACTGTTCTGTAAGAAAGCTAAACTTTTCTGCTTCATTGGAAGGTTTGTTGCCTAGGCAATTTCCAAAATCTATGGGTGTCTCTAGTCTTCTGGAGCAGGATAGACCAAAATATGATAGAATATAAGCAAAGGGGAAAGGAGCAAAATCCACTTCTCTAATCAACAGAAATGATTGGTTTTGTTGTTTGATTTATAAAGATCAAAAATACACATGGTGTGTCTGTGCAAGTGCCTGTGTGTCAGTTAATTTTTCAAAAATAAAACCACAGTTCTCACATCACCATCAAATTTGGTGTCCGTATTCAGGGTCCTCAGAAATAATTGGGCATGGTAAATTCTTGGAAAATAGTGAAATCAAACTTGTCACCTGAATTTTCCATCAACGATGTGTCCAAATAGTAACCATACCTGCTGGTTTTGATGATACTATGTGTGGCGTGTGAGGCCCAAGCACAAAAAAACAAATGTAACAAGTTCAATAGCTTTTTGGCACTTCAGGAATGCACAATAATGCACACATTTCATGAGAAGCCCGAATAGAGACACACACACACACACACACATGTACGCACCCTGCCCTCATGCCATGATATACCTGATGGAGAAGATAAACATGCAAAGTGTGCTGCATCTTGATCCAGTGTTGAGCTTTGTGGGTGTCGTATGATGACTGGAGCTGGAAAATTAGTGATAAAGCACCCAGGGGGAAGTTAATTAAAATTTGATTTGGACGCAAGGCTTACCTATCTCCCGTCATTTTGATTATTTGACAACTGCTTGAATTCAATGTAAAAGCACAGCTTATTTTTGTATCATAAACCAGCTTTTAGGAGCTGACTGAATAATGCGATCACACCAACACCATGTTATAAGTGAGTCTTGGCAGCAAAACAAGAGGCTATAAGAAAACTGTTAATGTAAGTGGACTAACTAAACAGGCTTGCTCATTGATTTTGTCATAATGGCTAGACTCTATCATACTGCTATCTATTTGATGGCATATTGCGTTTTATCATCATAGGTGCTGAGGGACATCAATGGTCACCAGTAACCTCTCCAAACCAAAAACATGCCTTTTTTCCATGACAAAATTGAGTTTTGTCCATTTCTCTACAAAGCCTCATCAGCAAGCACACATACTCATTAAAGGAACTGCTTATTTTACGGTCAGAACATTCACCCTGCAACGGACAGCTTGCTATTTAAAACTCAAAGCGCCATACCCAAATGCAAGCTTGTATAAGTGCTATTCACACCCCATAAGGAGCAAGTATAACTCACTAACACAGTAATATCTGAAATGTATCTTATTTTATCAAAAAGACATTACACTATCAGGAAAAAGCAGGCAATATGCTACCTTAGATTGAACAGAATCGGTGCAACGGGCATAGCAGGAGATTTACCGAAGACTTTGAGCTGTTCACATTTTAAATAAGCAAAAACCAAGGCATTCTACGTCACTCAATGCGGTATTAATTCTATACAAATGGCCACATTAGGCAAAATCCTACAACATGCAGTACTATTACCAAAGGCTAACGGTTACTCTAATTAACCAATGCAAACAAGCTCTGTGATCATCATGGCTATGGTAAGCCAAAAATAAAAGACAGTCAGCCAGCTAGAAAAAAGTAATATGAACTCTATTGTACTCACTCAATAAAGAAAAACTCTTATCATTGACCACTCTTAAATTCAATGCAAACCACGTATTCCAATGCCAAAATGAGGCTTGACTAGCAAAACAAAGAATGGCCGCGTCCAGATGAGCATTTCACTGTTGTGTGTCACGCTATAATTTATCACATTCCTGAATTACGCTGTTTAATAGAAAACAAATGTAATTACCGTAAGCGCGTGAATAGTAATCTCCAATACATATTAGCAACGAACTAACGCCATCACTCTGCTAACTCACACTGCAGTCAAGCTATTGTTTATGCGTTTGAACTAGCAGTGGTTTGTATTGATCACTTTCACGTCATGAGTTGGGCTATGGGAAAAGCACTACAGATTTGTAATACAGGAACATGTGGAACAAATGCCAAATCAGTTTTCTTCCACTGTCAACTGAGTGGCTAGCTAACGAACTAATGTTAACTAATGGTTATGGAACGGTACTGCTAGCACACTAGCTAGGTAACGTTAACTTAGTTATGAGAGTGTCACTTAGCTAGCCCGCTACAGTGCTAAGCCATACTGATATAAGCAACGTTAGACTTGGTATTCAGTTTCGCTAAGTACTAACAGCATGACTTAACATGGAGAGATTTTTTTCTCACGCTCTCGGACAATAAATTTTCCGCAAAAGTGATATGTACCCAGGGTAATATTAAAAATATGTCAGGAGTTGGGCTATGGCAGTGGTTCTCAAACTCGTTCCTGGCGCCCCACTGTGTATGCTGGTGTTTTTACAGCCACAACTGCAATCTTAGATTTTTAACAAGGTGCCGATTTGTCTTAATTAGCTGCATTCCATGTTTAGCGCAGTTATTTACCACCTTTAGCTGCTTTTTTATGTACATATCCACTGTGCCATGAAGAATAGAAACCCTCAAACATGTTATGCTTATTTTTCCATATTTGTGAGGATTTTCAGGTAAAAAAAACATTCCTAAACAGATGAAATTAAACTTTGAGATAATCAGTAAGCTCCAAATTGGGTTGCTGACCACAGGTGTTTTGAATTCTTTCAAAATAATTTGCCTGAACTTAATAAAATGAACATGAAACAAAACAGATGTGACTTTATTGTTTGCCAAATAAATTGTTGGTTTTTGCAACGATGTGTTGACAGTTTCACCAATGAGGAACCTATTGACTGTTCATGTTGATTAAGGATTTGGTCAAATCGTTTCTCTCTGCAGTTATTCATACTGGTTTCTAACATATCTCATTGTGAATATGACATTTTAATTCTTCATGGCACGTGTAGATTTGTCAAATGTGGCTTAAGAGGACAAATAACTACTCTAAACATGAATGCACCTAATTAAGGCAAATCAACAGCTTGTTTAAGTCCTAAGATTGCAACTGTGGTCGGAACATTAACAAGCATACACAGTGGGGCGCCAGGACCGAGTTTGAGAACCACTGGGCTATGGGGAAAGTATTATAGTTTTCTGAGAGATTCAAATCTGGAACAAATGCCAAATCACGGTCTTCTTTCGAGGGCAAGCCATTGCAAGCACCATGTAAACAAAGCCTGCGATTCATTTGAGTATCCCAAGCCTGGTTTTGATCAAAAACGAATATTCATGATCTGAATTGTTAAGAGTGGTCAATTGAAATTCTCCTTCAGAGAAAAAGAGCTATTCAGAATAACTCCCATTGTCAAAGTCTGCATCACATTTCCATTTCGTAAATGTAAACTAAGCACTTCTAGGTTGGTTTTCGATTTTTTTTTTTCTATGTACTCAGGTCATTCAGCTAAACACAGTTGACAGAATACAACCTAACTTGCTGTTATGTGAGGATTGAAATACTTTTCTGAGGGTCCAATCAATGTCTTTCAATTACTGTGGAAAGTTTATGCTGTCTGCAATTGGATAAAAATATGTGTCAATCAATAGATAATTACCAAGGAAGTTGCACATGGGCGTGAACTATAGCTGTGCTTTACACAGATAACCCTAAGCAAGCATAAAAGAAACTGAATCTCAGTGAGAATGCATATGAGAATGCAATTGACTACTGAATTCTTCGAGAGATGACTTTATGTGTAAATTAATGGTAGGAAATAACGTGTTTTTAATACATGATGACTACAATTGGTAGTAGAATGACAAAGTGTCAATACCATGTTGAATTTTTGTTGAAAACCTTCTATATTCAACAGCTTGAATAAAATAGTTTTTTTCACAGCACCAACTTCATATTTGGTATATATATCAATTAGACCTTGCTCTTTTCACTGATCTAATTTATTTTCTGGTAGACCTTGTCAGATTTTTGCTGTAAGCATTCAAAATACAGGCGCGACAAGCTTTTTCCATTTTTAGGGGCCTATATATGAGAAAGTATAATTTTTGTGACAGATATAACATGTTTTCCTGATAATACTATAACATGTCTCATATATTAAAAATTATCAGACATCTGATGTCATTAAATCTGGAGATATAGAGAGCCAAAAGTGCTACCATGGATTAATGCGCATTCCAGGGAGCCATATTTGGCATGCCATAAATCTGCAATCTGCAAATATGTCACATACAAAGCTCTCCTTCTGTGTACAGAGCGTTATTATATCAAAGAATCATGTGTGAAAATTTGAACCATTTAGTGTGAACAGTTCAAAAGTTATTAGCCATCAAATTATGGATGTTTGATTATAGTACTCGTTTTTATGCTAAATATGGGGCCACGCCCCCTTTTTGTTGGCTTAATATCTCCAAAACTAGCGGAGATATTGGCCTAAAATTTTGCACAGTAATTATTAGTAACAAGGGCATCAAAACAAAAAGTTATGAAGCAAATCTGAGACGGTCAGTTGGGAGCCTTCTGGTGATTTGGCACGGAATTACCCGGCAGCAAAAAGAATTAATGTATGAAACAACAGTGAATTGACATCCTTTAAATGATGATCTATTAACCTCTTAAGCCCTGAGCCTCTGGTTCAAAAATGACATGCCCAAAATGAAATGAGTATATCTCTGCGACTACTTGGTCCATTTGAATAGTCTTGGTATCATAATAAAGGTAACACCTTGGGGATTTTTGTCATGGTGTAAGAATCAGTGTTTATGTCACTGAGTCAGAGTAAATGAAGATGGAACACAGCATAAATGAAACATCTCATGTGCGCCTAACAAAGTTTTACTTTTGTTATTTTTTAAATTATTCAGTTGCAAGCTGAAACCTCTAAAAATTACAGCACAGCACATTAGGGAGGTTTTAGTTCGGGAATGTCTCGGTGGCCTCTCCTAACTGTAGGTGGCCACAACAAAATTTTATATTTCTTAGATACCAAACTGAAAAACTCATTTAATTTCACATGTCATTACAGGCATACATTTCATCCAAATGCAACTTTTTTCATTTTTAGAATTTTTAAATATTTTCTATTATTATTTCTGCCAGTCCTGTATACATTTTCCCATTCAAAGATAATACATACCAAGAAAATGAAGTTTGACAGATTTTTTTTTTTTTAAAAAGAAGCAAATAAAGTTATATTTGCAAAGATAAGGTAAAAATGGTAAAAAGGACAAAGGACAAAAGCCCCAGAAATTATTTACAGAAGAAAAATGCTATTGCTGCCTCTAAAAGAGCCTCTCGCTCGGGAATATGAACCCTGGTCGCTCAGGGTGAAACTCATCACCCTAAACACTAGGCTACATCAGCTGACCAAATATTGCGGTCAAATCGCCCATATAAAGAGTGACACGCACGCCGCTTGTATTGTCGCGCTCTCAGTATTCACATGGGATGACACAAGGATTCCCAGTCAGAAAACAACTTTGAAATGACTGTTGAATATTTAATGGATAATTATGCCGAAAATACTACAAACAAACCAGTTAAGCGTTTATATTGTTGCGCTCTTTAAGTACATGTAAATGGCCCATGGGCTTAGCTTGACGCACCGGAACGCAAGGCTCTATCTCAGGCTTGGTTTATGCGATTAAGGTGGTTTAGGGCTTGTGGAAACGTCAGAGCCCATAGAATCCAATGGAGAGCCCATAGAATCAAATGGCCACCCGCAAAGTCTTACTGACAGCATCACAAGCCAACCACAGAGAGGAAAATACATTGCGGGCAAACGGAATGCTCTGGAGCTGACATCCTTTGAAGCAGTGGCCCGGAAAAAAAAAAAAAAAAAAAAAACATGCACAGAGACTGGAAGATCTAGTTTCAATATAACACAGACAAGTTGGGCTAGCAATACCAAGTGCAAATTTACCCTCCAACACAATTTATTACAAAATATCAAAGGTAAGAAAATTTTTTGCTCATCTCTGTAGAATGTAAAGTGTATGCCTGCTGTTCTTTGAGTGTGTTGTCGATTTAAAATGACGTGGCTTATATCGGATTCTGTGAACTTTCCTCTGTCATTTGATATATTGTTTGTATGCCGAGCACAAATTCAGTAGAAACGCTCGCGATTGAGCGCTAATATTTTTTTTTCCTATGTTTTGCTACATGCTTATTTACTTGCTTGGTGCTTGAATTGTGTTCAGTTGAAGTGAAAATGTTCAACATGAGCTTTTTGGCGAGTTTCTTCCTGTAAAGTGGATATACCGCATGACAATATTGCTGTTAGGTAACATGCTGTATTTATGATGCGTAATGATTGCCCGCGGTACCGGGGCATTAGGGTTTAAGAGGTTAAAGGCTGTATCAGCGATATGACTTCATTATTGTTGACAGTTGAAACGTTCTCAAAACGCAACAGAGCCGCTCACCCCTCCCCTTCAGAAGCTTGGAACATGAACACGCTTTTCTTAAAGTGAAACAGGGTAAAGCTGCTTTCACACTGGACGCGAAACAAATTTTTCGCACGACAGATTACATTCAAAGTCAATGCGTGTCGCGTGTATTCGCGTCTTTGCATTGACTTTGAAAGTAATCTGTCAAGCGAAAAATTCGTTTTTCGCTGAAGAATGGCTCACACAGCTGGGTAAATGGCCATGTACAGCTCGTTGTGATAAACGCCTGGTAGCAACAATGACGACCATTGCCAGACGATAAATTTACACCATTAGTGCTAGCTACAACAAGGTATCTGACAAGTATCTCAGCTCGGCTTTACAAAATGAGTATTAACAACGTCACATAGATCACCACTTTTAGCTAAGGGTTATACATTCATCGACGAATTTCAACTCTGAGTACTAACCAGAGAAAAAATGTTATTACACGAACACAAACTCTGGTTTGATCAGACAGAATTAGCAAACTCACTAGCTTGCCAATCGAGAGTTAGCGGCAAAGGTTGCTAACTCGCTCCAAAGAGGAAATATCGATCTCTCTACTGTTTGATTCATTCTGACCAGCATGATCTATGCATGATAGCCTTAGAAAAACAATACGCGAGCTTCCCTCAATTTTGCTTGGGATGACAATTTACAATTCACATTCAACCGAGTTAGCGCCAGCTCTACTCACCTCAAGTAGAAACAAGGCGACCTGGGCATCAGAATTAAAACCATTCAACTCCCGGAATTCTCTCCAACGTTGGTATGCTTTCCCTAAGTTTATTCGAGACTTCACATAGCTGTGATCGCGTTCCTTTTTCCTCGACATGCACTCGTTCGAGCATCTCTTTTTCGGTTTAGCTTCAACCGTACTTCACTCTGCCAGTTCCTTTCGTTGCTCAGTCCCACCCACTTGTCGTGCATGAGCACGGAACTGGCGCAGAAGACCCATCCCTGCCCTCCGATTCATTGGAACACTTTTGTTGATGTTTGGGGACGCGGGTAGGTCCCCACGAGTTTGTGTATCTTTCTCAGTGTCTACCTGGCTGTAGGTGGCCTACAGAGACCGGAGTTTTTCACCGCCTACTCATGAGAGGAGCTGCTAACAGTTCGTGAGGAAAAATCTCTTGTACGTGACAAATTATGTTTTGGCTCAGAATCGCTGATATAACCTTTAAGTGAAAACCAAAAGCAAAAAGTCATTCATTATTTGTTAATGATGAGCCACAGGAATTCATGAAATGTCATGCATTAATTCATTCATTAAATTATCATGAGTCATGCATTAGTTCAGTATTACTTCAAGGAGCCGCGTAACGGTTATTGCACATGGTCACAACTTCGAATGAAATAAATCCGCTCAACTGCAAGTAAGAATCTAGAACAGGGCTCTCCAAATCCGGCCCTCGAATCGAAATACAGTCCTGGTTTTCCTTTCTTCCTGGCAATAACGTGAACAATTAATGCTGCTGATTGGCCAGACTTTCATCACAGCTGACTCCCTGGTAAAAGGAGGGTGGAAAACCAGCAGTCCTCGACCCTCGAGGACTGTGATTTGAGGAGCTCTATTCCAGAAGGTAGTTTTCTTATAAGATTATTGGTGATGGCAACCAGCTTATATTTTTCGTATCCCTTGGCTAAAGCTTAAATTAACACTTTGAATCCTCGAATTTCCATAAATAATGCCTTAATACAAAAAGCATAATGCCGGAGTAACTAAATGCAATAAAAAATGAGGATGGATTGGCAAGGTCGGAATCAGTTTATGACTTGCAGTCAAGCAGATTCACTTTCTTGTGATGTATAGTCTGAGCATGTGCAGTAGTCGTGACAAAGCCCCTTTAAGAATTTTATTTGTGCCCTTATTATAAAGTATGATGAGGATATCTCCACTCTGTGAAAGATTGCAAGGGGCAAATATACAACTCAATATTTGATAGGGTTATTGGATGTTTTGACCAAGCGGTCAGATAATTATTACATTTTGGGGAAACAAACTGGGCTGTTGGAATAATTTACGGTTCCTTAAAAAATCATGATTGTAGCGTACATCAGAAATCACATTTTGCCCGTGCATAAAGTGTACATTGCTGTCCATTGATGTGCTAGTGGGCGTTTGTATTTATGAAAATCAAAGTTAACCGCCTGTTCCATTGAAATTTTCCGTTTTTTTCTAGATTTAATGTGAGAAAGGATGCAAAGGCATCTCCAAAGGCACCGTTTGAGCAATGAAGACAATGAAGACGCTTGTGAATGCGCAGAGAGCTGAATCCGTGTTGTTAGTGCACAGTCTGCCTAAAATACAAGAAGAAGAAGAAGAATCTGTTTTGTTGACACTGACAGAACAGATGAAGCTTCCAATCCCAGCGCTATGAGAGATGGCGCACACAATTAACATAACATAACATGAGTGGCGAGAACAGGCCGTTCAGCCCAAGTAGGCTCGCCAGTTTCTTTTAACTATTGTGAATAGATCACTTCAGATACTCAATGTCTCAATGGTATCTAGCTTTAAGTCAAGCCTGCTGTTGAGAATTGCCAAGGTTTCTGCCTCGACAATATGGTCAGGCAAGCTGTTCCACATCGAAATTACTCTTTGGGTGAAAAAATATTTCTTAATATCAGTGGTAAATTTACCCTTGGTCAACTTCCATTTGTGACCCCATTTGTAACATATTTAAAGACCTCAATCAGATCACCCCTTTGTCTCCTTTTCCTAAGACTAAAGAGATTAAGGATCTTGAGGCTCTTCTGATAGCTTTCATGTTTTATACCCGGAATCAGCTTAGTTGCTCTTCTCTGAACTTTTTCTAAAGCCTCTATGTCTTTCTTAAAGTATGGTCCCCAGAACTGTACACAGTACTCCAGATGTGGTCTGACAAATGTGTTGTACAAGAGAAGTATCACCTCCTTGGATTTGTACTCAATACTTTTGGCAATGTATCCCAGCATCCGATTGGCTTTTTTAACTGCTATGGCACAATGACTAGAACCTGTGAGGGTTTGGTCAACAATCACTCCTAGATCTTTTTCATGTGGAGCACATTCCAGTTTTAAACCTCTAATGAAGTAATCCTGTCTAATGTTTTTATTACCTACATGTACAACTTTACATTTTGCTAAATTAAATTTCATTTGCCACATTTCTGCCCAACTCTGGATTCAATCCAAATCCTCCTGAATCACTTGAGTAGAGTCTAAACTATTTGCCAAACCTCCCAATTTAGTATCATCCGCAAATTTAACTAAACTGCTCTCAATATTCCTATCAAGGTCATTAATGTAGATGAGGAACAGCAGGGGTCCCAACACCGATCCCTGGGGGACGCCACTCCCCACCATACCTAGCTGAGATGAGATTCCACTGACCACCACTCTTTGTGTTCTATCCTGTAACCAGTTTTGAATCCACTCCAGAATACCTCCTGTAACTCCAATGGAGCTCATTTTAAAAATTTGTCTCTTATGCGGTTCTTTATCAAATGCTTTCTGAAAATCCATGTCATAAGCCCTGCTCTGATCATAAGTCTTGGTGGCCTCTTCAAAAAATTCCAGGAGGTTTGTCAGGGATGACCCTCCCTTACAGAAACCATGTTGGCTATCCCTCAAAATATTATTACGTTCAAGGAATAATTCCAGCTCGTCTTTTATGATAGATTCCAGTATTTTGCATGCAATGCAAGTTAAACTGACTGGCCTGTAATTTCCTGGCTCAGTACGGTCCCCTTTCTCATATATTGGTATTATATTGTCCTGCTTCCAATCATTTGGTATGTCTCCAGTTTCTAAAGACTGTCTGAAGATAGCGGAGAGCGGTTTAAAGATGATCTCACTAACTTCCCTGAGCACTCTAGGATATAAGCCATCAGGACCCGCCACCTTATCTGCCTTTAGTTTATGCAACTTGTCTAATACTTCATTATCCCTAACCTCAATTTCCGCAAAATAATCTTGAGTGTTGGACATGCCCTCTGGCCGAATAAAAATCCACTCCAAGGTAAAATTCTCAACAAAAAAAAACTGTTTAAGGTATCTGCAATATCCTTGTTATCATTTAGCAGCGATCCATATTTACTCTTTATGCACTTAACCTCCTCTTTGACTTTCCTTTTTCTGCTACAGTACTGAAAGAAGCGCTTAGGATTAGTTTTTGCCCCTTCTGCAATTTGCCTTTCATACAGTCTTCTAGCATTCCTCAGCTCTTTTTTGACCACAGCTCGCATTTTACAGTATTAAAATGTATTAGTATTAGTATTCTCTTGTATTCTTCTTAGTATTCTCATTGTTATCCTTTATGTACGTCTTATAAAGATTCCTCTTATTCATCAGACTCCTACGAATAGCTGTGGTCATCCATGGAGGATTTTGCTTTTTCAGCTTACTTTTGGACACCTGTGGAATGAATTTACATTGTGAGTCACGTAAAACCCCCTTAAATCTTTCCCACATCTCATTTACAGACTCACAGTCCAGGAGTGTCTCCCATTTTATTTCACTTAGATATGAGCACATCCCGTCAAAGTTTGCTCGCCTAAAATTTAAAATTTTGGTTTTCGAAGACACCTTTTTAACTTCCCATGAAACGTCAAAATTTACAGTAGAGTGATCACTAGTCCCAAGTGGCTCCAGTACCTCAATATTGCTAAGTCTATCAGAGTCATTACAAAGCACCAAATCTAAAATTGCCATCTCTCTTGTTGGTTTATTAATATACTGCACCAAAAAATTGTCATTTATAACATCAAGAAATTCTTCCTCCCCCCAATCCTGTCCTTTCACCATTTTCCAGTTGATACCAGGATAATTGAAGTCTCCCATAATAATAGTCCCTCCTCCTCTACAAGCTTGCCTAATCCTCTTAAAGAGCAGGTCATTGACAATAGTGTCCAAAGCTGGCAGTCGATAGCATACTCCTATGTTTAAACCTGTCTCATATTTGCCAGTGAGCCTGACCCAGATATCTTCACAGGGCAAGGAATGTTCAATTTCGGGAATTTCCTTTACATTTATGTTTTTGTTCACATAGAGTACTACGCCCCCCTCCTCGCCTATTACATCTATCCTTCCTAAAGAGCTTATAACCTTCTATATTATATCCATCTCCATCCTCTTCACTAAGCCATGTCTCTGTAATCCCATCTATGTCATAGCCCTCACTAATCATAACTGCCTCAAGTTCTGGAAATTTATTTTTTATGCTTCTTGCATTTCAATAAAAACATTTCAGGTTATTACTCTTCCCCATTGATTTCCCATCCGGCTGCTGCTTCAAGCCCCCCACTACGCTTTGTTGCTAAAAGTATATCATCAATAGTGCATGTAACGCTGTCAGCTTCCATCAGGGCAGTCTGCATTTCCCTATGTGTAACACTCACTAACCTCCCTGCCCCCCAAGTCCCAAGTTTAAATAATCCTGTGCTACCCTCAACATATGCTGACCCAGTGCAAAGGTACCCCTCCGGTTCAGGTGCAGCCCGTCAGGCTTGAACAAGTCACCCCTGTCCCAGAAAAAGTTCCAGTGCCCCATAAACCTGTACCCCTCTTTCCTACACCAGGTTCGTAGCCAAGTGTTAAACCACCAGATAAAATTCTGCTTTCCTCTGCTTGCACGTGGTACCGGTAGAATCCCGGAGAAAACTACCATGGAGGATCTGCTCCTAAGCTTCTCAGCTAATTCCACAAATTTGCCTTGCAGAACCTCAAACCTACCCTTACCTATGTCATTTGTCCCATGACATAGCAAAATTGTTCTGGCCCAGTTCTGGCCCACATAATGCACTGCCACAGCCTAGTTCTGGCCCACATACAGCAAAGAATGACGGCTCAGTTGTGGCCCAGATCTGGTTTTTGCCAGAGCAGCACAGGGCCAGCTGCAGACACGATCGGCCCACATATGGCATGCCATCACATAAACGGTGCCATCATTGCCAGACCTGGCCCACATCCGGTTAACATACCACCTGCCATGCCAGCACGAGCCCAGCAGTGCCGTCTTGTAAGACCCACGCAGCTCGACCAAAGACGGAAGAGCCAGGGTTGAAGGTTAATGCGTGAGGATTCCTGGTATTAGCACGCGCGATGTCCTGGCTGGTGTGAATCACAATAAAATGGATATATTTTCTCCGTTCGAACAACGGGGCACAACAGCACAACGGTTACAATTAATCTGACTCCATAATAAATTTATAATGATGAATTTAGTTATATCCTCGTTAAATATCTGACTCCAACTTAGAATTAGAATTTATAGTTTAGGGACACATGCGTGAATAGCTGGGGTAGCACGCGCGCCAGACTCTTCCGTGAAAACCAGTTACTCAACCGACGATCAGTTGCGGATCTTAGCTCAGTGAGAGTTCTAGAGGATGGAATAAATTACCATGATAGTAGCAACTTTGGCATAAACATATCATGAACCCAGATTTATGTGCACCACAGGGCCCCTTAAGGGGATTGACCAGGCACCGGCTTATAAGCCCAAGGGTGCCCTGCACCGTCTTATACGCCCAAGGGTGCCCTTAAGGCCAAATCCCCAGGACCGATACTACATAAACCCTTTATATAAGTAGACCGTAATCTGCAATCCAACTTAAAACCCATCACTACCTATAAACATCAGCTAGCTAGTCTGGAATGATAAGGACTGCCCCTAAGTACCGGTCGAACGTGGCTAGAAAGAATAAAAGGATTAGGAGCCACAGAGACCACGCAAGCTTAAAGGAATAACAATAATTTATTCACCAGGTAGGCTAAAACTTAAATCAAACAAATCAACATTAAGCCAATTACAAGTTACACACAATTTAGAAAAGGAGAATAAAGTCATACCTGGAGGAAAGTTCAAATTACGATATTACATAATTGAAAAGGACTACTCACGCACTTACGTGATAAACGCGGGGACAGATCGGATACGATCTTTCCAGAATAGATTGTTTCTCTTTGCTTTAAGCCAAATCAGCCTTTGATCCAGGCGGCATGGCCATAAACACCTGGAAGGGGGGTCGAATCCGGTTTTTGGGTTTCCACCATTGGGAGGAAGTAATAAAACACTTCAGCAGAGAGAGGAGAATAAGGTGATTACCAGAGAGTATTCTGACCAAATTCTCAGGAGTTTCCAAAAGGGAATGAACCATAATTTCAATGGAAATGAAACATACTCCATTCAACTCCCTGGATTTCCCCAAGAATAACAAGACCAAACATGATATGAATATGTACTAATATGATGCAGTTGTCATGAAAAGGTCTTAAGATGAATTATTATATAGGTAAATTGGGTTATCAGTATATAAGTGATTTCTTAGAAGGAGATTTAACATATAAGCACATTATGCACTTCCCAGAGGTTTAGATTATTTGAAACAGATTAATATAACTGGACTTTAACTTAAGACTTAGGCCAGTAATATAGTTGACAGGGGCATTGTGTCAGCCAGAGCCTTGCAACAACCCGCCCGTGGTGAGACCATTGCCACCTCCTGGAAGTCCACAAAAGTTTTATTGATATCTGGCATGGCTCTAGACTGAGCTTATCAGCCATTTGTCGCATACAGTCGCTGGGCTCCCCCACGCATCAGCGTTTGCAGATCTTACAGAGGTGCCGCTCAGAACCCAACCCAAAGGCACAGATGAATTTTACTAATTTCGGAATGGAACAATCTTTTGTAAAATGAAATATGCAGTGAATTCTTACCCGCCATTCTACAGTCTTAATGCCGGATCTGGGCCAGACCAGTCTGCTATGGACCATGGCAACTGGATCCCTCCCCGCTCTGGCCAGGAGCTTGTCCGCACGCTCCAGGAGGTCTCCTACCTGGGCACCAGGCAGGCAACATGCCGTACGAGACTCCTTGTCGCGCGAACAGACTAAGCTGTTTATTCCTCTAATGACTGAGTCCCCCACTATCACTAACTCCCTTTTCTGAGGGGAAGAGGCTAACAGGGTGCCCTGATGCTCATCAATCCCCCCACTCTCAGGGTCAGGGGCCAAGTCGAGTTCCTGCAAGGGCCGGAATCGGTTGGACACCTCAACCACTGGAGGAGCTGTCGCTGTACGGCGTGCATGCCCTTTCCTGCGCTGTCGACCTACAGTCACCCAACTTTCTCTCCCTGCCTGCTCTGGGATCCCTGTACCACCCTGCTTTGGTTAACACACCATTTCTCTAAACGACATACTACTTAGTTCCTTTAGGAACTCTACTGATTGTGAACTATGTTGCGCCGCCAACTGGCTCTGAAGTTCAAGGATCTTGCTCTCCAGATGCTCAATTAGCTGGCACCGGTGACAGACAAACCCACCCTGGAAATCTCTTTCCAAAAGTGCGATCATCCTGCAACCGTCACATAGTTTTGGCCACATTTTGAACCCCCTACCTAATGACCTTGCTCACCCTAGATAACAAGGAAAATTAATTAATGCCGAGACAGAAGCTCAGGGTCCACAATTTATTAACCTGAGAAGCCCTAAGCAGCAGTCACAATAGAAAACGCATGGAAACTATGTAAATGGATAATAAGCCTCTTTTAGGAGGGGCTTAGTTTCAGTTAACAAAAAAATGAAATACCAAATTGAGACTAACTCAGTATGTAATAGGCACTCTGAATAAGCCGACTTGAGTCCCAGTACTATTAATATACTAATCTAAAAATATCCAGGTCTTAGCTGAGAATCCAGATAAAACAGACTGGCTACAGTGCCAGCACTCCGGTAAACCTTACCGTTTAAAATTCCAACCTAACTGAATGAAATGAACGACTTAAGTAACAGCTGCCCTACTGACTAAATGCTTAATCTCAGATCCCAAGTCAAAAATGCAAACCGTAAATATCTTGCTAACTAGCCACAAATACAACCAAATGTAACCGAAACAGAGTAAAGCTCCCGTTCCCTTTAATTCAAATGGCCCGAAAAAAAAGTTGTTTACTATGTGAGTGAACTAAACACGGTATCTCCCCCAACAAGCTGTCGCGAAGCACTCAAACAAGCAACAACTTTAATCAGCTGATCAAGGCACCGCAACCGGAGTAAAAAACAAAAATAAAGTAATTTGCAATGTGTTTAATCAGAAGAGCACTTCGGTAATAATGAGATGTGAAAAAGACAAAAACCCTGGTTCGCGTTAATATTTAATTCAAGCTTGGCAATGCGTTTATGCGGTAAAGAGAAAGACCAAAGGAGACTAAAAACCCCGGTGAACGTCAATATTTACTGGCTAGAAGACTGTATGAAAGGCAAGCGACCAAGTATGAAACCAACCCAGGTAATAGTTCGCTAGATATCCAGGTAATTCGATAATATTCTTAGCGTTGAGAGCTTGCTTAAGTTTGTTAGCTAAATCAGCTACATAAAAACCAGGCGACAGTCACTCAGTCCTTGAAAACAACTCGGTTTTACTTTGTATATCGTACAATTCACTTAGTCGGCCAATTATTTCGTGTTTAAATTTATTTTACTTTACTTTGCTCCCAGGAGACTGAAACCCCCCGAAAAAAACCCCAAAAAACCCCCCTCGCCTTTGTTTGACCAGATTAGCGACTAAATTTGGCTATTTGCTAACCGAGTTGTTAGAAGGGGGAAAAAGGGGAAAAAAAGAAGGGGGGAAGATTCTCCCTGCCCCTAATGCGACAAAGGTTATACCTCGGGAACAAATCATCTTACCTCTTTTAATGTTTGAACTTTTACACACGAATTAGTTTCAGAAAACCCGGCTTAAACAAGAGTAAATTGTCTGCTACAACCAGCCCTGCAGGCCTCTCTCCCCCTCAACTCAAGCAGAATGAACACCAATGAACAGCGCTACAGCACAACCAAGAGGTGAGCAACAGCAACAGCAATTAAACAGCCAAAGCACCAAGAACCAGTAAGGGAACAGATAGAGTCGAGGACGAAAAAACGGGAGATGGCCAAGAGCCGTGTATATATCGATGGAGAAACTAAAGAAATTTAAGGGTCTAAAAAGTGATGGGCAGCTAGCCTTGCAGCAACTGGACAGGTAAGCTACAGTACGTTTTACTCTGTAGTAGTTATGCAGTTTTTTAAGTCTCGGGTAGTCCTGTTGGTGGTTTTTAATCCTGCTAATGTTAATTTATAAATGTTCAGTCATCATTTGTGGCCAACTTCAGCTTGATTAGCTGTGAAACGACGGCAAGAAAACTTGGTAGGTATTGTTATTTGTTCTGACAGAGAGAGGCTGTTGTCAAACTATGACGGCAATGACGTGCAGTTATATGAGGAAAAAGAATAATGAAATATGCTTTAAAAGGGCTGGCAGCAGAGTGTTTTTATAGAGACAATTGTGATTTTTTTTTTGTTTCAACGACCTCCTCACCATATTCACGGACGCCATCGTGCCATTACCTGTTAGTATGGCTATAGGACACTAGCCAGCTTTAGCTAATACCTTCAAAAAGCCATTCATACTGATGTTTTTGTATGGATGCAATGCGTCATTGGTCCATGTGTTCAATGTGGCTTTCACACGACAATCACTGACAGTGTCTGTTTATATTGTAGTTATATTGTAACTGAGTCGCTGCCGTGGTTGCTGTGCTCCATCTGTACCTTCGTCTGAAACTGATGCGTGTTTTAGTGCAACTTGGGGATGGGGGGCGGGGACTGCTTACTTTGACTATGGACAGAAAGCTAGATAAAAGGACCAAACCGCAGCTTTAATTGATGTTGAAAGTTGGGTAAGAAAACTGGATGATTTCATCAAAATGATCAGAAGGCCTTTTTCTCATGTAATCTCCCTTTCTTTCACTTTTAATACCTGTCAGAGCATGGCGTAATCGTTTATAATACAAATAGATAGTATTTGTTTCAGTTGAACATACTATAACAGCTGTGTGATACAAAATATTCAATACCCCTATCAAATGTTGCGTAGTATACATTTTGAATGCATTTCTCAATACATTTCAACAGCATTTGCATTGTTTTTGTTTCATTTTGTTTTTGATTCAAGTACTATTAACATATGTTTGATATGTGCAGCTATATTCACCATATATTGTACATACAATAGGCTCCAAAATTACTGGCACCCCTGAATACTTTTAAAAAATCTTCAAAAAATATTAAAGAGAAACTCTAAATAATAACATGAGAAATGCTGTAAGATATTAATGTTCCAATGGAACCAACCTAAGTCATTTACGGAAATAATTAAAAATCAATTTCCTCTAAATCAAGGTTTCACAATTAACAGCACCCTCACAGACTACGGTAAATAACGTCTACCAAAATTAAACCAGAGATTAAATTCCACTTATTGCAGTTTTATCAAAGTGTTTAAGGGATAGTTTTGATTTTTTTACATGAAGTTGTATGACATCCTCATTAGCAGAGGCAAGCATAAACAATGACTTTCCCCCCTACTGCGTCCCGTGAGCGGAGTTCTGGCCCGGTTTTGGTGTTGTCGGAAGTAATTCCGGCTAGTTTGCTGGGGTCACGAAATTAAAAAGTTTTGATTCCAAAAACAATATGCGTTCAAAAGAATAATACATTTGCATCACAAAAACCAACCCCTGAAAAAAGTCAGACCTCACTATCACTCGGCGCTATTTTATCTTCCTTCGTATCACTGCGCGCTGCCGCCTGTTGACATCCGCCCACCCTTCCATCAGCAGTTCCACGGTGCTTACACGCTCATATAGTTTCACGGTTTTACACGCTCGAATGGTTAACATAAACATGTCCAACTATGACACAAGTGATGAAGACATTCCTTTTACCGCAGAGCCAAACGGATACCTTTATGAACCGGAATATACTGATGCCGAACTTCGTCAGATGGAGTTAGAACGGGCAGAGAGGGAGAGGAGGGACAGCGAAGCGGCTCAAGCCGAAGTTGGACCTGCAGCTCTAGCTGCGAGAGACCGGGCGAACGACAATTGGTGGTGCACTTGTTCTAAGTGCCAACTAATGCCGACGGAGGTGGAGAGCTACTGCTGCCACGAATGGGAACTCGTCATGCCACCGCTGCAAGATTTCTCGATTGATGAGGAGGCCAGCGTACCAGCTTCTTTCTGCATCACTAATCATCAAGACTTTCCCGCGATCCTAAATGCTGGTGTCTTGCAGACCTTTTTCCACTTTCCAAAAATCAACTGGAAGAAGCGACCCAGGCCAGCTGGACCTGATGGTCAGCTCTCCTCAGAGTAAGTGTTGACTATCTCTTATAATAGGTACTTCGACATTTTACTCTGAAGTTGCCCTGAGGTGAGCTTCTGACACCAGATAAACAATGAAAGAATTGCCGGGCATTGTTAATTCATGCGTGGGCACATTGTTCGCAAACTAAACGTGATTTCTCCCAAGGTTTGTGCTGATTGACGGATGCCCACGATACAAATGTACTTGTCCATCTTGGGGTGCATTCAAAGGAGAATGTTACACAAAGTTTTCGCATGTTGAATGATACGTTTGCTCGTGACGCTACGAGATCAAATTGGCAGAGAAAAAAAATTCCAAGTACCTACCTCAGTGCAACTTCAGAAAAAAATTTTCAAGTACCTACTTATAAGTTGTGCAGGTGTTTTGGAAGCCGAATTTTACTACCTGGTACGTTGTGGTGACCAGCACCCCAGCCAGATTGCCTCCTTGTCTGTGGGAAACACTGAATTGTATAGCTGTGTCTTTTTAGGGCATACTGTATTCTTTAGTAGAATGAGTGTAGATAACACTACACCAAATAGGCTACATATCATCAAGCATCCAAAAACAGTCATCACATTTATTAATTTCTTGCAATTAATATACAGGATTGGTGATGTTATTTTATATGACTCATAGATGCGTCATTGTTTTCAGGTTCATGTACAGTATACACTGACTTACCATGTTGTGTTGTTTGCCATTTCAGACAGTGCAGGCTGGTTGCCTATCGCATCGTGATTCGAAGGCATTTTGGACATTGTGTTACATTGACCATGTTTTATTGAAAATATATTTTTTAAACAATATCTTGTATAGAAAACACAAACAGAAATGCACCACATACATAGGTTTTATTTGTTTCAGTCCTGTTTATTACTAATATAATAAAACTAAGTTTGCAAAGACACCAGTCCTGATGGTATTATTACTTATAAAATAATATAATAAACAGCAGCAGTCATGCTTATACATACATGTAGAGAACTTCAACATGCCCAAAAAAAAAATCTTTTACACTTTTCTTGTATTTGCACCACAAAATAAATCAGGCAAGAGATTAAAACATCTTGCGAAAAACATAAGGGAAGAGAATATAAATAAAAAAGTAAAAGTAAAAAGTAAAAGTTGTAGAAAGTAACTAAATAGTACACCTGAGACACCTAAATATGTTTGGTAAACTTAGGACACCAAAACTGACTTTCTCAGTCTCAGACACCAGGTATATCAGCTGCATCTTATGTTGTAAAACGTGATGCATGTTCTGCCACCAAGTCGTCTTTTTTTGGCTTTGGAGTGGGAGCAATGTTGGCCGGTAAGTTGACTGGAGGATGGATGTGGAACTGCTGATCTTCAAGCCTGACATTCTTATCAAGCCGCCGTTGAATGACCTGCTGCACCAATTCTTTCCTCAAGTCCTGAGTTGTTGGCTAATACAGCTTCCTTACAATCCACTGGTTTGATTGCTTGGAGTAAACCACATTGTATTTTTCTTTTCCTGGGAATGAGGAGAGTGAGGGGACATGAGAATGATCATGAACATGCTGCATGATTTTGCTATATGATTTTGAGAATTTGTAATGATGTATAAATATTTTTTCCATAAAGCATGAACTTTTTTCATGTTATTTTGACTGACTTCCAAATGACACTGTGGCCTCCCATGTCAGTTATTTTAGAAACTCCAATACAGCTAACATATTCTGAGAAACCCCGAAATCTTACAACTGACAACAGTAATTATTCAGTATTTGCTACATTGGTGATTCTTACTATCACAACCACACTTCCATAGTTGCTGACAATAATAATAACAGCCGTCATATAACGTTATGTTATGTAGAAGCTTCACTGGCAATATGACCTTGAGTGATTTGATGATCATAACGTTACTAGCTGATTCTTGATAGTCAGTTTGAGCATAATACCGTTAGCTTCTAAACAAGTAATAGGCGCAATCTAATTAGCTAAGTTAGTTGCTTATTGTTCTTACCTGGGGTGCTGGTACAGCAGTGCTCTTCAAAACATGTTTCTTCCTCTGTCCGGGACGTGTAGGAAGATAATCCTCCTCGCTGAAGTGTGCACTACACACATAAAGCTGTTTAATCCTTTCCACTTTAGTTCCGATGCTGAAGCCTATGGCAAGAAGCCAAAGTTGCCTAATGGCAACGTCCGTGACAGGAAAGCGGTGAAATGCATTTGGCGAATCAGACAGGTTTTTGTTGCTACAGCCCGGAAAATCACAAATTTGCACCATTTTTATATATTTTCCTGTCTAACAATATATACTATTCAAAAAAAGTAGGGGATATTGGATTTACAAGTACCATGAAATGCAGATCATGAGGTCAGGAAGGAAACAAATGACATAAAAACATTAAGGAAACATTTGTCAATTTATTCAAAACCCTGTGTACAGTCAGTAAAGGACAGATTCTCCAGAATAAGGGTCGACACAAACACAGGGTCACACAGCAAATTTACCACCATTGTGAAACAGAGTCAGTAGCGGGTAAAACCCCTCGGTTGGCTAGACAAGCTCGACCGGGCGTGATATACTCCTAACGAGACGTCCCAGGTCATTTTGGGGAACGTTATTCCATTCCTGTTGCAATGCTGCAGCAAGTTCTTGGACATTGGCAGGAGGTTGTTGACGTTGGCGTAGCCGCTGTCCAAGCATGTCCCAGACATGCTCGATGGGGAAAAGGTCCGGACTGAGTGCTGGCCATGGTAATGTGGTGATATTCTGCTGCTGGAGGTAATCTGTAATGATCCTGGCCCTATGACATCTGGCATTGTCATCTTGGAAAATGAAACGGCGGCCATAACGACGTGCAAACGGCACAACATGGGGTGCCAAGATGTTGTCCCGGTAGTACTGCCCTGTGACACGTCCAGCAACAACATGCAAGTTTGTTCTGCCGGCAGCAGTGATGCCTCCCCACACCATTACAGATCCACCCCCATACGGATCATGTCTAATGACGTTAACGTCATGGAAACGTTTGTTACGTCGGCGCCAAACCCTCCTGCGTCTGTCAAGGAAGTCCACAGTGAACCTCGACTCATCTGAGAACATTACGTTGTTCCATCGGCGATTGTCCCAGCGTTGATGATGACGACACCATTGGAGTCTGGCCCTAATGTGACGATCCCTCAAACAGGGAATGACACGAGGACGTCGGGCGTGTAAGTGAAATCTGTGCAGACGATTCCTGATGGTCTGGCCACTCACTACCAAGCCAGTATCCCTTTGAAGTTGAGACCTTATCTGATTTGCTGTTACCATACGATTTCTCAAGACAATAGTGCGGATGAATCTGTCCTGAGCCTGAGTTGTTGCCCTTGGTCGACCGGATCGTGGTCTATCCTGAACAGACCCTGTAGCACGATGTCTGGACCATAATCTGCTGATGACAGACTGGGAAACATTCATTGCCCTTGCCACAACGACCTGTCTTGTGCCAACCTGTAGCATGCCAAGGGCACGTAACCTCTCCTCCTGTGTTAGACGGCGCATGGTCTCTGTTTAATTAACGACTTCAACCACTGATAATCTGATGCTTTCTCTTCAAAATCTTCCTTTACAGTGGCTCTAACCTTCCAATTCAGAGTCATGCAAATTTGTGGCACAACCCCCTTGATCATCAATAGCATCCCGTGCAGATCGTGAGAGTGTCATTGATGTGTTTGGGTGATGAATTTCTTTGGAAATGCTTCCTCAGTAAGGAACTATACAACATGGTTTCGTATCCCTTTGTATATGTGAAAATTTTGATCTCAAAATAAAATATCCCCTACTTTTTTTGAATAGTATATTTCTCCCTCACGTTAGCTCTCTCAGGTCGCAGCGGTCGCCATCCAAGCGTGTAAACACCGTGAAACGGGTGCATTCAATAGACAAGACGTGAACGGACGTTAGCTAACAAGACAATAGAGAGCATATTAGGCTAACAATAACGTTAGCTAATGTTAGGGGCTGTTGATCGCAAGGCAGGTGATGGAAGGGTGCGCGATGTCAACAGGCGGCAGCGCACACTGATACGAAGGAACATAAAATAGTGCCGAGTGATCGTGAGGTCTGACTTTTTTCAGGGTTTGGTTTTTGTGATGCAAATGTATTACTCTTTTGAATGCATATTGTTTTTGGAATCAAAACTTTTTAATTTCGTGACCCCAGCAAACTAGCCGGAACTACTTCCGACGACACCAAAACCGGGCCAGAACTCTGCTCACGGGACGCAGTATGGGGGAAAGTCACTGTTTATGCACGACACTGCTAATGAGGATGTCATACAACTTCATGTCAAAAAATCTGAACTATCCCTTTAAGGATGTATATTGAGCCATTACATCACTTCCAGTTTCATTAGGGTATAAAAATGAGGTAACACAGGCATTATCCCTTTGTCATCCAAAACCATAAAGAAAAGAAAACAATTGTTTCTTCAAAAGAGGCAGATGGCCGCAGGCCTTCATAAATCTGGTAGTGGCTACAAGAAGATTCACAAACGATTGAATATGTCACTGAGCACTGTCAGGGCAATATTTAAAAATTCCAAAGATACAGAACTGTTGAAAATCTTAAGGGTAGAGGACACAACTGCATTTTGCCCCCCAGGTTACTGAGGAGGATGGTGAGAAAAGCAACAAAATCCCCAAGAATCATTGGGAAGTTATTGCAGGCCTCGGTGGTATCTTGGGGTCACCAGATTTCAAAAAGCACCATTAGGCACCACCTCCACAACCACAAGCTCTTTGGAAGGGTTGACAGAAGAAAGCCTTTTCTGACCAGAAGACACAGAAGTAAGTGCTTGAAGTTTGCAGTACATCATTTAAATTATGACTGGAACAAGGTGCTTTGGTCAGATGAGACCAAAATTGCACGTTTCCGTAAGATACAGCATTGGCATATTTGGCATCAAAACAGGGATGCATGCAAGGAGAAGCACCTCATACCTACAGTGAAATATGATGCTGGGTCAGTCATGTTTTGAGGCTATTTTAATTCAAGAGGCCCAGGGGCACTGGTTAAGATGGCATAATAAATTCCACCAAGTCTCAGGACATTTTGGCTGACAATCTGGTTGCCTCTGCCAGAAGGCTGGGACTTGGCCGTAGGTAGACTTTCCAACAAGACAATGACCCAGAGCATACCTCAAGATCCATACAGAAATGGTTCCTTGACAACAAAATCAACATTCTGCAATGGACATCTCAGTCACCAGACGTCAATCCAATTAAAAACCTGTGGGCTGAGTTGAAGTGGGCAGTTGATAAATGCAAACCCAAGAGTGTGAAGGATCTAGAAAGGACCTGCTTAGAGGAATGGTCTAAAATAACCCTAACCCTTGGCGTTTTCTGGTCGTCTGTGGACCATTATCCTACAATCCCCCAAAAATTACAGGAAAAGACTCCATGCTGTTCATCCTTGTCAGAGGTGGTTGCATTAAGGACTAAATGAGGAGTAAAATCTTGATTTTGTTAAAATTTATTATGTATTAAATTATTGTTATGATTTTGGTTGTTTCCATTGAATCATTAATAAAGTACTTCACACGTTGGTATATTCCGTTTCTCTATAATGATATTGTTCTTTTTTTTTATGGTACTCTCTGTGCATTGCCAGTCAGGGGTGGCAATAATTTTGGAGTCCACTGCACTTTGCAAATACATTCCTGGCAGGCCAGTTCTGACATGCATCAGTGGTACATACTGGAATGTCTTTGATTGTATCTTATTCTCAGTGGTATGAAATGATCGCTGGGTGTCGGCTGGTAGGTCAGTAGCATTTAAAAGGAAGATTTGTGAAGCAGGATCTGCCATAACTACGAGGGACTGAAACACTGATCAACACACTGCTCTAGTGATCAGAACACCTGCACTGACGAACCAGCACAGAAACATGGCCAGTGGATGTAGTGGTAGGTTTGTCTTTTCAAAATAATTATAACAAAACGTATTTTCCATGGAGAGTGGATAGTCAGCAGCATATTAGAAGTCACATTGGGGAAACCTCAGTTTGACGGCAAGTCAGTGCTGTGAGTGTAACACGCAATACTGGTCAGACGTGCTTTTGTTCCATGTTTCAGTGAAATATATGCAGGTTTACCTTTTTTTTTTACCATTTTTTTAACGAAAAATGGTACATGGTAGGATGTCAATAGTGAAAAGTCAGAAAAAATCTCTCATTTCACTGGCTATTGCACTAAATTTTGGAGTTGTAAAAAGTTTGGCAAAAAAAAAGAAGTTAACTAATTACTTCCATACAATACAATGGAGAAAAACAGTTTGACGGCAAGTCAGCGCTGTGAGTGTAACACACACTACTGGTCAGATGTGCTTTTGTTCCGTGTTTCAGTGAAATATATGCAGGTTTACCTTTTTTTTTTTTTTTTTTTTAACCATTTTTTAACCAAAAATGGTACATGGTAGGATGTCAATAGTGAAAAGTCAGAAAAAATCTCCTATTTCACTGGCTATTGCACTAAATTTTGGAGCTGTAAAAAGTTTGGCAAAAAAAAAAAGTTAACTAATTACTTCCATACAATACAATGGAGAAAAAAAATCCACAAACTTCATCGCTGTTTGATATATGACAAAAGCTTGCCACTTTGATCAATCTAAGATCTAGACAGTTTTTTGTGAAATAAAAAAAATCTATTTCATTTTTCAATCTGACTGAAAATTATTGATGTCATAAAACTTTTCACCAGAGGAGTATTTTTTATTTGTATGACTGAGTGCAGAATAATTTGAACTTATTCAGCCACTCAGAAACATTGACCTGTCATAATATATTTTGACAATCTGCATTTCATGACCAATTTCACCACAGGTATACACCTTTGTTAACACCCAGTAACACCCATTCTCAATAGACCATTCAGTTCCTGGTCCACGCCACCGTTCAAGTCCGCAGTGGAGAGAGCACTCATTCTAAATATGGGTCGGAGAAACATCATTAGTTTCAATCAAGAGTAAGGACGTTAAGGTAGATTACTGCTATAAAAATACCATTACCATTTCCACATTTTTCTCGTGCCATTTCTCAAAAACCGCCCGTCCGATTTTAATGAAGTTTGGAACATAAAGGGCTCCAATTTCTTGGCGCAGCGCAGGGTGGCGCAGCGTGGCGTAGCCCTCGCAATGGTAATTTCAGTGCGCAGCCACTTTGGCAATTTGGTAGACGGACGTGCGCTGAGATGGGTGTGGCGGCGTAGTAGGGGGAGGTGTCACATATTCATCATGACGCAGTGACAATTTCGTGGATCAAGCCTCCGCCAAAATTGCGCAGAGAGCTCGCCAGCTCCAACCTGGTTTACTTTCTGTGCAGTGGTAATTTGGCTGACCGGCGCACAGTGCGCACACGTCACCGAAACCTCACAGGCAGGTTTCCAGAATGTCAGGCACATTTCATTGCAATAAATAATTACAGCAACCACTATTTAATGTAACTATCTGAATCAGGACATAAATTATAGTATCTATGTCGATTGTCCTGATGTCAGATTAAAGGCGGTTGGCATGCGTAATGGAAACTCGACCTGGCTTAATCAACGCAGCTGAATCTGTGATGCAAACTAACGAGTTCAATTTCTCAGCCAACCACAAACTGCCTCGGCATCAGGCAGTGCGTATATATATATATATATATATATATATAATGCTTACATTCTATGCTCCGTAAAGCCACTTGCACACTGGACGCGAAACGAATTTTTCGCACGACTGATTACAGTCAAAGTCAATGCAAAGGCGCGAATTTTGCATTGACTTGCGATGTAGGCAGTGTCTACGCGTCCGACAGTCAGATGGTTTCAATATAACTCCGTGTCCGACAGTCGATTATTGTTTTTAATTTCTTCAAATCTACTGAATCTTTTAGATATTAAACGTGAATGTTTTGATAAGAGGGCTCAGTTCTTCAAGATGAGGACCGAGAATTTCAATCAATGTTTCTGTTTAAGCTCTGCTCAATATAGTGAGTTGACATTGGCGCGGGACTTTGTGCATTTATGACAAATTCAGCGAATGTCGGACAGAGATCCTAAAATACTCTGTGTCCGAAAGTCAAAAAAGTTTTCGAGTAAAATTTTTCGAGTATTCTAGGAATTATTAGACGTACAAACTTGGCCATCGACTTCTCTTGGTCTTTTTATTCGTCTGTTTTCTTCTGTTGAAGATAGACAACAGTCTTTTTTCGGTCTCTCTTTTGAAAATTAGTCAGATGGATCGAACAGATTCACGCTTTATTTCCACACCAGAGATAAAATAGTGCTCGTAGTCAGTGACCAAAACAATTCCATGACCATTGACATTGTGAATTAAATATCACATGCACGATCAAGACTGTCCGACGCGAAATGCAAAATACTCCATGTCCGGCAGCCAGCAAAAAGTAAAAGTATTGGTATGAGAACAGATTTATAACGAAATAAAGAATAAAAATATATCACCAACAGACAGAACAAAAAAAAAAAAAAAAAAAACGGCCCGCAAATGAATAAATCGCAGTGTTCATTGGATGCAGGGGCGTCTCTAGGACTGACGATTGGTGGGGCCCAGAGCTCCCCTTTAAAAATATTTCTAACCCTGACTTGCACGCAATCATTCGCATAATTGGCAAACAATCCTGCCAGGATTTACCCGGCTTTTTTATTGATTTCTTGCAGTAACTTTTTCAAAAAGTGGCAATGAAAGTTGCAATGTCTTGGCGATTTATTTTTTTGTCCGCGAGAAATTTGCGTGGATTGGTTGAATTTGCTTGAATAGTTACAATCGCGTCATGCAACTATCTTGAGGGACTGAGCAATAGATTCACTCCGAGAACACGCCGGTACGGTACATTTCGGTACGGCGACAATCATTAATCTGGACGCGTAATTTCGTGCATTTAAATCAGCGTTATTCAGAATTGCACACAGACGTTTCAAATGGTCTTTTATTTTATTTAAACAAAACGATCATGAAGCGCCAGTTAAATCACTTGATGTGTGGAAAAGGTAGCGCAGACGTTTGAGAGCAGTTTGTCTTTCATAAAGCGTTGAACAATTTTTGAGTGGCCTAAATAATTTTTCTGATCTGAATTTATCCCATTATTTAGTCGTCAATAGATCGCATGGAGAGAGAAACCGTAACTTCGATTGCCAGAGGATTATTGTCATAATTGGAAAACGTGTTAATAATGGAAAATAACTGAGTAGAAGCCAGGAACAATCACTAACACAAAGGCATGGTCCGGGCCCCACCAATAATCACTTCCAGAGATGCCACTGATTGGATGTTCTGTTTGTTGTTAAAATGTTTCTTTTTATTCTTTATTTCATTATCAATCTGTTCGAATCGTCCTCTTTTTTTTTTTTGGCTGTCAGATGTCACCCAACCTGGCAACCAAAATGAGTGTCGCCCAACCTGGCAACCCCCCTTACAGCTAGGAACCCCAAACCGCACACCACAACACGGAGACCATAAATTGTAATAAAAAGTTACAATACTTCATTATATCAGTTCATACCCATGCCCACTACTGGAATGGAGGAATGGGGAGTTGAGGGCCAACAGCAATTGCACAGTCTCAATGCAGTGAAATAGACACACAAAATACACAGCAATCGGGTGTAGTCTCATTGCAGTGAAATTAATACACACAATACACAACAATCCCCCACACGTAATGAGCCAAGCACAAATTACAAGATGGCAAAATGCTGACACACGTGCTCAATAGCCACCCTCAAACCCACTGACAACCCTGCTTACCCACCCCCACCCCCAACCAAAATCCAGATGAATAGGGCCTCACACAGGGATAAAATGGGGGAAGGGAAGAGGTGAGACAGAATGTCCGTTCGGAGCCCCCTTCCGACCGAAATAAAAATTAAAAAAATAAAACCACTGATAAAAATACACCATATATTACCCAAACCCAATAACACAGTCCCAGGATTGCACACAATTCCCTCAAGGGCTGAGCAGGTAGAGGTTCAGTTCACTTGGCCAGAGCAGGACTCTTATTTTGACTCACATGCAGTACAAATGTCCTCATTCAGTCCGACGTCACACGCAACGTCAGCACGGCTCCCCAACGTGCTGACGTCACTCTAACGAATCCCCGAAACACCAGTCACCGTCTGACCCACTGCCACTGGATCATTCCTTAAGATCGGTTTGAGAGCGCAGACCAATCTTTGACTCCACGTATGCACGCAGCCTCTCCTCCTCGCAAGCCACCCTGGAGCTCCCCCGGATGCATCTCGCTCTCCCTCTCTCTCCCTCTCCTCTCGATCACGGCAGAACGGCTATCCACAGCGGCGATACGTCAGCTGGTGTGATCCGTAGTATGAAGCACAGCGATCTGGACCCCGAGTCTGCCCATCGTAGCCTGGTGAGTCCTCTTGTACCCACGCTCATTGTGGGCTTAGCCAATCTACGTCCTCGTCCACTAAATGACTGAGTGCCCTCACCTGCAGCCCATCACTCCCCCGCCGCTGGCAGTCAGGTGTCTCAGACAGCAGCTATCGCAATCACCATGCAATCTACAAAGTCTGAACACTGAACAATTTGCATTACCCCCCCCCACATTATCCCATAGAACATGGCATACACTCATATCACAGAAATACGATATTACATAACACCCACGCGACATCAGACACGGAGTATTTTGCATTTAATGTCCGACAGGCATTGTACATTGTCCCGCGCCAATGTCGACTCACTTTATTGAGCAGAGCTTAAACAGAAACATTGATTGAAATTATTGGTACTCTTCTTGAAGAACTGAGCCCTCTTATCAAAACATTCACGTTTAATATCTAAGAGATTCAGTAGATTTGAAGAAATTAAAAACAATAATCGACTGTCGGACACGGAGTTATATTGAAACCATCCGACTGTCGGACACGGAGATATACTAAAACCCTGTCCGACTTTCGGACACACGCAATCTGTCGTGCGAAAAATTTGTTTCGCGTCCAGTGTGCAAGCAGCTGAATACTACTATTATTGTCACTTAGGTTTTATCGTTCTTAGTGGAGGAAAGGAATACAGCCTGATTGCTATGATCTCGTACTGAGTTAAGATCGCATATTGAAAATAAATGTGTAACGTATCTTGCATTGTTGTCCATGCATGTTAATCCCGAAATTTTCAGCAGCAACAGGGTGTACAAACACGCAATCCATCGTTTCTCTTCCCAATGATGCAGGCAGAGGAATTAATGAGCAACCGTCGTATTTCATTCCAACTTCATAAGTTTGAATTATCTGAGGTAGTTTTGTTTTGAAATTCCATTCAAGTTGGCTAATGGTAATAATTCGCGAATGCCCTAGCTAGCCAGCTAACTCATATTAGTAATGCTTAATATAGATGTAAGCGGTGCAGAAAACATGCCTGAAGCAGCAAAGTAAAATGCAACATTCACGTATCATGCAGATATAGGACAGAGGCTTCTTTATTCCAATTTTAAAGGTGAGGAGAGGAGCTCATTTGATTCATGAAGATTTGACTCGGCTGTGTTAAGCCCACTCAAGGCTTCTCTCCTCCCTCTTTGCCACTTGCGCCGGCAGGAGGGACAGAGGCGGGACAGAGGAGTACTTGCGCAGGCTGCACCGGGCACGAAATTGCAACATACGCCTGGACACGCCCCGTTGGCGCGGCGTTTCCCCCATTCGCCGCGCCAGCGCCTGGTCTACGAATTTAGAGCCCAAATAGTTTACAGCATTATGGTTGTCCTGAACCTAAAAAATATGGCCCTTTTGATACTCTTTTAATTTCAGGGGGTGCTGAATATATAATGAGGTAGAGAATTTTCAAGTCAAGAGCAAAATTTCAAAAAACCTTTGCATTTTGTTTAATTATCCAATTTTAAGAGGTTTAGCCCATAGATGCTGGATCAGGCAACCTGTGTGCAAAATAAAAAGTTGATATGTATATTAGTTACTGAGGTATGGTGTTTTGAAATTGTCATGATATGCCCCTTTACGGCGGCCATCTTGGACACCTAATTGGCATAATTTATGCAAATCACCTCCATCCCTGCTAATTTGAATGTTTGCTACTCATATCAATAAAGCAATTTGATGTAAGTGATGAAATAAAGATTTTCATGCTTAATAGCAGTATTCTACCTTAAAGGTGCACTATGCAAGTTTGTTTACCTTCACTTCTGTTGACATTCGAATTCAAACAAAGCAGAGGTAGCCCGCCCCTCCCTCCCATAGTTCCCTCCTTCCCATGCTTCCATAACTGTCAACTCTGGTGATTGGCCGGGACGGTTTGTTATGTTATGGGGCACAGCCTGTGCCCCTTGTGTTTATTTGCAGTTTGTGACGCCTGTGCGGTCTCCAGAGCCTGGGGTTTTTTTTTTTTTTTTTTACAGTGAATTTAGGGGCAGGCAGCTAGCGGATCGTGGGGAGATGTCGGCTAATTGAGACGAAATATAATCGCGCAGAAAGAAAACAAACTTGCATTGTGCACCTTTAAATCCATTGCCAGCGCTTAAATCCACCGCCTTATTTCTTCTTTTAATCTTGTACTCGCAAATACCATTCGCGAAGATTTCACTATTTTGTTTCGGACATTTAATATTCAGTATCCAGGGCTTGAAGCTCAAAAAATTGCCATGCCGGACAATGAAATTACCCTGGGGGGCAGGGTGTCCAAAACTGAGTTGAGACCTAACATACTTTGTGATAGTAGCCTGTCAGTCATAATACAGAAATAGGCCTACATAAAATCACAATACAAGAGCTTCTAACACATTGACACTGCCTGACATTTGTCTTATAAGAAACATTCACTAAGGAATGAGCTTCGGCCGATGAGAGGAGTGACCTGATTAACGTTCACGTCGGCGATTTCGCCGACTACTCTGTCCTCTACCTCCGGCTACTTTCCCGACGAATTTACAAGTTTTTAGGCGAGTTTAGACGGGTTTTATTTTGATAAACGCTTTTCAGTTTGCCTATTGGCCTTCTCTTTGCTGACGTATTGAAATGTTGCTCTAAGCCGCGCTGTGATTACTCGAGAACAATTTCAACATCCAATAACATTGCGCGCGTCAGATGAACTCTAATAATTCTACTTCCATCATCTTCGCATAATATCGCTGTATTTTCTGAAAATATTTGAATTTCATTTGGTAGCTGGTCAAAACATGCCGCCCTAAAAAAGAAGAAGGGGGCGTCTAACGGGCAGACATTGCTGATATCCTTTTTAAAGAAAGATAATTTCAACGTTAAAAATTGATGAGATTTAATTCTGGTGAGAGGTTGGCCCGTGCGCGATGATTTAGAACAGTTGCCTTCCACCATATTGATTCCACAGTGTTAGCCCGAGGACACTCAAAGCCACTATTCGATCATTTCATGTATTTAATTACCAGCGGTTTCGACGAAAGTCTTCAGGGTATTAAACCGACTCACAGTGTCCCGAAAACCTGTGTCGAAACAATGGTAAATGTATAGGCTATATTATTAATGTGTTTGTGGCGGCGATTGTGCTCATGCGTTTTCCCACATCTACTCTGTAACCAAGCATGGATTCATTCATTTGCGAAGACTGGGCAGTACCTATGCCTATCGACCGGTAAATTTGTTCGTAGCTTGCATTCCTGTTGATTTCGTCAAAAAAAGTTATAACGCATTTTTCTTAATGAGGGCATTAGACGACAATTGTCTGTTGAATATTATTCTGTCCCACGTGTCTGTATCCGTGATGTAAACAGGTTGACAGATAGTTAAAGGGGACCTATTATGCTGATCCTTCTTTTAATACATATTAGTAATGTTATAATGTTGGTTGTCCATGCTCAACCTCTGAAAAGTTTCTAAACATAAGATACAGGGGTTTTGCCGCAATCCAAGAACGTGATTTCGTGAGCGTGATTTCCTCTCTGAACAGCTCCTCCCGAGATCTTCACGAGATCTGGGTAAAACCTGACGTCAGGTTGTGCCATCCAATTAGTACAGACCTAGCCAGAGCCAATCATGGCGCTGGACCTGCCCACACCGGAAACTATTCTAGCAGGCACCAACAACGGCAGATCATACTATGCCTCAGTAGCGTTGACACTTTTGGAAATACAAAAGAAGAACCGCAGATCATTTGAGCTGCAATTTTGTTAGTATCTCTCCCAAAGCTACTTGTCCGTTTACTTTTGGACGCGAAGAAAAACAAATATTTCTCTTCGAAAAGACGATGCCACCAGAAATCAGTGGGTAGCTTTTTTCGTTTGCTGGCAGCAAACAGCCACGGCCAAAGGGAGCGTTAGCTGTTTCTGCTCAGCATTTCACCAAAGACAGCTTTGTCAATAAAGGATAATTCGACACAGGATAAGCGTTTCAGCTGCTTCTCAAACCTGAAGCAGCTGCATCGATCAAGCGCTCGGAGCCACAAGCTGTAAGTAACCATATAACAGCAAATAATGTAAGTGAAGCTAACGTGTTACGGGTGGCTAGCAGGACCGCTAGCGATAGTTAGCACTAACAACTGGCCTCAAAGGCAGGCTTGGTAAAATATCTGAAGATAAAGCCTGTATCGGTCGCGACTGTCCATGACTCACACACACACAAGCTGTAAGTTGCTTTTACTGCATAAACCAACCTGACGTGATAGCCAGTTGATTGTGGCTGTAGCACAGCAGCTAACGTAGCCAAGTTACTGTTGCTGATGCTTGTGTCCTAAATATGCACGAGTGATATCAGGGGAAATTCTACAGAAGGTGTGTGAACATAAACCTCATTTGAAGCTAACTTTTAATACTTGTTTGTAATTTGGATGCTTGGTACAACTGTTCACAGTAACAGAACTTGCTGTCTGTAAAACCTGTATTGCAAGGGTTTGTCTCTGGTTATGACCGCTCGGTCACCAGCTACTGCATGTTAGTTTGCGTGTCGTGCTAATTAAAAATGCTCCTGGTTAACTTATATGCAGTAATTCTGATCGGTATGCTTGTGTTACTTCCGTAAGCATCAAGTTTCATCATAACGTTGCCCGATTGTAGGCTCTACAGTTAGTGATCGCTTCACTTATCCATGACCGGGATCAGCAGGGTACTTCACAAATGTCTGAGCAAGCTCTCTGGTGCTACCGAGAAAGCAATGCGAAACGCAGAAGCTCTACCGGTTTACAAATGATTTCTCTGCACTACCTTGACATAATTTCATCCCCTTTAGAAATTGTTGTGGCTAATAAAAAAAGCCGAAAAAAAGGCGGAGATTAAATAGGTAATTCTTTCCTGTAGAAGTGATCGATTCGCTAGCTCCACATAAGCAACTTGTCCACCCTAACGGAACGTACGGTTTGCAAAACCTGTATTATGTTCCTAACATAACCGAGCTCTCTCTAGCTGTGCTTACTATCCATAAAGCTGCTTTCACATCGGACACGAAAACGAATTTTTCGCGCGACAGATTACATTCAAAGTCATGGCCACTTATCAGCTACTGCATGTTAGTTCCCCTGCTCTGCTAATTAAAAACGCTCCTGGTTAACTTATATGCAGCGATTCTGATCGGTATGCTTGTGTTACTTCGG
Source organism: Gymnothorax javanicus (assembly GCA_029692085.1). Taxonomy (NCBI): domain Eukaryota; kingdom Metazoa; phylum Chordata; class Actinopteri; order Anguilliformes; family Muraenidae; genus Gymnothorax; species Gymnothorax javanicus. The sequence continues at coordinate 7,285,818 of CM056208.1, read as the reverse complement.
TAAGCATCAATGTGACAGTTTCATCATAACGTTGCCTGATTGTAGCCACTACAGTTGAAGCTAACCGGAGAGGTGCTGTATGTGTCTGCCGAGTTGGGCTGCAGTTAGACCAGACGTAGGTTTTGCAAAGCTTGGGGTGAGTTTTTGGGTGCTTGTGAAACGATCGCTTTACTTATCCATGACCGGGGTCAGCCTGATACATCCCCAATGTCTGAGCAAGCTCTCTGATGCTACCGTGAAAGCAATAGGGAAAAGCACAGGCTATAACGCGTGTATGGTTATCACAAACGATTTCTCTGCATTGCTGTCGATTGAATATTAAATCGGCGACTGAATATTAAATTATTTCCTGTAAAGGTGATCGATTCGCTAGCTCCACATAAGCAACGGTTCACGCAGACGGAACTTACGGTCTGTAAAACCTGTATTATGCTCATAACAATACCGGAGCTCTAGCTTGCTCTCGCGCACAATCCATAACGCGCCCATTCTCCGCGAGGAAACGCTTGTCATTCCGACGCAGTAAGTAAACCATTACCACGGGCAATTTCCGAAAAGGCCGTTTAGCTTGGAGCTTTCGCCCCTCCGTCATATACCAGCGCGGAAGCTGTTCGTTGCTCCACGCTAACAACACACCACAGCTATGCACACGACCCAGCAGGTCCTAATACACACCGAAGCAGTCCATAAGCTGTTGGTCCACTTTTAGCTGCTCCTCACTGTCCATGTTTCCCTCTAAACTCAGACCCACCGGATTTCTACTGTCTCCGGTCTACACTTGGGCATGTCGACCCGTTCTACAAATGTGTCTATATGGGGTGGATTCTAGCTTCCCCTGCATCCTAGCTAGGACTAAAAAAACCGCGGTACTCACCAACTGTTGCCGTAGCAAACTGTGGCCGATAGCAAATTTGAGCTTGCGCTGAGAGATACTCGCACTGCGTCCTCCACTTTCGCCGCTGCATTTGTTAGAACAAGATCATGTCATTAGATCTATATTCAAGGATAACGTTAGATTGCGGAATTTGCCCGCCGCTTCCTTATCAGAGTGCAGACGTGTCTCAGGTTTCACTCTGGGGAGCCGGACACGGAAAACTGCGTTCTGCCGTCTCGTCCCGCCCAACTCCGCCCTCCACAGAGCTGGCCAGTCAGAAGAAAGTGGGTACACGGGGAGTGGGGGCCATAGCGGAAGAGCCACCCCAGTGAGGCGTTTCAGGCAGAGACTACAATGTACTACAAATGCAGTTTTTGAGGATGGCAGTATGAGCGAAATAAATACCCTTTTTTTACTTTGCCTGATCAGGAGTACTCTAAGGGAGTCAAAGACCAAAATATAAACTTGGAAAAATAGCAAAATAGGTCCCCTTTAACATGAGGATCCCAAGAAAGACAGAGTCCAAGGTTTGGCTTTCATAACTTTAGTGAGCTTCATAGAGAATCCATTCATGCTTTTCCTCTTTTCTTTCCTCTTTCCCCTTTTTTCTTTTGTAAAAAGACGATGCTTTCCAAGGCACAACGTGAAGAGAAACAACAAACGGGAGCTCGAAAACGCATGAAACACGTATTGAACTTGTATACACCAGACTGGCCGTACAGGAACTACCGGTGGCTAGAGGGAGTAAATCACCTTCAAAATAAAAGTCCTTTCTCATTCCCTGATAATGTTACATCACAAATATCCTGAATCCTGCAGCTCGTGAGACGGCACATATTTAGCTGGGCGAAAGCTGTAATACGCAGTTTTGCTCTAATGTTTTCAGTTCGATACGCTCAAGATGTTTCGCATTTTAAATAATTTTTAACCTTTGAGGACATTTTGAGTATTGAAATGCCATCGTAAAATAAATTATACTGCCAAGAAAATGCTGAAACGAGCGCTGTAACTCATGGTAAATTTTTTGGATTAATTAATTGTTTGGATTAACGCATCCTTACAAGATCGCGTGTAGAGTATTATGTTCGTTGTTAGTGTCACCTATCGGTGATCTTTTTTTCCCATGAATTATAATTTCTAAATCATTATAGGCTTGTATAGCGGTCTTGATTATTCAATTAAAAAAAACTGTTAAATTGTTATTCAGGCGATCTTTTGCTATAACCGGTTGAGCGCAATGATGCAAAAAAAAAAAAAAACAAAAGCTCCACGCCTCTGATGGTTTACAGGCCACAGAAGATCCGTCAAAAATCCGGGGTGTTCAGGTTGAAGAAGTTAACTCTTGTTAAATTAAATGCGCAATTTGCCCCGTTTAATGAAGTTGATGTGGGGTGGGCTGAGGTCCAAATCTGAAATCAGTGAATGTACGGCACATATATTTTGTGTACAATGATGGAACATGTGAATGCGACAATTAACATATTTCAAATTTAGTAAAACCAGTTTATCAGCTTATGTTTGCATTTTTCATGGGACATATGAAAAACTCACTTTTCCAGCAGTGGTGACCAACCCAATAACTGAAGTAAATGAGTGATTCTATATTTTTTTTCCCTTTACCTGATTAAGAAAGAAATGATTCCATTAATTAAAATAATTTGTTTGAGGTGTATTTCAGGGAGGTTGAATGATAAGCTAATGTTCAAAAATTGTATCTGCGATTTGTTTATTAGGTACAAAATAAAAAGCTATATGAACATCCTCTGTGTGTGGAGATTCCATAATTTTTGCCAGGGGTTGAGTGCAGTTTTTATTATTGATATTGTAGTTTTCTTGAGGAACTTATTCAAGTAGCTAATTCCTTGAATCTCCACGTTGGTATGATAACAAATAGCCAGTTAATCAGTGCCAAAGAAAAAGCCACAAACATTTAAATGAAGACATGATCATCAATAAGAACTGAAATGTTGAAATGAAAGTGTAATTGCTTGCAAATGGTAATTATTTTGTATGTGTTGAACAACAGTATAAGATAGGTTACCATTGTCAGATAAAGAATAAATAATACTGAAATAGAATAAATGCTTCAAAGAAATAATTGATGTGGTGTTCAAGTTAATTTATGCTTGCTTATAGTAATAAATGTTAGGGTGTTTATGGAGCTAGTTAGTATTGTGATTGAAATAGAGGCATGTTGCTTATTTGATAATGGAGATTCAACTTTAAAAAAAAAACAAACTGAAATTTGACCAGAAAATCTTATCATTTTACACTGAAAAATACTTGCATTACACTGTTAGCCAGATATGGTCGAACCGACAATAAAAAATATGGTCGCAGCCAACCGTAAAACTTATGGTATAGACGTGACGTACCATATGTTTTATGGTCATTGTGCGACCATAAAAATAATGGTCGGATTGACCATAAAAATGATGGTCACTGCTCGACCATAAAATTTATGGTCACAGTTCAACCATAATCACTGTGGACTTAGCTAGCTAAAAGTTGTCTTAGTTGACCAGATACAAGCATTTCTTCTTCTTCATCTGAAATTCCAGCAGGCTGTATGGCAAAATGCTGCCCACCACAGTTCATTACAAGACACTATTCAAATCTTCTCACCATTCGTTCTCACACTCATACCGATGGGCAATTTAGAGACTCCAATTAACCTGAGATGCATGTCTTTGGACTGTGGGAAAAAACCAGAGTACCCCGAGAAAACCCACGTAAACACGGGGAGAACATGCAAACTCCACGCAGAAAGGCCCCGCGCTGGAATCGAACCCACCTCCTTCTTGCTGTGAGGCAACAGTGCTAACCACGAAGCCACTGTGCCGCCCAACAAACATTTCTGTCGTTGAACAAAAATTCATGAGCATTTATGGTCACACACCAAGCAACCATAATTTTTATGGTCGCCCATGTTTGATCACAAATGTTTTACCACCATTTCCATGGTCGCATTCCAAGTAACCATAATTTTTATGGTCACCCATGGTCGATCAGAAATTTTCAACCAGCTTTTTTATGGTCGCTTTTAAGGTAACCATAATTTTTACGGTCGGACAGGGTCGACCACAAATTTGTGACCATCTTTTTTATGGTCACGTTTAATGTAACCATATTTTTTATGGTCAGGCCGACCATATGTGTTGGACAGTGTAGGCCGTCTAAAGTGCAGTAGAATATGCCAAAATGGACCTTTAAAAAAAAAAAAAAAAAAACATTTTCCAAGAGAGCATACCTAAGGACCCTCCTACAGGCCGAGTAGCGGGGTGGCACCACATGTAATTCTTAACTGGCTACTTATGTAAATTAACCTGCTTCTTTCATTTCTCGGGAACACTCTGAAAATCACATTCATATCCCCGGACTGGAAATAAGTCGCGCACGCTCGTTTCGCCAGTACGAAAGCGTTTAGCATTATGACAGATGTGTCCAGTACTCGTACTTGCTGTTAATCATTTGGCGAGAGTGTTCCTCCCGTTGTGAACTCGTTCCTGACAATGGAGTATATCTACCGGGGTTCGGTTTACATTGCGCAGATCGGCTGAAAGAGCTATCAGGGAAAATGAAAGGAGGTGGAATCTGCTTCTACATTAACGAAGATTGGTGCACAGATGTTACGGTTCTCAGTAAACACTGCAGCCCTAACTTGGAATCACTTTTTCTACACTGCAAACCACTCTATTCTCCACGTGAGTATTTTCCATTCATTCTGGTCGGCATACATTCCACCCCAAGCCGACGTGAGTGATGCACTGCAAGCTCAGGCCGATCAGGCAAACTTCTCAGAACAAAACTTTCCGGACTCATTTCTCATTATAATGGGAGACTTTAACAAAGCTAAACTAAACCGCGAACTACCTAAATTCAGGCAGCACATTAACTGTTCCACCAGAGACAATAACACATTGGATCACTGCTACACAGTTCTCTAAGGTGCACACCGCTCTGTTCCCCGCGCGGCTCTGGGTCGCTCTGATCATTGCTTGGTTCACCTCATTCCCACTTACAAGCATAAATTAAAATCTGCAAAGCCTGTGATCAGAACAGTAAAGAAGTGGACTAGTGAGGCGAAGGAGGAACTCAGGGTTTCCCGCAGCGCTTAATAGTTAGGGCGGCCGCCTTGACAACAAATGCCCCCCGCCTTGACTACGTCCCCCCGAAAAAAAAAAAAAAAAAAAAAAAAAAATTCTGCTGCATCCACGCATGCATAGACAGTAAAATAAGGCCGCATTGCGATGAGGCCGAATAGCGGACGGTATCTGTTGGTTAAATATGTTACTGCGCCATCTATCACTTGTTGCTACGCCAACATTATTTTTTTGCATCGGGAAGAAGCTAATTATCCGGATATATAATAACCTGCCGTCGTCGTGGGAAGGACCTGTGGAGGCAAGATAATTATTCATCTAAACTAAACATTTGAATAGTGTCTCCTATCAACTGCTTGCCCACATATTCTGTTTCAGTAAGATTGGCTATATGCGATTCGTTTAGTTTCTTATCAAGGCTACCGATGTGTTTGCGCGTGGCTTTCTGCTATGTTTGACAATTGCACGTGGTTTTCTCTAGTGTCCAGTAATGGATGGGAAAAAGCAGTCAAAAATATCAGGGTACTTTATTCAAAGAAGCCGGTGTTCTGTCAAATTTTGCTACCTATCAAAATATGCTACCTCGCGGTTCTGCGCTTGCGCATACCTAAAATCTTGGGCTCCATTTCTTCGCTCACATCTCAAGTATCTTCCAATATCATAAACATACGTCTTTTTTCGATGCGCCTTTCGATCTGTAAGTGTATACATATTTGCATGTACACGCTGGGTTTTCCTTAAAACGCAGAGACTGGATGATAATGGCATGCGGCATATATCTTTAAACAAACTTATCCAACTCATTATAACATCTGCTTGTGTTATAATAAGCTAACAAATAACAAAGTTACTATTGTAAACTGATTCATATTGCACTATTTAGGCGAAAACAAAGACTTTACGATCGCTTTGCATTACGGTAGCATTTTTTGCCAAAGTAGCACAAATTGTCAGAACACCGGCCTACTTCACCATCTGCGCCGCCTCCTCCTCCACCGCCCCCCGCCATCTCCACAGCCACAGCCCCAGTCCTCTAAACATCGAGGGAGTGGGTGGAACCCAGAGTGGGCTGTGGACTCGAAATATTCAGGTTAGCTATATCACACAGAACACGGTGAGTGTAGTATTAATCTTTTCTCAAGGTCTCGCAATTACGAGATAAGGTGTATATACAGTGTAGTGAAAAAGTATTTGCCCCCTTCCTGATTTCTTTTTTTTTTTTTTTTTTTTGCATATCTGTCACACTGAAATGTTTCAGATCATCAAACAAATTTTATTATTAGACAAAGACAACCCAAGTAAATACAAAATGCAATTTTTAAATGATGATTTCATTTATTAAGGGGAAAAAGCTATCCAAACCTACATGGCCCTATGTGAAAAAGTAATTGCCCCCTAAAGTGCTACCCTCGGCGACAACAACTGCAATAAAACATTTGCGATAACTGGCAATGAGTCTTTCACATCGCCATGGAAAAGTTTTAGCCCACTTTCTTTGCAGAATTGTTTTAATTCAGCCACATTGGAGGGTTTTTAAGCATGAACAGCCTATTTAAGGTCATGCCACTGCATCTCAAGCGGATCTAAGTCCGGACTTTGACTATGCCACTCCAAAATCTTCAGTTTGTTTTTTTTTTTTTAAGCCATTCAGAGGTAGACTTGCTTGTGTGTTTTGGATCATTGTCCTGCTGCATAACCCAAGTGCGCTTGAACTTGAGATCATAAACTGATGGTTGGACATTCTCCTTCAGGACTTTCCGGTAGAGAGCAGAATTCATAGTTCCATCAATTACAAGTCTTCCAGGTCCAGAAGCAGCAAAGCAGCCCCAAACCATCACACAACCACCACCATGTTTGACTGTTGGTATGATGTTCTTTTTATGAAATGCTGTGTTAGTTTTATGCCTGATGTAACGGGACGCACACCTTCCAAAAAGTTCAACTTTTGTCTTTTCAGTCCACAAAATATTTTTCCAAAAGTCTTGGGGATCATCAAGATGTATTTTGGCAAATGTGAGACGAGCCTTTGTGTTATTTTTGGCCAGCAGTGGTTTTCAACTCTCCCATGGATGCCATTTTTGCCCAGTCTCTTTCTTATTGTTGAATTATGAACACTGACTTTAACTGAAGCAAGCGAGGCCTGCAGTTCTTCAGATGTTGTTCTGAGTTCTTTTGTGACCTCCTGGATGAGTCATCGATGCGCTCTTGGAGTAATTTTGGTAGGCCGGCCACTCCTGGGAAGGTTCACCATTGTTCCAAGTTTTCTCCATTTGTGAATAATTGCTCTCACTGTGGTTCGCTGGAGTCCCAAAGCCTTAGAAATAGCTTTGCAACCCTTTCCAGACTGATAGATGTCAATTTCTTTGTTTCTCATCTGTTCTTGAATTTCTTTAGTTCGCGGCATGACGTGTTGCTTTTTGAGATCTTTTAGCCAACTTCACTTTGTCAAACAGGTTCAATTGAAGTGATTTCTTGATTCAACAGGTCTGGCAGTAATCAAGCCTGGGTGTGGCTAGTAAAATTGAACTTAAAAAATGTGGTTAATCACAGTTAATTCATGACTTAAGAAGGGGGGGGAATTACTTTTTTTCACATAGGGCCAGGTAGGTTTGAATAGCTTTTTTCCCTTAATAAATGAAATCATCATTTAAAAACTACATTTTGTATTTACTCGGGTTATCTTTTCTTATATTAAAATTCGTTTGATGATCTGAAACATGAAACGGGAAAAATATACAAAAAAGTAAGAAATCAGGAAGGGGGCAAATACTTCTTCACAGCACTGTATTTTTTTTTAATCCTGTGAATGCAATGCGCTTCCGTACATAATACTGTTCTCCTCTCCTCAAATAACCACAACCGCAAAGCATTTGGGGAATTGAAGTCAAAACAGATAACAAATACATTTTCCGTTCTTATACATTAATTTTCGTTTAACCCTTAGGGACAGTTGTGCGCATTTTACGCGCTTTTCATTCTTCTTTTTTTTTCTTTTTTGGATAATTTTGCCTGTGTTCATGCATGTAACATGAATTTTGGTAAGACTGTGTGTTTTTATTTGATCTTGTTATTTCCAGCTCAGCTCTTACAGTAAGGCTAAAATACACTGCGTACAAGCAAGTGTTACACTATAAAAACTTTGTAATTAAGTTAAAAGACTGAGTTTGTCACTTTGTTATTGCACTTTAACTACTTTCATTTATAAAGAGTAAATAAACGCTGGCTGTGGCCCGCCCCCGTCACCACCTTGACTAACCGATTTTCTGCGGGAAACCCTGTATATGTTGAATGTATAGAGAGTTAACACCTACCGAAGGCAAATTCCTTGTGTATGTAAGTATACTTGGCCAATAAACTTGATTCTGATTCTAATAAAATTATTGCCTCAGCGGTCCAGTATTAGCCTACTCGATCGGGATTTAGGCCCGTATTCAGAAAGGACACCCACACTAATTGAGTGTGAGTGAGTAGGCTACTAAAACTTAGTGTCAGGTTATACTAAATGAGTCAGATGTTGCCCTAACACTCATTTGCTTTCAGAGACCTCACACACTGAAAATAGTGTCTTTCTGAGTGAAGGTTGAGTGCAGGGAACACCTCCCTTGAGCCGCACTACCTTGCACCGGTATTTCATTGTCATGGCTTTCAGGTGGTTACAAACATTGGAAACTCTGGATCATTTACACGCATTCGCAACTACACAAATTTTAACTATAATGATGATAATGATGCCGGTAACTTGCTGACTGACCACCTGGTTTCTGTGTTTACGAACTGCACTGTGGTGAACTCGAGGTTAGCATTTGTGTACCCACCAGCGGCTACTGGTGAACTGGCTATACACTGCAAATCTAGACATGTTTCGTCTAAAACGTTTTTTTTTTCCAGCTTTTAAACACCTAACATGTTCCATTTACTACACTGAAACATGTTTAGATCAAAACACTTTCGAGCGTTTTTACCAATGTTCCAGATTATAAACGCACAAAAGTGTTTTAGATGTGTTTCGTGTTTATTCAAAAACAGATGACATTTATTTAGAAACACTGCGTTTTATAAATGGCATATCAATGAATACACTTGGAAGTGTCTTTCCAGTAGCAAAATATCCAATATTACAGCCTACCATTTCACATAGTACATTGACTGATATCCATGGCTGTCCATAACATTCATTTTCTAACATTGTCTATAAGCTTTTTGAATGAAACATTATGATAAATAAAATAACATGAATCTCCATTGTAGTATTAGTGTCACACAAATGAATGGATCAAATTCCTGGTCTTTACTCCATGGTCCAAATACATTTGTAATTAGTGACAATATCATTAATGCTAAACCAAGGTTAAATATAATAAGTCAGAGACATCTTTATTCTGATCCAAGATAGTGCTTTGAAATGTTCCTAATGGATTTTATAATAAATGAAAATAATTGCATTAACATGAATGACAAACTGCCACGAGAATCTGTCACATATTTTCCTGGTTATAGTGCCTTTTATCTCTGTAACACCATTAGACTGTAGAATATTCAAACAGTTGATGACTTTGCATCAAGCAAAGCCATGATGTTTCCATAACCCTGTGTCTTCTTGAGTTTGGGGATACCCTTGGGGGAAAACTGCTTCAAACCCAAGAACAGGTCTCCAAGGACTCTCTGCTGCAGTAAGCCAAGAGCCATGCTATATGGCTTAGGATAGTCAATATCGAATACATAGTACAAGGCAAGCAGGCAAATGACAGCTTTGATAGGATCTACGGTGTCAAGGTGAATAATAATGGTATCGCCAGCAAGCGCAGTTGCCTCCACATCACCATCCTTTACGAACACCGCGAGGTATGGTCCCTCAGTAGCTAAGGTCTTCAGGTGGTCATCAACCTCAGGGGCTACATCATCCTCGTAAAAGCGTACCAGATCAGCCTTCGCAGATCCCTTCTTGAATTTAGTCTTCTTGTCCAGGTACTGCATGGCACAGAACAGTTTTGCAGATTCTTATAAAGGTAAAATAACAAACAAAGCCAAGTAACACTCTTATAATTCTTATTGTTACTAGACCAATAAGAGTTTATGGACAAGCCTATTGTTTATTAATAATTCAGAAATTGACCAATACTTTATACCGTAAATGAGATCTCTTAATTTGTTGACAGTTCAATTTGATGATCTAGGGATAAAAGGGGGATAATACCAATATCTTTTGAAATGCAAGATTAGTATAAAATGACTCCTGCAAAAGGTGGAGTATCACATTTTACAGTGGAAACTTACCAATAATAAATTTTCAAGCCAAGAGAAATTTCTCATTGGTTAGCCATTAAACAACACGTACAATTTCTAGTATTTGTGCAACCCAAAGTAAATTGTATCAGTGGGTTTCTACTACATATGGCTCCACTGATAATCAGGACACTTTTTAGGTATATTATGGTATACAGAATACTCGTATCTCTTCAAATCTCCCTGGATTTTCTTTATAATTTATAGAAAAATTGAAATAGTAGTCCAGTCCATAGACTCTCTGAAATTCTGCCAAAAGCTGTGAAGAGATAAAATAGCAGTTTGAGATATAGCACTTGTGTAGATAATGAGATCTGGTCATTTGTATTGTAGGAAGTGAAATGAAAAAAAAAAAAAAAAAAAAAATCACAATTTTGAATAGAGTTAAGCCTCCATGAATGACCAGAACAAGGTTGAATATACCGAGATATCCTGTAAACATGGGGACAGTCCCCAACAATATGGATGGAATAGAATTTGAGATATTAGTGAGCAGTCATGGAATTTCACATTATTTGCCACTAAGTGAAAGGTTCCCTCCTCTTTGCTGTAATTAAGGAAGCCTCTCTACATTGTGAGGTTTAAAAGAGTAACTTAACACAAGTTTCAACTGTAGTGCAGGAAATTCTGCTATATTCTCTCGCATAGAGTGATCTTTGATGAAGTCCCGTCAATTGGAGAAGCTCTCCTCCATTAACATTTGGATTTGAGCGATGTTGCGTTGTAGCGGTGGTTTCGCAATTTCAACCTTGAGTTTCTCAATGTGGTCTTGGTAATCTCGGTCAGAAAGGCTTTCTCTAGCAATCATACCAGCTGAAGAAGGACCAAATGTTGCCTTTGGGGCTTTAGTAGCCGGGAAGCTAAACTCTAAGCTCTTTCTCTTATATCTCTCTGCCCTGTTCTTCTGGCTCAGGTTTCGTGTCAAGAGAGTCTAAAAAGCAGAATGTAAATAGCAAAAATCAATACAGAGATCATTCAAGCAATTGAATCTTTAACTCTTTCAACCCCAGATATTCTAGCATCACTATACCCTTCAACCCCACAGCCCTCTGTAGAGGGCTGGTCATTATCTGGACATTGTATCTTACTGTTATCTCTGGAATCCCATTAAATGTAACCTGATATGTTCCAATCAATTAGTCAGATTGTTTGAATTTTCCCTACAGGAATTTGGGGTTGAAGGGAATATGTTGGTCAGCCCTCTGTAGAGGGCTGTGGGGTTGAAGGAGTTAAGTACCAATTTTGATGGAAAGGCATTATACATTTCTTTTAACTGATGTAGTCCTCTTTGGTTTTAGGTTCAAAAACATTTTGCAATGTTAAGACTAGTTATTCATAAGGTGATAAGCAGACACACAATTTATTGTTTTGTGATAAATGATATTACTTACCCAAACCTTATTGCCCGTTTCTCTCTTCAAGCATGGATATCTGTCAGTCAGGTTTATACCGATGGCTGTGTAAATGGCAGACTTGGTGACAACATTGGGATAGTACTGCTCAACATAAACTGAGAGTTGCTCTATCATAGAGTTCCAGATACTTTGAGACATGTATGGTGGTCGCAAAGCTTCTCTCACTTGTTGGCTAAAGATGTTTTCAGGAATGACCACTTCAGGTAGATTAGGGGATCTAGATGATGGCGTTGATGCTGAAATGATAAAAAGATTAATATAGATGCACTTTCCCTAAAAGTGTTCATTGTTGTAGAGCATAAGTGGGGGATCCTGGGGACTGATGACAAGTTCAAGCAGACAAAAATTTCTTGAGAAAAATATGGAAGAGGGAAATATTTTGTCTAACTTTTGAGGATGACCTTTCTAGTTCCCCTGTAAATACTACCTTAAACAGCTGCCATAAACATGACTAAGGGGGGGGGCAATAATGAATACTCCAAATTTTATTCATTTTATTCAATATTCATTTCAAAAATCCATCTAGTTGACAGTTTCACTACACGCAATGCACTACATTGAACTTACCCTTTCTGTGGCTTGTTGGAGTCACATGCACTGGTGCAGGGTTCGTTGAGTTGGTAGATAGATCATTCATTACGGTAGTTGAGACACTTGGTTGCGGTGTGGCTGCAGATGGCTGGGTACTCCGCTCTGGTGTTTGGGGCTCTCTAGGGGGTTCTGATACTACAGGAGGGTCAGGTACCACAGGTGCTACAGCTGCTGGAACAGGTAGGGTATCTCTGGAAGTATGGCCTCTCATGAGAAGAACTAGAGTATGTCCATTGAGGTCTTGCAGAGTCTCATCTTCAACAAGGGTGCCATCTTCTTCATAAACAGTGAAGCTCTCTGGATCAGAATCAGTCAAACCAAACTTGATGATGCCTGGAAAGTACACAAAACAGAATTGCCGATATCTGGCCACATCAATGTCTGGCATAAGACACAATTATCCGTGTGTTATCTGGGATAAGAATGACTCGGCAAAAGATCAATTAAATGCTGGGGTGACTGCATGTCAAAAGCACTTTTGACATGCAGGCACTCAGTCTTTACCATGACCCAGCAAAAATATCAATTTGTAGAAACATCTGCGCAAATACACAAAAATGGGCAAAATTCTCATCCCTGATAATAAAAACAGAGTTAAAGACTTATTTAGTGGTACAAAAAGGTTTTCTGTAAAATGGTATATGAATAATTTCAGATAGGATTTAATTTATCTTGTACAAGTACTTTAATATCTTCCTTGCATGCTTTATAAAAATGTTCTCAAATAGAAAAATATACCCAAACATGGTACAAAAATGTATTTGGAAATAATTCTTGTTAAAAAAGGTATTTAACATTTTGTCCAAAAAACTGTGCCTAATAGGGTACAAATGAAACTCTACAATAATTATGTACGCTTAATGATGAGGGTAACTTACATTCACGTATGAGGTCTTGAAGGGTGTTGCAACCTTTGACTCTCCGCTTGTCAGTTGATTGGGCAAGTCTCATCTTATGGACAGTTGAAGCCATAGTGCCATATCAGGAGGACAGCAACAAACTACTTGTGCGACATAGTATTTGCAGAATTGGGAATAACCAAAATAATGAGCCTTTATAAGATTTAAAATGCATCAATAATACAATAAGTTACATTAGACACAGTATCATGAAGATCTACATTCCTAACATAACCTGTAGTATAACACCCCTAAAAGATGAATTGAGCAATATGGCAGTACCTGTTTGTTATTAACATGGTGATGCCCTGATACAGAAATACAGGAAGGGGCCAGGTGTTCTCTAGGTCTAGAAATCTGACAAGTTTCTTGTTTCCACTCCTAGTAACATGAAAACTGTTCATGTTTTGTATATACTCTTTTGTATAACAAACCTCTACTAAGAACAATTTGACATCATCAATGACTAAGACTCTCAATAAGGCCAAAGACAGGCTCATCATCAGGCCACTCTAACAACAGTGCAACCCCAGATTTGTAGTGATGGCCATGAAGTGTGACCTCATCAGTTTGGTATGCTTTTTAGTCAGCTGGGTCTGTTGGTAATTCAATAGAACTTCTGATACAAATGTCAATGAATTGGTTGCGAAGACCTGCATCAATTTTTGTTTCAGACCCTTCACCTACAATGTCACCTGCATAGAAGAAATTTTCTGAAAATGTTCCATTTAGTCCAAGCATTCTCTCACAAAGCCACTTTTGGTGCATCTGTGCAATGGAAAAGGGAACATTCTTAAAGTTCTTCCATGAAACCTGTTTGAAGGGACCATGTTTACCCTCAGTTCTCATTGTCCACTGATGACGCAGTGGGCCATGAGACAAAATCTGTGAAGGTAAATGAATGAGGAAATGCATTTTTGGTGTGAAGGGGTGTTTTGGGTACAATGTCATAAATGATGAGTGATGAATTGCAATCGACTCTTCAAGCTGTGCTGCAGTGTCCCTGTCAGCATATGGACATGTGCATAGCTGCACAATCTGTAATAAGACCAAATAAATCTTGTACTTTGGATCATCCTCTGGTACCTTAGGTCCAAAGATATGAGGCAAGATGTTACACAGTGTGATCATGGCAGCACTGGTTTGTTTGATCCTACCATCTGATACAATGTGCTTTCCTTGAATTCTCTCAGGCTTGTGAGAATCATCAAGGTAGCAGTAAGGGTATGATGAGATTTTGTCATTGAGCCATACTAATGAGAATATTTTTTTCACTGTATATGCAGTGATACAATACTTGTGCCAGTTCTTGTGGCACTAAGCCCTCAAGAAGCACATGCATGGGATCATGGAGAATAGTTTTGGATAATGGGAAATCAAATATTTTACAAAGACTTGTAGCACCATTAATTCCCCAAAACTTGCTCCAATACTGCCTGGTAGTACCCGTTAATTCTCTCAGTTTTTCACACCTTTTGAGATGCAGTGCGTGGTCCCTTCCCCGACACTGAATTGCTCTCAGTTTCTTCTGGAGCTCACTAGAATCAATGGGACATGTCCTACATGGCTTCGTAGCAAATGAAACACCTTCCTTAAAACCTCCTAAAAAGTTAGCTGCAGGTGTATCAGAGTTAGCCATCACAAGTTTACCTAGTACATTTTTTTCTCTACCACATACATAAATTTTTACACCACCCGCTTGCATAGCATTGACAGTGCTCAAAGTTTTGAAGAAGATTGTCTAATCCAAATTTTCTTACTAAGGCAGTTTTTGCAACTGCCAGCAGAAAAATGCTACTCAGCTTGGACCTGAACTGAGGTGGTACATTCAGAATTACAATGTAGAATATGGATACCTTGTGCTTCTTTGTGTGTGTTCCAAGGGCATTAGCTATCTCAAGATCATCATGACTCAAAGACAGAAGTATAACACTTGGATCTTTAAGATCAGACCTGGAACTAACAAAATCACCATCACTGACATCAGTCATTAAGTTAGACTGCCTCCTGGGCTTACTTGTGAACTGTTGCATCTCAGGCAAGGACAGCACAAGTTGCAATAACTCCTGTAAAGGTCCAATATAACCATGATAATAAGCAGTTTTTATTTTACCCTTTTTTCTAACCATGTCAGAACCAAGCCAAACTTGTTTAGGAGGAAGATAGTGACACTTGACTTCATAAAACTTTTGTCTGCGCTTCTGACTGCTGAAACCAGACAGACCACTATCAAATTCCAGGTCATCCAGGAATGTAGCATCTGTATTTTTGTCAGATAAATGCTTTTGAAATCTGTCTTTTCACACTACCAATTGTTTGCTGAAAATAGTCATCAGTTGCGGATACAATATCATCCATTGCTACCTGTGACAATTTTCGATGTGATTCTAAGTGTAATAGATAAGAGGCACCGCGGTATTCCTGCTCTGCTTTGGCATCAATTGCCATCTGATTATCATGATCATCATTGCCCATGCTTTCATGATTTTCATCTGGTTCTTCCTGTGCCATGATTTGCTGCTTATCAACAGTCAACTCATCCTTGTGCTTGGTACGTATGTGTCGCCTAAAGGATGGCCAACTTTTGCTACTGAACATGCATCCAGATTGGGTGCAATGTACAATGAATGACGAGTCATACTTATGTCTCCTAACAACATGATTGACAAGGCGCTGAGCTGTCTGTGTCTTGAAACAACACATGCTACAACTGTATCTATTTGCAGTGTCCATATTTAAAAAAAAAAAAAAAAAAAAAAAACCCCATGTAGGCAGTCTGTATCATTTGCTGAAATGTTGTGATGCTAGAACTGTACCATATCGCAAGATGCTGATATGCAGATATCTGGAAGGCCCTTTGCAAAAGGTCCTTCACAAGCAGTTTTATGCCAATTTTGAATGCAGTGTTGATGGACTTAGATATTCTGATTATAGGAGGACGGTTATTGATATAAGGGCATCACTAAACTTCAATTTTCTATCCAATAGCAGGTACATGGCCACCATAACTGCAATAGGAATACAAATAGACTTGATAGGCCCTCAGCAAAAAAAAAAAAAAAAAAAAAAAAAAAAAAAGCTCTGAGGGCCTTTCACTCAGGCTTCATAGCCATTTCAGATAATTGTTTGTTGATGGACTAAACAGAATGCAGCAAGCCTCTACTGATGCATTAGATCTGCTGTATATTCCATATTGTTACTTCAGTCTTTAGAATTATTTGTAATTTTGAGAAGAAAGCATGTCAAATATTGATTAGTTGGTATACAGGTTTATTAGCAGCTAAATGATACAATGCTTGGGTTCAAATTACAAGCTATGCTAGGGAAGCAGAGTTTGATGCTGCCTATGGTCTTTGACCTGGGCTGGAGATGAACCAGAGGTCAAGGCCCACTGTTTCAAATAGGGGCCAGTTATATACTGAATTCAAAAATTTGTCCAATTCTTATTAAGACAAAGAAATGTGGCTGATGTAAAAAGTCATGTCAAGAAGTATAATTTCTCAGTACAACATTAAAATCACTCTGCTTTCTTTATGCCCCTTTCTAAATCACATTGAACACACACACACACACACACACACACACACACACACACACACACACACACACACACACACACACACACACACACACACACACACACACACACACACCTGTTCCTGGAGATCTACCATCCTGAAGGTTTTCACTCCTGACAAACCAAAGCACACCTAATTGCCCAGCTAGAGATCCTGATGAGTAGCCAATTAGTTGAATTAGGGACAGAGTAGAAACCTACAGGATGGTAGCTTTCCAGGAACAGGGTTGGAGACCCCTGCACTTGGCCTTTACCTAAATAACATACATAACTGTGTTACTGATGCATTTTGAAAGGCTACTAATAACAGTTATTCTTACCAAGATTCTGTAAGGGACCAATGTGGCAGCTAGAAGGTTCACAGGTAGTTGATTTTCTCCTCAGTATGGATATTTTCAGTAATAGAAGTTGACAACAGTGAAGATCTAAACATAATGAAGATGTGCTCCTTGAATGGCTACTAAGTGGATTGAGACTGCTTTTTGTCAATTCCTGGTCACATGACCCAGACCCAATTAATTGGCATGTCCGTAAACCAGTGGTGCCCAATAATGTGCCATGGAGGGCCAAGAGTGTGTCGGTTTTTATTCAAAACAATCATTACACCTGCTTATTATACTAGTTAGTTCCCTCCTCTCTGTCTGAAAGTGTGCTAATCGGTGCAATCAGCTGGTGATTGGAATCAGCAGTGATTGGTTGGAATGAAAACTAGCATACTCTTGGCCCTTCATGGAATATGATTGGACACCATTGTTGTAAATGCTTTCACGTCTAACACTTTGATTGACTCCAAACATGAGACTTATGTGTCTAGTGCCAGGTGTCAGACACTAGGTGATTGAAGATGAGCAGATCTAAGGCTGATAACAACTCACAGTTGCCAATTATGAGCTACTAGCAGAATTAACACTTCATTTCAATATACCATTATTTTACAAAGTGCAATCTTATATAGGCTATACAGAGCTATGCTTTTGTACTATTTTAGCATTTCTCATTGAGAATTCATATTTGTTCAACAGTACAATCTCAATTTAAGATTAAAGATAAACCACAAATCTAAATTGAATGTATCATTACAAATGTTCCATTTTGTTCACTCTTCTACTCCATATTTCACTTTAAACAAGGTTTGACATGCACAGATTCAACGTGTTTTCTAAAGAAATTGATACACATTTCAGCATTGTAATTTAAACATTTGAACCAGAACACCAGGAAAGTGTTAATTGGTGTAGTTTTACATGTCTTATGTAACTACTGAAACGCAAGCATGTTTTTTTCTTAAATACCGGCAGAGTTAGGTAAACATATTACACTATAGGAGGCGTAGTAAAGTAAACATCTGGGTTTGCAGTGTAGGGGAGGCTCAAAACCATGTATTAAAAATAATGATTGGACATGACCCGTTTTCAATTATTTCACAAAATTCTATTTACTTGAACTCCAAAAATCCTAAGGATTATCATGTGTCGCTAGTTCTACTTGTTAAGTTAGAATGAGCACTGATAATTATTGCCCTGTTTTAAATTCATTTAAATTACCATTACAGTAACTCCGAAAACCCTCAACATTATCAGGTGTGGCCAGTGTTCATTAATGACGCATATCAGTTAACTCTCACGCATTCGGATTTCTCACGCTTTTCTTTACTGATGGGTTGGAAAATTCTGCGCTTAGCTGGCTCGTGGGGCGCCATGTGGATTGGTCTTCGAGGCTCATGTAGCTGTAAGTCACAAGAATCCATTCTTTTCTACATTCTTGAAGGGATAGTTCACTTTTTTTGAAGTGGGGTTGTATGAGCTACAAATTGCCACTACTTACATTAGATGCAGTAGAAAGCTCTCTGATCTCCTCCAGGTAGCCGCACCAGGGCATAGTGCTGGGTGGAAATTTCGGCGATACACTGTTGCGAACGGAAACACAGAAACTGCGTATTTTCGCGGCCTAAAAGAGGTCCTACCTGAAAGTAATACACCATTTCAATTGTACGCTATATTTAAAAAAATTACTGCACTTTAGCTGCTCGGAAAAAAGCACAGTTGCTCTTGAACTAACCAACTGACGTATTCCTGCGCGAGGCGCATCGTAGTTCACTGCGCGCAGTAGCGATCAGCTGTTTGGGTCAGACTCCGAGCGGTTTGCGGCAGAGCCGTATTTGCAATGGCATAGAATCACGTCTCAAAAGAAATCCCTACAATAACCAGCACAGCAGATACACAGTATGTGGCTGCGTAGACCCTATGCGATATCAATTTGTGCTGCAATGTTACATTAGACTTTTTCACAGGTGTTTCACTCTTTTACGTGATGCTTGGGTACAGCAGTGCTCTTCAGCGTGCACCGTTGAGATTTCCCTGAATGTAGCCAAACGAAATCCTCTTTGGAAAAATGTATACTGCAAACACGGAGTTCTTTTAGGGATACGGGTGGCGTATCAATATCCGTGTTGAGGCAACTAGCCACAGCTACAAGTCCAATGTTCCGCAAAGGAATGCGGTGGAAGCTGTTAAGTGCACCAGGATACAGCTTTGCTTTCACGTCCAAGAAAGCGACACACACGGACCATTTTCGAAAAATTTGCACAAGTTAAACGGCCGTCCGATCTCGCAACCGCAGTTAAGCCGCTTGCACACTGGACGCGAAACGAGTTTTTCGCACACAGATTACATTCAAAGTCAATGCGAAGACGTGAATACACGCGTTTGTGCAAGCAGCTTTACTGTGACCCAAACAGCTGATCGCCACAGTGCGCTGTGAACTACGATGCGCCTCGCGCAGGAATACGTCAGTTGGTTAGTTCAAGAGCAACTTTTTTTTTTTTAATATAGCGTACAATTGAAATGTTGTATTATTTTCAGGTAGAACCTCTTTTAGGCCGCGAAAACACGCTGTTTCTGTGTTTCCGTTCACAACAGTGTATCGCCTAAATTTCCACCCAGCACTATGACCTGGTGCGGCTACCTGGAGGAGATCAGGGAGCTTTCTACTGCATCTAATGTAAGTAGTGGTAATTTGTAGCTCATACAACCCCACTTCAAAAAAAGTGAACTATCCCTTTAATTGCTGAATAAAGAAGGAAATGTCTGGCACGTTTCACAGCTTGTTGCTTAGTGAGCCTCGCGGGCTGTCCTGCGCCTTCGCGAGCCACTCAACCACAGAATTTATGAAGACATGCTGATATTTTATTTCTTCAATTATGTGCGAAAGAAACGCCTCAATTTTGTGAAGCAATGTATAACAACGCTATCAAAAATAAATTTGATTGTCGTTTCACCAATTAGTCTGAGAAACTTTCTAATCAAGAAAAGAAAACTGCAACAGGTTTAGGTCATTCAGCACTGAAGGGTGAGGACTGAGCGTCCCTTTGCAGCAGCCGACGCACCGCCTGTGGTACCCAGTGCCCACTACTGTCAGTTATGCTCGAGTGGCGTTTGTGAATAGTAACTGGCGAGGAGTGGGACCGCTCCCTCGGTAAGTGGTAGGTCGATCTCTTTCTCACACTATAGTTACATTTCTCACTATATGGTGAGAGGAGGGTGAGTGAGAGTGTCGTTTCTGAATAAGGGCCTTAGCCTTGGTTTGCGAAAATCTGTTTCTGCTTTTAAAGGCGCGATTGAGCCAT
This sequence comes from Gymnothorax javanicus, assembly GCA_029692085.1. Taxonomy (NCBI): domain Eukaryota; kingdom Metazoa; phylum Chordata; class Actinopteri; order Anguilliformes; family Muraenidae; genus Gymnothorax; species Gymnothorax javanicus. The sequence continues at coordinate 7,265,451 of CM056208.1, read as the reverse complement.
AAAAATATGTGGAACTGGATTTGATTTTTTTTTTAAATGGGATCTTCAGGAAATATTCCCTGCCCTTTTTTCTAGTTCGAATTGTATCGCTTAAGATGATGCGAATGTTCCTGCTCTGCATTGGCAAGACGGGTGATCCCGAGTTTTGCCAAGTTGTCATGTCTGCCCAAAATGGCAAAAACATGGATGGGATGCTAGGAGTAGGGCTGCGTCCGAGCTCTCTGGGGATGTATTATCCTTTCCTATACTTATATCTGTCCCCCATCTGAATGTTGAGCATGTAAGCATGTGAGATGATGAACTGTATGCTATGGCTCATTCAGAAACGACACTCACACTAATTGCGTGTGAGTGAGTAGGCTACTAAAACTTAGCTAGTGCCAGGTTATACTAAATGAGTCAGAGGTTGCCCTTACACTCATTTGCTTTCAGAGACCTCACTCACACTGAAATTAGTATCCCTTTCTGAGTGAAGGTTGAGTGCAGGGAACACCTCCCTTGAGCTGCACTAACTTGCGCCGGTATTTCGCTGTCATGGCTTTCAGGTGGTTACAAACATTAGAAACTCTGGATCATTTACCGTCACGTGCTCGACGCAATCGCAAATACGCAAATTTTAACTTTAATGATGATAACGATGCCGGTAACTTGCTGACTGACCCACCTGGCTTCAGTGGTTACGAACTGCACTGTGGTGAACTCGAGGTTAACATTTGTGTACCCACCAGTGGCTACTGGTGAACAGGCAATAGGGGAAACTCAAAACCATCCCTTAAAAATAATGATTGGACATAGCCTGTTTTCAATCATTTTAATAAAATTTATTTACTTGAACTCCAAAAATCCTAAGGATTATCATGTTTCGCCAGTTCTACTTAAGTTTTTTTTTTTTTAAATTTGGCATCTCCAATCCCACCCGAATCTGGAATGCCCAATTGGTGAACTATGTACAAGGCTTGCTCGTATGCGACCCCTTGCTGCCAATTCAGGAGAGTGTAGACAGTTCGCGGCTCTCCTCCGAAGCACGCGCCTGTCAACCACTGCTTCTTATACACTCATTGGTTGAATCTTCGCAAATTCAGAACGAGGGCGGAGGATACCCGGACATGACCAGGCTTAGAATCTTCCTGACGAGCGCCCGTCTGGCCAACAGGAGGCGCTTGAGCAACGAACAAGGCAACTATTGTAATCCCTTCCCGGCAGTCCCTTCCCAATTTGCAGCCCTGTAGCGCTATAGCCAATTGTGCGCTACTCTGAAAAAGCTGCCGACCACTGCCAGCTGGTACGAAGCGGGACTCGAACCCTCGACGTGATAATCACTACTGTATCGCAACGCGATGCTTTACCGAGTGAGCTGTCCGCAGCCCAACTACTTCTTATGTTAGAATGAGCACTGATAACTTTTGCCCTGTTTTCAATTCATTAAATTACCCTTGCAGAAACTCCGAAAACTCTCAGTATTATCAGGTGCGGCCAGTGTTCATTAATGACGCATATCTGTCAACTCTCACGCATTCGGATTTCTCGCGCTTTTCTTTACTGATGGGTTGGAAAATTCTGCGCTCACCTGGCTCGTGGGGCGCCGTGTGGATTGGTCTGCGAGGCTCATTTAACTGTTTCACAGCTTGTTGCTTAGTGACTCTCGCGGGCTGTCCTGCACCTTTCGCAATCCACTCGACTACAGAATTTATGAAGACATGCTGATATTTACGTCGTCATTTATGTGCGAAAGAAACGCCTCAATTTTGTTAAGCAATGTATAACAACGCTATTAAAAATAAACTTCATTGTCATTTTACCAATTAGTTTGAGAAACTTTCTAATCAAGAAAAGTACACTGCGACAAGTCTACGTCATTCAGCACTGAAGTGTGAGGATTGAGGGTCCCCCTGCAGCAGCCGACGCATCGCCTGTGGTACCCAGTGCCCACTACTGTCAGTTATGCTCGAGTGGCGTTTGTGAATAGCAACTGGCGAGGAGTGGGACCTCTCCCTCGGTTAGTGGTAGGTCGATCTCTCTCTCTCACACTCCAGTTACATTTCAATCGTACTCGCTATATGGTGAGTGTCGTTTCTGAATACGGGCCTATATCTCTACCATTGTTTGAGCAATGTGTCGGTCTCCGTCTGTCAGCAGTGCGTGCAGTGCGTAGCGCACAGTGTACATCATTGTACGTCATCACGTTACTGCCGGACCCCAAGTTTGCAGTACTGGCTTCAGTAAGTCTGGAGCGAACCCAAATTATAACGCCACCGTTCATCTGTGCGTGCACATGCCCAAGTATCATAGACGTAAAGCCAAGCTCAGCCCAAGTATCATAGAAGTAAAGCCAAGGTCATCTTTCGCTTCAAATCCAAGCACATTGTTAGATTCACTACGCACACCCCAGCTAAATTAACCGCATTCGCTAGCGAAATGCTTGCATCGGCTACCCTCGAATTATATAACGCCACCGTTCATCTGTACACAACAATACGAATACGTGCACATGCCCAAGTATCATAGAAGTAAAGCCAATGTGATCTTTCGCTACAAATCCGAGCATATTATGAGATTAACTATGAACACCCCGGCTGAATTCACCGCATTCGCTATCATAGAAATAAAGCCAAGCTGATCTTTCGCTACAAATCCGATCACGCATTCGATAGTGTTATAATAAGCAAACAAATAACAGTTACTACTGTGCACTGATTCATATTGCAATATTAAGGCAAAAACAAAGATTTTACGATCGCTTTGCATCACGGAAGCATTTTTTGACGAGGCAGCACAAGTTGTCAGAACACCGGCGTTCGTAGTTAACGTTATTGCGGAAAGCTAGCAAGCCATCAAGCACACTTTAGAGCCCAAAAATAGCTTGCGAACGACGTCGAAACTAATGCACAAATTTGGCATGACCGTTGGGGAAAAATTAGCGGAGTCAAGATTGCTTTCATTTATCTGGAGAAACCATCCCACTGGGGAACCGTCAAGCTTGTAATTTGTATACAGTCCAAGTGTGAGACCGACGACTATATCGCACAAGTGCGACTAGTGTCAGCTCTATGGACATGCCTATTCATCGTAATTAGCCCTGTACTCGCCTGGAAAAAAATTACGTGCCCCGCTCTGCCTCTATCGCCTAGTAACATGCAATACTCGCATGCTATTGGTTTAGAATTACATCACTTTTATCTGCCTCTAAACAGCGTTTAATGTGATTGGATAAACGGTTACACATCGAAAACTCAGATCACATTTAAAAAAAAAAAAAAAAAAAAAAAAAAGCCCGATGGGCTCGTGCTAAAAAAAGCTCCTCACGCCGGAAATCCGGCAGGGTGCCGGAGAACTTCAAGCCCTGCAGTATCCGAAGAAAAGAAGCAGAAAAAAAAAATCAACAAACACGTCAAACACAGGGAACCGCAAATTTGCTTTTCACCATCGCAACTGTTTATGTTTGTTACCGTGATATTATTCAACGTCCATTCCGTTAAAAATAAATTCTGAATATTGCTCTATAACCACCTTGCTCCACTGTGCCACGTAAGCAGGTCCATTCTACAGCTCCTCTCCATACAGCTAAACCAGGGGCCTCATTTATCAAAAAGGGTGTAAAAGTCCTACTAAAGTTTCACTTACGGCGGACAGCCAAAAATGGCGTACACCCAAAATATTGACACCCTTTTCAGATCTATCAAACTGTGCGTACGCACAGCTCTCCGCAATTTCCATTGCTATATCACACCGGACCCAAGAAAAGTGCGGACGTGAACGCGCCTCATATCCCGCCTTCTACACGCCCAGACACAACCATATATGGTCAATGCAAATGAGCACCTGCATGTAAAGTAGCCATGTGCGCTCTGGGGATTTGTGGAGTGACGTCAGTGGAGGACGGTGAAGCATGGATGGGAAACGCGGAAAGAAGCGAAACTTCTCAGAGAGTGAGATACTCGTGCTTGTTAGTGAGGTGCAGGCGAGGAAAAAAGTCCTCTTCGGCAGGTATTTGCCCTAATTCTGTATGATCACTTCGTCTTGTGGTTTATTTAGGAACAAGAACATATAACTAAGAACACGTAGAGAATCACAACAGAAATGAACACATAATGTTGGACCAAACAATTTCTCCTCCGGAAATTAAAACAATTTCATCTAATCAGCCACAGCCCCGGCCTCACCAGGAAGCATAAAACCGCCGAGTGCTGCGGTCACAAGTCTTACAGAGGCAATTAAAAAAAAAAGAAACCTTCTTGTCGAATCTTTTGTCAAATGCAGTAGGTGTGTGTTTTGTTTCAGTTGCATAGAGGGACAAAAACTACAATGTCGTGTTTGATATACATGAATTTATTTCTGTCTCAACTTGTGGAAATCAAATGTACGAGGAATGAAATATGAGGTTCTTGCAATACTGAAAACTAGACTCAACTTTGCAAGACTGAAACTGAGAAACTCGTAGGCTATATACACACATTCTTTAGCTCAACATGAGGGGTGAGAGGTGGGGGGGCGGCTTCACAACCGCTGCATCACTGCAGCTCGTGTCCTTAGTCCCCGTTGAAAACCCTCATGATGGGGAGGGGGCTGTGGGTCCGGGTCCACATGCTGGGGTGGAGGGAGGCCCGGCGGCAGCGCAACCCCACGCGTCACTGCCACATTGTGCAGGATGGCACAGGCCCAGATGATCCTGCAGACCTTATTTGGGTGGTAGAAGAGCCTACCACCCGACACATGCAGGCAGCGCCAACGGTCTTTAGGAGCCCGATGGCGCGCTCCACGAGGCAGCGCGCATGGGCATGGACCTCATTATACTGGATTTCCTGGCCACCCTGTGGGTCCGGGATGGGAACTAGCAGCCACTCCACTCAGGAAGTAGCCACTATCACCTGCAAGTCACAACGATGAGTATCAGCCTTGAATTGATGATTATAAGCAGCAGCTCTCAATGAATGAGTATACTGTGTGGCCTACATGCACTCACCAAGAAGCCAGCCGTCACGCGCAGCGCCTGCCCCCAGTCTCGCCCCCACACTGCTGTACGTCAGGATGAATGAATCATGTGTAGAGCCAGGCCACCGTGCCACTACATTCCTTATGAGCACGTCAGTGTCACATATGATTTCAGAGATGCCAAGGCTTATGCCTTTGGCGTGAGTCTCTCCTCTTTAGTGGCATTCACGTTCCTGTGACGTAGTCAGCAATTATTCAATCTACACGCACTGAAGAAATTCACTCGCGGAATTTAAGTCATTGTGCATTAAGTTAATCAGTTTCACGTGCATTACGGTGGATTTCCCCACTAATGACTCGGAAATCGATTATGACTCGGGAATTCTCGCGCTTGTCTTTACTGAGGGATTGAAAGCAATGGAATTGCACAAAAACGTTTCAAATGGTCTTATATCATTAAAACAATTTAAACGATCATGAAACACATGCATCGTTTCCAATCCCTGAGTAAAGAGAAGCACGGGAAGTCCGGAGTCATAATCGCTTTCCATATTACTTGTCGTGAGGTCCACCTTTACGCAAGTGAAACTGAAACTTCAATGCACAAGGATTTTGATTCCGTGTGAGAATCTCATTAAGCATTCAATGAATAATTGCGGACTACGGTGAATAAGCCTAAAAAATGCGTGAGACCTACGCCGAATGCATGAGACTTGGCATCTCTGTGATTTGGTTATTGATCGTATGCACATTTTTGCGATTCACATTTACGAATTCATTCACCGATGGTGCCCTAATCATGATGTGAGTGCAGTCAATGGCTCCAATTACATTGGGAAAACCGGACATTGCTGCGGCTTTGATTGTTCTTTTAAATAGGCTATAATCCGCGCTCCTCTCTCCCTCGCACTCTGCAATTCTCTGACTCAGCAGCTGCGCCGCCAATTCCTCCTGTTCTTCAAAATGGGTGTAAATCATGGTACGCCATTGTCAAAATGGGTGTAAATGTCTGCACTTTTTCCCGTCAGGTTTGGGTTTGATAGATCCCAAATTTGGCAGAGAAAAGTGCATATGCACAAAAGGGGGGGAAAAAGGGTGTAAAAAAAGGTGTATCCACAATGATAAATGAGGCCCCAGGACTGGATTCAGAACTGAAAATGACTGAGCCAAATGATGAACAGTTTTACGAATTACGGGATCACGAGAATACTACAAATTGCAAGGTTTTTATTTATTTATTTTTTTTATTTTGCTGTGGCTTCGCTGGTATCTGCTGAACTGCTTTGAACTGAGCGTGGCCGCCTGTAACGTTGTTCATTGTGAAATGGATTGATGGAAAACCTGGGACGGAATTTTAGGTTGAATCACTGGAATCATGTACTGATGTATGTGGCCCACTTCAGAATGGGGACCCGCCCGATATCTAAAAATAGCATGTACGTCAGGTGAAGGTCATTCACCGAACCCGGAAGTCTGGCAAGCAAACAACAGAAGTCAATGTGCCGAACTAGAAAAATTAGGTTTTTAGCTGATTTTATCCACTTTTATTTTAGATCCAACTTGAGTTGACAATGCCGGAGCAATAACAAAACAAGCAGGGAAATCTATTAACCCGGGGTGCGTTTCCCAAAAGTATAGTTATTAACTACGCTAACAACTTAAGTAGTTCGTCCACTCACTGTCAATGGCTCCAACTATGTAAGTTAGCACCTGTTCTTTCGAGAAATGCATTCCTGGCTAGGCAGAGCAGACCCAGCAATAGCAACAATGGCTCTAAACAAAATTCACTTCACCATCGTCAGCTAATGGGGAAACACAGATAAGGGGCAGTCCAGACAACACAAAACCGCAACAATAACAACCCTTTTTTCGTTTGCGCATAGCCAGCTACAGAAATGCAAAAGCAACGTGTTCAATGCATGAATCATGGCAGGATAATGGGGGAGACTTCGTATTCATACTTTAATTTGTGACCCCTGTGACAGGTTTGTAACGGCAAGCTAGCTTGGTATTAAACAGTTCGTTAACCAACTTCATAATACACTAGTTGTATGATTCTATGCTAGAATTTGAAGTTATTCCACCTATGTTAGGATTTTCTTTCGCAGCGGCTGCGATTCATTTGTCCGGTATTGTTCATTTTGGTTCGGAATTAGGCATTTTTAGATCACAAATGTGATGCGATACCGCTTATTTCAAACCTCGCAGCGTATGGAAAATATGTTGATGTTCAAGAATAATGCTAGGTAAGGGAACAAAGCTTGTGAAGACTACTAAAGGAGTTTTGTACACCTAACACTGCTGATGGGTCTACAAACGTATCAGAAGGCACCAGGTTACCTGGGCATAAATCGCAGCCCGGGACAGGGGATAAAGGGAGGAGTGTGACTAAATTTACCGCTCGACATTCGCCAATTAATTTAGTGTAATCAGTTAATATTCATCGATATCTGCCTTGGGAGGAGTAATTCTATTTTTTAACTACCTTTGAGCACACATTTCTGCTTTATTCCATGGAGAAAAAACGAATAATAAGCAGTTTAGTGCGTCTTGTTTTCAATGGTTCTCTATGGCAGATGCCCGATGCTTGCCAGACATCCGCATCACGTGACGATTATTCACGTTTTTCATGACGTCATTCGGGCGGGTCCCCATTGCGGGTACATTTTAAGTTTAGACAAAAAAAAAAAAAAAAACCTTTTTCATTCTCATAGATAATACTTTAAATTTAACATTTCCAGCATTTGCCAAGCTTAAAGCTAGAGTGTGCAATCTTGGAACAGCGAGCAAGATTTGAATGTAGCCTCACCTCTAAACCCACCCCCTCCCCTCAAGTCTTTGACCAAAGCCACGCCCCCTGATTCATTGCTTCGGTAAAACTCCAGAGGCCGTAGACACCCGTTAAAAGCACAAGGGAGGGGGCGGCCCGCTGCGTGTGCACGAGAAATGATTGACATCGTCAGTCACTTCTCCTGGCTCTGATTGGTTGTTTTGTCCCGGTCGCGGTGAAATCTTGCAGAAGGAATTAGAAGCACTAGATGGAGCCAGATGACTGATTTTCTCAAAGATCATCTGACTCACATCCCACTGTCAGGTCATAGTAACAGTTTTAACAAATATGACAAAAAGTGATTTTTAAAAAATTGCAAACTCCAGCTTTAAACATGTAAGATTTAAAATATTTAATTTGAAAATCAGCATACTAACAGTAAGATCAGTCAGCTCTGTTGCAGACAAATTAGGGTAAATATTTATATTTATTTTAAAACCACGTCTTCCCTAAGAGAACTTTTGTCTTTACATCCTCTAATTCATCTTTAAGTTTTCTAAGATAAAGACTCTTTTTTTCAGGAGTAAAAACATTGACATATTTAATTGAAAAGTTGCCAAGACCATTTGCATTTTCTCTAAATATTGCTCTAAAAATGAATGAAATGCTTTGAAATTTCATGTAGTGAGAACGTTAGTTATTACACAGCTTCTGGTTAATTTGTCAACAATAAAACATTTGATTATCATTTTTTGAAACAAAACTTTAAAGAAACAGAGTTGACGGTGATGTGAACAGAGTTGACATGAATAACAGAGTTGACAAACTATGCGTTAAAGACCAAAAACGTAATATTAAAACTTTTAAAACTATCTTTTTTTAAATGTAAAAACATTTCATGGCAACTTATACTCCTGAAAATCTATAAATTCATCAATCTGAGCAATAACAACACAACGTAACAACTACCACCTCCCTCACCCCCTCGAAATATTAATCACTGGCGATTTCAGCCCATATTTCTTTTTAAAACTATCTTCTTTAAATGCAAAAACATTTCATAGAAACTTGTACATCTAAAAATCTATAAATTCATCAATTTGAGCAATAACAACACAACAAAATACCAACTACCACCTCCCTCACTCCCTCGAAAAATTAATCACTGGCGATTTCAGCCCATATTTCTTTGTCTATTTCAACATGGCGCCCTGTCACTTGGGTTGGTTGTGGGATGATTCTGAGGACATCATCAAAGGGATACCACAATATATCCTCACGGTTTGGCCAGTAGAACTGATTTTTCCCCACCTTGTGCATGCATGTGACTTCTGCATGTGTCTCATTGACCTCAACAATGGTCCCAGGATAAAAGTCATCATCATATTTAACGACACACCACTGTCCAATCATATCTTTGCTCTCCCACTTGATTTCTCCTGTTGTTTATTGCTCTTCAGTGGTATCAGAGGGGACGGGCTGAATATCAAATTCAAATCTCTGTGAGTTGTGACATGTACACTCAACAATCTGTTTAGTTGACCAGGGACAGCTGACATCTCTGTAGATGACCTCGCCTGGTGCTTGAGTGATCATTTGATGGAGGCGCATTGTGGAAGGAACCGCTGGGAGTTGTTTGGGCGTCTTCTGCACAGCTTTGTTCACAGCCTCCTCCTCAATGTAAAACACCTGTATAGAGGTCTAGACACTAAACAGACTGTCATACAATTGCTTGGCATTTGGAATGTCTTTTCCTTCACTAACCAGTCTGTCAGCTGTTCTTTTTAAAAACCCACCCACACCTTTCCCTTGACCTGCTTCAAAGAAGCTCCATGTGCCCTTCTGGAAGCCCTGCTTAAACAGCTCTATGCTAAACATATGAAAGTTGCCCCTCTGGAGATACTGGGTGCAAGGTCCGTCGCTAAAGAAATGAATCACATTGACTGATGGATAGTGTGTTTTCACATGATCTAACACAGGGGACATGTGTGTCCATATGGCAGGTGGACTTTTCTCTTTTGATGCTGAGATAGTCGTGAAGCACAAATGTTTGTCCACTCCACCAACATGAAGGATTCCTGTGTGCAGAGTTGCCTGCTGCTGAGAGGACGCAAAATGAACGGCCTGAATCTCTGCTGACAATTTGCAAGCATAATTTTCTGAAAAGTCAATGTGAATCAAACACGCATGAGATGTCATACTTTTCTTGAGCTCGCGGAAGTGGTTGTATTGTGTTTTAATGTTGAATTGATGCCTTGTGAAAACTCTCAGCTGATTCTGGAACATATCAATCATATCTCCTAGAGAACTCTCCATCTCCATTTTCACAGTCATTCCCACTGGTTGTGATTCTTTCTGACTTTCTTTCTCATTTTCTTTGTTTTTCTTCCTCCTTTCTCCCAGTTCAGTTGTCCACTGAACAAATCTTACTGGAGCCTCAGCATCATGGTCATGGTTGAGGTGATAGACATTGCTTCTGCATTTTGGACATCCATCGTACATGCATTCTTTGCTTTCAGGATCACAGCATACTGTTGGCAAATAGCAGTTGGCAATGACTGACTTCCAAGTCAGTCGTCTCAAGAAGTTGGAGTGTATGAAGCTTCTGCACAAGGAAGGATAAGTTTTCATGCACTTCAGAGACAGGTATCTCTGTCAGATATGGATGGGTGAACAACCCAAAAAGGACGCATGCAGCAGAAAAGTGTGTATGACAGCTGACATGATGGATATTCAAGAAGAAATTTTCGATGAAGATTTTTTAAGGTGTCATTTAGAAACCTTTTCTGCATTTTTACTTTCCTCCTAGTTATGGATTGTTTTTTACCCTCAGTCAAGCGGCTGACATCATCTCTTAAGAAAAAATCCTGTACCTTCTCTTGGAGCTTGCTTTGAGATGATTGGTATTTTCTTCTTTGAAAAGACAGTCCACTATGGTTCGTCTGTCCACATCGTTTTCTTGAAAAGCCAAGTAAGGTCTGTGTTGTTTTCTGTAGTTTGTAATATTTAATGATCTTTCCTGACACAATTCGTGATATCATCTGATGCACTCTCTTTTCTTTAGTGTATTGATATTTTTGTCTGATATTACTTATCAATGCATTACGAAAAAGGAGAGTTCTTTGAATCTCTGCAGGGACTCAATGTCTTCCTATCTGTTTCCATGTTTTTGAGCGAGGGGATTCAGTGACACGCGACAGTCTCTGGAGGCGTTTCTGGTATTTTCGGACAGCAGTCGTTTGCTTTTTCAGCAAAATCTTTAATCTTTCAATTTCTCTGTACAATTTGGAGTTCCACTGTTTTATTCTTTTCCGTCCTGACCTCCTTTGTCTGAAAAAATAAATTGCTTACAAATTGAATTTAACATAGCCTGCCAGTACTTTTTGTATTAATGAGTTTGTAAAGAAATCAATATTTATTAATGTATTTTATCATATATTACATGCTATCATGTTGACTGTTACTAATAATCAAAGAACTACACTTCTCAATGTATCTATAACTTTGCCTACTGTACTGTAATTATAGACTCATTGACCTATGCAGTCACCTACCCATTCACAAATCTAACCTGAATGTCTGTGGTTCAGGGTCTGGTTCAGGACTTGGTGGTGGTGTTTCAAAAGGTCTCTGCCTTCTTGCTCTGCACCTCTGCTGAGCCTCTCTCCAATACCTCCACTTATACCTCTGCTCCCTTTCACTCAGATTAGCCACTGTGCTGGTTAACCCTGCATTTCTCCTTTTCTTCCATCTCTCCCTGTCTTTTTCCAAATTTGCTGCCCTCCTCACAGGGTCAGCATTTCGCCGTGCCCAGTATTCCCATTGCCTTTCTGCTCCTGACACCTTCATCTTCACCTACATATATAACATTTTCTTGACCTGGAAACGATATCACAAATCTTACCTTTACAATAAAATGACCCAGAACCCACAATAAATCTATAAACTAAAGCAAAATGCTTAGAAGTGATTGGGAACATCTGACTCTGTTAGTCACCGTCAACTCTGTTATCATTAAAATCTTGACACGTAGCAGAGTTGACGATAAAAGAGTTGACATTTTCCACCATTTTGTGCCTTAACTCCACATGCTAGCTTAAAACCAGATACTACATGTCATGAATAAAACCATAATATTATGAATTTTCATCATATAATTGTTTTTAAAAAATTGAAGGAGGGATTCACTAGAATATCATAGTAACAGATTTGACATATAATTAATCTACTTTTGGTGTATTCTCAACATTTTGTATAAATTAAAGAGAAAGAAAGTATAACATACCAGAGTTCCCTCCAAATCTTTTCTGCAAGAGGAAGTGACATCACTGGGTGCAGGTCACATGTTTTTATTTGAATGCTGTAGGGTTTTTTACGTGGTTTTATAACAGAGATAACAGAGTTGACCAGATCATAGGGACAGAAAAAATATATATATTTTTAATGTTGAAATCCCAATTGTTACAGAAAATAAATACTCTGTGCAACTGATTGTATAACTATTTATAGAATTAGCACAAAAAACTGTGAATTATACTGAATTATTTAATGTTAATTATCCCCCGCCACGAAGTGGATCGGGGGATATTGGAATCGTCCGTCCGTCCGTCCGGGTTCAATGGAGACAAGTTTTCTCGGCAACTATTGCACCTTCATGGGTGAAATTTTGTGTGTGGCCAGTACTATTGACCCTGTTGAATGAGTTCGACAATTGATTCCGAGAAATTTATTTTTACAGAGTTATGGCCCCTGATTCTGAACTTGGTGTATGGATGTTGCAATAGGGACAAGTTTTCTCAGCAACTATTGCATCTACGTGGATGAAATTTTGTGTGTGTGGGCAATAGTGTAATGACCCTATTGAATGAGTTTGAAAACTGATTCAGAGAAGTTTATTTTGATGGACTTAAACAAGTCTATCCTGGAATGCACATCTTCCTGCATCACAGGTATCTATTATGTTCCTTCATTTTATTATCTCCTTGCATATGTTTCAGTGGATAATATCATTGCTCTGTGGTTTTTTTTTTTTTTTTTTGAATGAAAATGGAATCTCCTGTGAGCATTCTTACCGTGGCGGGGGATACTGGGGACAGTGTTGCCTTGTTCAAGTTGAACGTGTGAATCACGAGCTGAAGACAGACAATAATTGGTGGGGTGGGAATCATTTAATTAATATTTTACATAAACATTGTGCCTAAAATACACACCAAGCATTATTATTGGTGAACATTCAATATAATTAGCAATATTATTTAAAACAGATCCAGTAAAGATTTTTTTATGGGGAAATAACCAAAGGTTTTTCTTGGAGACGCAAAATGTACCCGCAATTCTGAAATGACCCATATATTTGTTTGCTTTGTGGACTTTGACTTTGCAGTTGTGGGGTTTTGGAGGGATATTTGCAAGTATCAAATTGTTTTTGGTTTTGTGAATTGTGTTTTGGGGAATTGCTTTAAATTTCCATTTCCTTTCGTGCTAAGATTTTCGGTTTATGTTGTTCTGATGGGTTTAAAGTTGTCATTTGGTGAGTAGGGTGCACATATTGATTAGTGTGCATCCTTATGAAAGGTTTGACTGTAATACTTAAAAAAAAAAAAAAAAAAAAAAAAAGAAAACCTGGCTGCCCTATGTTACATGCTAGGAGAGAGACCGGGCTGCCTCCCCTGCAAAATAGTAATCATAAAATGAATTCTAAAACCAAAAGTCAAACCGTCACATAAAAAAGTGGAACCCCAGATGGGACTTAACTGAAATATCATTGAATGACAAGAAATAAATTCATTTCAAAAACCCAAGAAAATTGTGAAAACAAAAAAAGTGGCTTTACCTCTGAAAAAAACAAAATGGCTGTTTACTCAGAGTCCTTGTTTTGTGGCATCAGTGATACCCCCACCCTCAAATCCAATGCCTGCCCATTAGGTTCCTTCACCAACATTCTCTTTATTAGACATGGACCTTTGTGTAAGTTGAGCTTGCCCATCCCTTGACTCCTCTCAAAATATAATTAAAATGGACAACAAAAATGGAAATGGAGGACTTCCGTCAGCAAATTCAGTTACGGAGGAAAAGGTTTTAAATACAGAAATTCAACTTCAGAAACAGAAAATTATAGAAAACCAATGTCATCATCAACAGGAGATAAGGAGAAATATGGAAAACATGACAAAACTTATCACAACTCATACAGAACACGTGTAAAAAGAACTTAGCATCATGTTTCATGAAAATCAAAAAGAAGTTGTCAAACATATGGATAACCAGTTTGAATATTTGCAAACCCAGTTCAATGCGTCCTTTGTCTGGAGATTAAAGAACTCTCATACTGACCTGCTTAAGGATATCTCCTCTTTTCTTACCACAATATCTGATGCTGTTATTCACTTGAAGGATGAGCTTTACCACCGCAAAACCGCAATACATGCACTGTCAGAGGAAATAACCACAACTAAAGCTACCACCAACTTTGGCCATGGTAGTGTTCAAACCCACTCGGAGGCTTATGAGGGTGGAAAAGCCCAGCTCATTCAACCCGCTCCAGACTACAATCCACTGTACAGCCTACACTCTTAAAAAAGGGGTTCTTGAGGGTGCTATATAGAACCATTGGGGTTCCTTGCCAAAGAAATGGAACCTTTAGCTCAAAAAAGGTGCTATTTCCTTCACGAGAAGATTGTTTGAACTACAACGACCGTTTATGGAACCTTCCAGGAGACACTCATCCTACAATTGTTTTAATGGTAAGCACATAAAACTTTCCTCTCTTTTTTCCATTCACAATACGAAGGTATTCCTTTAAAAAATTCTGAGGGAGGACCTGTAAACGTGAGTGGGCGTTGCCGATAGTAATTTAGATCAGCTGACACGGAAGATTTGAGACTCGCTTTATGTTTATGAATGACGTTACAGTGCAATATATTTTAGAAATCACCTCTCTTCTCTTTTTTCATAGCAGAAGTAAATTACTTAAATTATAACTGTGAATCATGACACTTCTTTTAATGATAGTCTAAGTGTTATAAACAGGGCCGGCGCTAGAACAGGGAATTGGGGGGGCACAGACACATCCCTTTATGACAAGAATTAGACCTGGCAAGTTCTCAATCATTTTCCTTTATTGTTTTCCAATTATCGTAATTGGCACCTGAAGACATGGTTTCTCTCCATATGCGATCTAACAGCGATTAAATCATGGGCTAAATTCAGTACAGAAAAATAATTTACTTATTAATAGGCCAATGCTTTGCATTGAATGAACTGGTCCGCATTCCAATGAAATATCACCTTTCACTCTCGGTATTGTGTGAGTTGATAAAAAAAAAAAGAGTGGTACTCGGCAGTTAAAGGGGAACTCAGGGCTAAATCATAATGCTGTTTGATACAATCATAATTGGTAAATAAATATTGTAAAATACAAAAATGTGGAATTTTTGTTTTCAAAGATGGGATAAATGAGGCTTTATTCCCCCTAATTAGTTGTCGTCTGCTTCAACAGTCGC
The DNA here is from genome assembly GCA_029692085.1 of Gymnothorax javanicus. Classification (NCBI taxonomy): domain Eukaryota; kingdom Metazoa; phylum Chordata; class Actinopteri; order Anguilliformes; family Muraenidae; genus Gymnothorax; species Gymnothorax javanicus. The sequence continues at coordinate 7,250,250 of CM056208.1, read as the reverse complement.
GTGACAATGACGTAACGTCGCCTGAGAATGACGAACTGTCGCCCTTCGCCCAGAGGTATGCGCTGTTATTGTGTTGGATAGTGTAATTGTCCCAGTCCATTATTTTATGACAAAAGATGGTTCAATGTGGCCCATTGGCTAGTTGCACAAGATGGTGTTTAGTACTTTCTGAAATATGCAGGGTTGCTTCAACATTAACGGTTTGCTTCTGTCACTTATCAGTCTATGTCAGATGCTGAGCAGATGACAGGTTTATCATCCCAGATATGTGATTTTAGCTATCACTTAATTTAGCTATTTGGCTTAATTAACCACAAATGATGTTCGCAAGATTTGTCTCGATTACCCGTGACTGATGTTTGTTCATTGGCACTCTTAATGAGACATCAGCTGCTCCACTGAGAAACGAGTGGGTTTTTAACTAGCATCACATTTCCAGCCGTTCTCACTGATGACTGATGAACTGGCTTTTAGCAACAGACAACAAATGTGAAAATATCTGGTCATTAATGTATAAATATTCCATGATGTCGAAATGCCGTTTCATAAATCTAACATCGATCGAGGCATATTTTAATATTGTTGATACTTCGTTTACCTTCCCACTCAGCGTCAGTTGCACTCTCAGGACCATCACTTCTGTAGCTATGGTTAGCTGAGCACATCTAAGAAAACCATAACAATACTGTCATCCATGCTTGTTAACTGTCGTATCGGTTGCGAGATTGAATAGGGAAATTAAAAACACATTCCGACCATTGTTATGATTCTTTCACGCTAGATTGGTACGATGTGTTACATTCCTCTATCTCTATGGAATCTTGCAACCGGTGCAAGAGAAAACAAGCATGGAGGACTGAAACAAACCGAAACAATCTAGCGTGAAAGAAGATTAGCCTAATAATGGTCGGATTGTGCTGGTAATGCAACAAAATCGATTGGAACTTTTGAAAAGACCGGGATGCTAGCTAGGGAAAGCGCAGCATATGCATCCGCTATATTAATATTTAATCCACCTTTTGCTGTTCATTAGCAGAAAATACGCATTCATTTTTGTAAAATGGTGACCAATATTGCCAAGAAACATTCATTGGCATCAAAATTGGACATTGTGAACATTCTGTATGTACAGAAATGTGTTTTCATTGGTTTCGGTTAAAGTCAGTCTCATAGATACAATCAAAGCGGCCATCACAACTGCTTCCGTTCAAGCGAACCAACTCATGAACGCGCAAGGGAATAAGTTAATTTGGAAACCAGTTGGGGCATCATACCGGTATTATTGAAAATACTGAAACATAATAGTGTCTGCGCCACTTCCACCATGTACGTAAATAGTCCAGCTATAGTAATAGTAACAGTATTTATCAATTTTTCCTAACATCGTGTACATTCCTATGTTGGACTGAGGGATGTTCAACATTAACGTTACCAACCAATCTGAAAGAACAAAACAAGAAAGGACGGGATACGCCTGGCCAGCCAGCCAGCCAATCGTCGGCCAACCAATCGCTGAAGTTCTTCCCCGCCGGCTGACCAATCGCTGAACGTCTTTGCCGCCGGCCAGCCAATCAGACACCAATCGTAGAAGTTCTTCCCCGCGGCCGACCAATCGCTGAACTTCTTCCCCGCCGGCCAGCCAATCGTTGAACTTGATCACTTAGGCACTCACTCACTCAGCGATATTCGCGTTTATAGGGGCCGGGCCGCTGCTCGGCCCGCCCCAAAAATAAGCATGTTAACAAATAAGCTGACAAAAACAACCATGTAATAATCGAGAAAAAGCAACCCAAGTAATAAACAAAATAAGCAAATAGACAAAACAAACAAGTAAACCCAGTTGGTTCAACAGAATGGTAGTAATGAAAATAACCAACCAAAGCCAAGGCAACAACCAAGGCAAAACAAAAGCAACACAGCAGAAACAAACAGAAGCAAAACAAAAACAAAACAGCAGCAGGTAACCACGTCTGGGGTACTCAAATGCAATCTTAATAAGGCTGGGAGCACAGCTTTTAAGGGGCTCAGATACCAGCCAGCCAAACCAGCACCAGTAGGAGTAAGGCCAACAGAACAAAAAAGAGAGGGGTGAACTTGAAGGTGCACTATGCAAGTTTGTTTGTTTTCTGCACTATTATATTTTTGTCTCGATTCGCCGACATCTCCCCACGATCCGCTAGCTGCCTGCCCCTGAATTCACTGTCAAAAAAACCCGGGCTCTGGAGACCACACAGGCGTCACAAACTGCAAACAAACACAAGGGGCACAGGCTGTGCCCCATAACATAACAAACCGTTCCGGCCAATCACCGACAAGAGTTGACAGTTCCAGAAGCATGGGAGGGAGGGAACTATTTGAGGGAGGGGCGAGCTACCTCTGTTTTGTTTGAATTTGAATGTCAACAGAAGTGATGTTAAACAAACTTGCATAGTGCACCTTTAATCCAACAGGTGCTTTATATACCAAGGCCCTGATGAGGAAACGGGCTGAGGGGAGGAGTCAGGCTTAAAGTTGCAGTACCAGCAACACACAGTTCACCTTCACAATGGGCACCTTTCCCACCACATTTGCAAATTATTTTAGGATTGTCTGTTCAACCCGTGGCATGTTATCTGCTCATTGATAGCTATCAGATAAATTGTTCCTAGCCACTGCTAACAGTGTTTCTTGATCTAGCCAGAAGGAAACTAGCTATGTGAGTAAATATACTTAACTCCAAAAGAAACGCAACGGTGAGGTATGTACTGTATTTACGGCAAATTGAAGAATCGATTGATTTTTATTGGAAATAAAAATATATTATAATATTGGAAATAAAGAAAAGCGCGTGGTATTGTAATCCTGACGCGCGCCACGTGAACGCGCCAAGCACTACATTGAGCTGTTTATGATGTGTACAGTGATACTTGACTCGTTCTTTTGGGTGTGGTCAATAGCCTACATAAAGCCAACAAAAAAAACCCAAAAATGTTACTGCATCGAGAAAATTGAACGGCTTGTAACACAGGAGAGAGAAAAAGAGTCATTGGCATGTTACGGGCAGGTCTCAGCTGCCGAGATATGGTGCGTCATTTGCACTGTCACCATTCAACAATCAGTCGGCTGTCTCTCCGAGAATAGAACACAGGCACTGTCGCTGATCGACCCCGCTTAGGGCAGCCACGAGTTACTATGGTAGCTCAAGAGCGCCACATCTGGTTACAGCCTGTACGTGACAGATTCTGGACAACAACCCAAACTGAACATGAAACGAGGGGTCCGAGACATCTGAGGGTGAGCACAAGTTCCGTTCAACGCTGTCTATGTGAGCAACACATGCGTGCGCATGGCCCCTACAGAAAATCCAGTTTTTGCCCATTTCCGCATGGCTGCCCATGACTGTCGGTCAGTGATGGTCCCTGTTTTCCATTCTCAGACAGAAACAGGGAAATAAAGTGCCAAAAAATTACACAGAGGCAGGTGCAACCAGTCAAAAGTGAAGAGTTTCTACTCCTGTTGATGGGCAAAAAATGGGTTTTCTGTAGGGCCCGTGCGCACGCATGTTTTGCTCACGTAGACGGCGTCAAACGGTACTTGCGCTCACCCTCAATCGTCTCGGACCCCTCATCTCTTGATCACTTGTTTGGGTTGCTGTCCGAAATCTGTCACGTACAGGCTGTAACCAGATGTGGCGCTCTTGAGCTGCCATAGTCACTTGTGGCTGCCCTAAGCGGGGTCGGTCCGTGACAGTGCCTGTGTTCCATTCTCAGATAGACAGCTGACTGATTGTTGAACGGTGACAGTGCAAATGACGCACCGCCTCTCGGCGGCTGAGATCAGCCCGTAACATGCCAATGGCACTTTTTCTCTCTCCTGTGCCACAAGCCGTTCCATTTTCTTGATGCAGTGGCAGTTTTCGTTTTTTTTTGTTGGCTTTATGTAGGCTATTGACCACACCCAAAAGATCAAGTCAAGTGTCACTGTACACATCACAAACAGCTCAGTGTTTGTTAGTACTGAAGTGCTAAGCGCGTGCACGTGGTGCGCGTCAGGATTATAATACCACGCGCTTTTCTTTATGTCCACTCGTGCCTCACTGGAAAAGCAATAAAAATCAATCGATTCTTCAATTTGCCCCAAATACAGTACATATCTCACCGTTGCGTTTCTTTATGAGTTAAGTATATTGTCAAATAATATACTCACATTAAGTAACCATTGACTTCAATGGATGGCTGGCAAGCCACATTTATCACCAATGTTTGATTTTATTGCACTTACTGCTTTGAGGTAAATGAGCCACTGCTCTTTATTACTGCTATGCATAATAATGTAGCTATTGTGCTGTTGCAAAGACCGCTTCGAGTTCAAGTGATGTTGTGGGACGGAGGGCATGAACTGCTGACTGCAATAACAGACAGGAAGTTTGCCAAAATGCCAATATCGCTTACAGCAGCTTTAATTATTTAACAATGAAAACATGTGCCGACACGTGTCTTTTTATCTCTGTCTCCTCTACTGTCCCGCCCTGGCACCCAAAGATGTTAAAAGGGCGCCAGGGCAAGGAGTGCAGCTGAGGATCTAAATGCAGGGACGTGGACTTTATTAAATGAGGAGTGCAGTTTAACAAAAACAAATACAAAACTTCTAGGATAACAGAAATGGAGTGCACAAAGCACAAAGGGGGAACAGACTATGCCTACCTGCCCATGAAGGGGGAAACTAATCTTTAAATAGAAAAGGGGATCTTAATAAACTAAAAGGGAACAGGTGAAATCCATTCACTGGAGAGAACTGAGGATAATTGAATAATTGGGGGCAGGTAGCCAGGCATAGAAATGCCAAAGAGGAGGGGCATTACATCTACCGTGTTTAAACGCTGAGCACTCACATTTTTAGGATGGCGTTTGAAGTCAAAATCTATTCAGCTTTTAAGGAGATGTGCTGCTTATTAAAGGGGACCTATTATGCTGATCCTTCTTTTAATACATATTAATAATGTTATAATGTTGGTTGTCCATACTCAACCTCTGAAAAGTTTCTAAACGTAAGATACAGAGGTTTTGCCGTAATCCAAGAACGTGATTTCGTGAACGTGATTTCCTCTCTGAACAGCTCTTCCTGTTATCATTCTGCTTTGTCTGACCATGTTTTGCCTATGATTTCGATTCCATGCCATGTTTTTGATCTGCCACTGTTATTATTCCGGTTCTTGTTTTGTTTCATACCATGCATTGCACTTTGTCTCCCCTGTCTGGTCTTATGTCGTGTGACAGCTCATTGCCCCAGTATTGCATGCCACGCTTTCGGCTGATTTCATGGTTTCTGGGTTTTCAATTATTCCTTCTAATCTCGTTTGCTTCCTTCACCTTGCTGTTCTGTCATTACTAACATTACTAACAGTTTGTTATTTTAGCTAAAACTACTAACCAAAACTAACATTGTTTATAGTACTAACTTACTAACGAGCACTAGGGATTGTATAGCTGCACTTTACTAATTGACTTACAAGCTCTCAGCACTCGCTCTATTCTAGTCTCCGCCCCTTGTTTTTACTCAATTTACTTTGCTGCGCCTCAGCGAATCCTCTGCACCTGTTTAACTCTGTTCTGCCTCTCATTATCTGTGCACGTTAGAACTCCCTAACCGGAGCCATGCGTTCGTCGGTAGGCTGTCTTTATGATCCCTGTCCGCGTTTTGGCTTTTGCCAATTTCATGTGGTTAGATACTTCCTCATGTCTGCTCCCTCGTTAATTAGTCTGATCCTATTCACCTGTTCCCTATCATAGCATGTGACTTCCCCTACGTGTATTTAAGCAATCTGTTCACTTCCAGTCCCTGTCAGAACGTTTTCCTTGTGCTGCGATTCTATGCCTTGTACTCTTTGTGTTATACTTCTGACTGGACCGTCTCCGTTTACGATTTTGGCTTTGTCTTGGATTTCTCTCCACCTGTGTAACGAACTTGTTTTGCCCGACCCTGATTATTGTGTTTGCTGCCCTGTGTACGATCTGGATTACGTCCCTGGGATTCTGATTTTGGATTGTGGACTCTGTACCGTTGCCTTCTGCCCTGCGGGGGTTCACCCCCCAGCTTCAATAAAACACCTTTTTGCTGGATCTTTCGGGTCTGGCGTTTGGTTCCTGAATGATACCTCACAGTACGTTCTGACCATCATGGAACCAGCAAGTATTCACCCTCTGCAGTCTGCTGTGAAGGAACAGGGCGCACAGCTAGAGTTCCAGCAGCAACAGCTACGGGCCATGATGCAACACATGCAGACCATGTCCCACCAGATGGCAGACCTCACCCGCTCCTTACAAGGTGCACAATCCTGCTACGCTCCCCAGCAACCCGCAGCCACCGCTTCTGCTCCTGTGCCGATGCCTGCCCCTACCTCACCTGCTCCAGTGCACGAACCACGCCTGCCTCCTCCGGAGAAGTATGACAGCGAACCTGGATCCTGCCGCGCCTTCCTGACCCAGTGCAAGCTGATCTTCAGCCTTCAACCTGCCACCATCCCTTCTGAGCGATCCCGCGTGGCGTACATCATCATGCAGCTAACCGGGAGAGCTAAGCAGTGGGCTACGTCGGCCTGGAAGGCGGGGCTACCCTATGTGCAGACATCCATTCTGTTGGAGGAGGAGATGAAGAGGGTGTTCGATCGCTCCAGACACGGGCATGAATCGGGAAGGGAGATTCTTCACATCTGCCAAGGCAGTCGCTCCGTCTCCGACTATGCCATCGAGTTCCAGACCCTCGCTACTAACAGCAAGTGGCAGGAGAGAGCACTCTACGATGCCTTTCTCAATGGACTCTCGGAGCGGATTAAAGACGAACTTCTTCCACGTGACCTGCCCGAAAACCTGGACCGGATCATTGAGCTGGCCATCCGGATCGATTCGCGTTTGGAGGAGCGTAGACGGGCTTTTTCCAACTCCAAGATTTCCTAACCCTCGGTGATGTCCCACTCCCCATCTCAACCTGCCACCAACCTCAAATCTTCCCCTGAATCGGAACCCATGTAGTTGGACCGAACCAAGCTCACGAGTGAGGAGATGGAACGCAGGCGGAGAGAGCGGGCCTGCTTTTACTGCGGCAGGACCGGCCACTTCATCTCACGGTGCCCAGTAAAAGATCACGCCCACTAACGAGGAGAGGAGCGTTAGTGGGCGCCATCCCGACCGATCACTCCTCAAGGAACCGCACCTGCTTCCCTGTGTCTCTGGAGTGGAGTGGAGGAGGGAAGAAGACCACTGCCCTGTTAGATTCTGGCGTGGAGGAGAACTTCATAGACCATGAGGCTGCTCAGAAGTGGGGCTTACCGGTGGAGAAGATCTTCTCCACTCGAGTTGCCAATTCCCTCAACGGCCAGAAGATCGGCCTTATAACTCACACCACTGGCCCAGTCAAGTTGCGGATCTCAGGCAATCACCAAGAGACTATCAAGCTCTACCTCATCACCTCTCCACATTCCCCAGTCATCCTGGGCTACCCCTGGATGGCAAAACACAACCCTGATGTAGACTGGGGTAAACACGAGATCAAGGGCTGGAGTCCCAGTTGTGCTCGGTCTTGCCTGAGTGACGCCCTTGATCATGTTCCTGCTCTCCTCTCGGAGGAGATTCCTAACCTGGAGAAGGTTCCCCCGGAATTTCATGATCTTAAGGAGGTGTTTTCCAAGTCGCGGGCCACCTGTTTACCACCACATCGCCCCTATGATTGTGCCATCGACCTGAAACCTGGTACCATGCCCCCTTGAGGTCGCCTGTTCTCCCTCTCCCGCCCTGAGACTCCGGCCATGGAGAAATATTTAAATGAGTCCCTCGCAGCGGGCATCATCCGACCCTCCTCATGGCCTGCTGGGGCCGGCTTCTTCTTCGTGGGGAAAAAGGATGGCTCCTTGCAGCCTTGCATAGACTACAGAGGACTTAATGACATCACGATCAAGAACAGATACCCCCTGCCTCTCATTAACACAGCCTTTGACCTCCTCCAGGGGGCGAAGATTTTCACTAAACTCGACTTGCGCAATGCCTACCACCTCGTGCGCATTCGGGAAGGTGATGAATGGAAGACAGCGTTTAATACTCCCACCGGGCACTGGGAGTATTTGGTTCTTCCTTTTGGGCTTACTAACATCCCAGCTGTTTTCCAGAACCTGGTTAACGACGTCTTATGGGATGTGATTAATAAATTTGTGTTTAGCTATCTGGATGACATCCTAATCTTCTCCAAGTCTCAGAAGGAACACACTAATCATGTCTGCCAAGTCCTCAAGCGCCTACTAGAAAATCGCCTATTCGTCAAAGCAGAGAAGTGCGAGTTCTCGGTCCAGACCACCACCTTCCTCGGGTACATCATCTCTCCCGGCACCATCCGCATGGACCCCGCCAAAGTTGAGGCTGTAACCGAATGGCCCAGACCCACTGATCGAAAGGCTCTCCAACGCTTGCTGGGGTTCGCGAACTTTTACAGACGGTTTATTCGTAACTACAGCACTGTCGCTGCACCCCTTACTGCCCTCACCTCCAACAAAATAAGATTTCACTGGTCTGAGAAAGCAGAAGAAGCGTTTAAGGATCTCAAAAACCGATTCACATCCACCCCGATCCTCACCATCCCTGGCCCCAAGACCCAGTTCATTGTTGAGGTTGACGCTTCGAATGTTGGTGCTGGGGCTGTCCTCTCCCAAAGATCGTCCGAGGATGGCAAGATTCACCCATGTGCCTTCTTCTCCCATCGCCTAAGCACAGCAGAACGCAACTACAACATCGGCAACTGGGAACTATTGGCGGTCAAGCTGGCATTGGAGGAGTGGAGGCAGTAGTTGGAGGGTGCCGAACATCCGTTCCTTGTATGGACAGATCACAAAAACCTGGAGTCCTCCAAACCGCCAAAAGACTTAACCTTCGCCAAGCCAGATGGGCGTTGTTTTTCTCACGTTTTAATTTTCACCTTGCCTACCGTCCCGGCAGCAAGAATGTCAAACCTGACGCCCTGTCACGCTGCTTCGAAGTGACCAGTGAAGAGCCCACCTCGGATACCATCCTCCCGAAAGAAACCTTCATGAACGCCATCAACATGGACCTTGAAACTGAGGTGAGAAAAGCTCAAGGTGATTCCGCTGCGCCCAGTGCTTGCCCTGACCATTGCCTGTTTGTCCCTGCTAACCTGCGCCCCCGAGTCCTGGACTGGGGGCAGGCATCTAACCTGTCTTGTCACCCAGGAATTCGCCGCACCCTGGACTTTATTTCACGTCGCTTTTGGTGGCCAGGAATTAGACAAGATGTCCAGGACTATGTCACTGCCTGCGCGGTCTGTGCCCAGGGAAAGGTATCTCATCAACCTTCTCACGGCTTACTGCAACCCCTGCCCACTCCTCACCGCCCCTGGTCACACATTGCACTAGATTTCATTACTGGTCTTCCCCCTTCCAATCACTTCACCACCATCCTCACCATTGTGGATAGATTTTCCAAGGCCGTTCATTTCATTCGCCTCACTAAACTCTCCTCTGCCCAAGAAACTGCCAATCTCATCATTCAGCACGTCATTAGACTCCACGGCATCCCCACTGATATCACTTCTGATCGCAGACCCCAATTCACAGCCAAATTTAGGAAATCATTTTGTAATTCACTAGGCACATCTGTCAGTCTGTCATTCGGTTTTCACCCCCAAACCAACGGCCAGACCGAGCGGGCCAATCAGTGTATTGAAACTGTTCTAAGATGCCTCTGCCTCAAGAACCCCTCCTCCTGGAGCCACTAACTCCCCTGGGCTGAATATGCTATAAACAGTCACACTTCCGCTGCCTCCGGGCTCTCCCCATTCAAAGCATGTCTTGGCTATCAACCACCTTTGTTCCCCTGGCAGGAGGAGGAGGTGGCCGTCCCTTCTGCCCGTGAGTTCGTTCGTCGCTGCAGACGCACGTGGAAGAGTAGCCGGGAGGCACTGCTCAGGTCGGTATCCCGAATGAAGACTCTGCCTGACAAGAGACGCACTGCCGCCGCTTCCTACCGACCTGGGCAGCGCATGTGGCTCTCATCTAAGGACATTCTTTTCAGGGGGAAGGGGGTAAACTGTTCCCTAAGTTCCTTGGTCCCTTTACTATTGAGAAAGTGCTCAGCCCCACTGCTGTTCGCCTCCGTCTGCCCCTGTCCATGCGCCGCATTCACCCCACTTTTCATGTGTCCCAGATTAAGCCTGCTGTTACCCACCCCCTGTCTTCTGGTCCTGATCCCCCACCCCCCACCCGCATTATCGACGGAGGCAAAGCGTACACAGTATGCACCCTTTTGGACTGTCGACGCAGAGGTCGAGTACTACAATACCTCGTCGACTGGGAAGGCCACGGACCCAAGCACCGTAGCTGGATTCCTTCCCGCTACATCCTGGATATGTCTTTGATCTCAGACTTTCATGCTTCGCACCCTAGGCCTGCCAGGTGAAACGCCAGGAGGCGTTTCGTGGGGGGTACTGTGATGATTCTGCTTTGCCTGACCATGTTTTGCCTGTGATTCCGATTCCATGCCATGTTTTTGATCTGCCACTGTTATTATTCCGGTTCTTGTTTTGTTTCATACCATGCACTGCACTTTGTCTCCCCTGTCTGGTCTTATGTCTTGTGACAGCTCATTGCCCCGGTATTGCGTGCCACGCTTTCAGCTGATTTCATGGTTTCTGGGTTTTCAATTATTCCTTTTAATCTCGTTTGCTTCCTTCGCCTTGCTGTTCTGTCATTACTAACATTACTAACAGTTTGTTATTTTAGCTAAAACTACTAACCAAAACTAACATTGTTTATAGTACTAACTTAATAACGAGCACTAGGGATTGTATAGCTGCACTTTACTAATTGACTTACGAGCTCTCAGCACTCGCTCTATTCTAGTCTCCGCCCCTTGTCTTTACTCAATTTACTTTGCTGCGCTTCAGCGAATCCTCTGCACCTGTTTAACTCTGTTCTGCCTCTCATTATCTGTGCACGTTAGAACTCCCTAACCGGAGCCGTACGTTCGTCGGTAGGCTGTCTTTATGATCCCTGTCCGCGTTTTGGCTTTTGCCAATTTCATGTGGTTAGATACTTCCTCATGTCTGCTCCCTCGTTAATTAGTCTGATCCTATTCACCTGTTCCCTATCATAGCATGTGACTTCCCCTACGTGTATTTAAGCAATCTGTTCACTTCCAGCCCCTGTCAGAATGTTTTCCTTGGTTTGCTTTTGCTGCGATTCTATGCCTCGTACTTCTGACTGGACCGTCTCCGTTTACGATTTTGGCTTTGTCTTGGATTTCTCTCCACCTGTGTAATGAACCTGTTTTGCCCGACCCTGATTATTGTGTTTGCTGCCCTGTGTACAATCTGGATTACGTCCCTGGGATTCTGATTTTGGATTGTGGACTCTGTACCGTTGCCTTCTGCCCTGCGGGGGTTCACCTCCCAGCTTCAATAAAACAACTTTTTGCTGGAACTTTTGGGTCTCGCGTTTGGTTCCTGAACGATACCTCACACTTCCCGAGATCTTCGCGAGATCTGGGCAAAACCTGACGTCAGGTTGTGCCGTCCAATTAGTACAGACCTAGCCAGAGCCAATCACGGCACTGGACCTGCCCACACCGGAAACTATTCTAGCAGGCGCTAACAACAGCAGATCATACTATGCCTTAGTAGCGTCTACACATTTGGAAATGCGAAAGAAGAACCGCAGATCATTAGAAGCGCAGTTTTGTCAGTATCTCTCCCAAAGCTACGTGTCCATTTACTTTTGGACGCAAAGAAAAACACCTATTTCTCTTCCAAAAGAGGATGCCACCAGAAATCAGTGGGTAGCTTTTTTTGTCTGCTGGCAGCAAACAACCACGGCCAAAGGGAATGTTAGCAGTTTGTGTTCAGCATTTCACCAAAAACAGCTTTGTCAATAAAGGATAATTCGACACTGGATAAGCGTTTCAGCTGCTTCTCAAACCTGAAGCAGTTGCATCGATCAAGCGCTCGGAGCCACAAGCTGTAAGTAACGATATAACAGCAAATAATGTAAGTGAAGCTAACGTCTTACGGGTGGCTAGCAGGACCGCTAGCGATAGTTAGCACTAACAACTGGCCTCAAACGCAGGCTTTGTAAAATATCTGAAGATAAAGCCTGTATTGGTTGCGACTGTCCGTGACTCACAGACACAGAAGCTGTAAGTTGCTTTTACTGCATTAGCCAACCTGACGTGATAGCCTGTTGAATGTGGCTGTAGCACTGCGGCTAACGTAGCCAAGTTACTGTTGCTAATGTTTGTTCCCTAAATATGCAAGAGTAATATCAGGGATAATTCAACAGAATTTGTGTGAACATAAACCTCATTTGAAGCTAACTTTTAATACTTGTTTGTAATTTGGATGCTTGGTACAACTGTCCACGGAAACGGAACTTGCTGTCTGTAAAACCTGCATTGCAAGGGTTTGTCTCTGTGGTTATGACCGCTCGGTTACCAGCTACTGCATGTTAGTTTGTGTGCCGTGCTAATTAAAAATGCTCCTGGTTAACTTATATGCAGTAATTCTGATCGGTATGCTTGTGTTACTTCGGTAAGCAATGTGGCAGTTTCATCATAACGTTGCCCAATTGTAGCCACTACAGTTAGTGATTGCTTCACTCATCCATGACCGGTATCAGCCGGATACTTCACTAATGTCTGGGCAAGCTCTCTGGTGCTACTGTGAAAGCAATCGCTAAACGCACAAGCTCTACCGTGTCTGGTATAACAAATGATTTCTCTGCACTACCTTGACATAATTTCATCCCCCTTTAGAAATTGTTGTGGCTGGGGCACCCCGTGGCTCATCGGTCTAAGTGCGCGTACCGTAAAGGCTGTGTCCTTCCCGCAGCGACCTGGGTTCGACTCCGGCTCAGGTCATTTGCTGCATGTCTTCTCCCATTCTTCTACCCAACCTTCCTGTCTCTCTACACTATAACTGTCAAATAAAGGAAAAATTCCCAAAAAATAATCTTAAAAAAAAAAAAAAATTGTTGTGGCTGATAAAAAGCCTAAAAAGGCGGAGATCAATTAGGAAATTCTTTCCTGAAGAAGTGTTCGATTCGCTAGCTCCACATAAGCAACTTGTCTGCGCTAACGGAACTTACGGTCTGCAAAACCTTATTATGTTCATAACATAACCGAGCTCTCTCTAGGTACTATCCCTAAAGCTGCTTTCACATTGGACGCGAAACAAATTTTTCGGGGGACAGATTAGCCTACATTCAAAGTCAATGCAAAGATGCATTATGGCCGCGTTAAGCATTTTTTACACCGGACACGAAACTAATTTTTCGCGCAGCTGATTACATTCAAAGTCAATGCAAAGATGCGAATGCACGTGATATGGGCACGGCAAGCCGCTTTCACACCGGACGCGAAACGAATTTTTCGCATGACAGATTAGCTACATTCAAAGTTAATGTAAAGACACAAATACACGCGTTATGGGCGTTAAGCAGCTTTCACACCGGACACGAAATGAATTTTTTGTGCGACAGATTACATTCAAAGTCAATGCAAAGACGCGAATACACGCGTTATGGGCGAATTATGCAGCTTTCACACCGGACGCGAAATTAATTTTTTGCGCGACAGATTACATTCAAAGTCATGACCGCTTATCAGCTACTGCATGTTAGTTCGCGTGCTCTGCTAATTAAAAATGCTCCTAGTTAACCTATATGCTGCAATTATGATCGATATGCTTGTGTTACGTCGGTAAGCATCAATGTGACAGTTTAATCATAACATTGCCTGATTGTAGCCACTACAGTTGAAGCTAACCAGAGAGGTGCAGTTAGACCAGCCGTAGGTTTTGCAAAGCTTGGGGTGCGTTTTTGGGTGCTTGTGAAACGATCGCTTTACTTATCCATGACCGGGGTCAGCCTGATACTTCTCCAATATCTGGGCAAGCTCTCTGATGCTACCGGTGAAAGCAATAGGGAAACGCACAGGCTATAACCTGTTTGGTATAACAAACGATTTCTCTGCATTGCCGTCGATTGAATATTAAATTCTTTCCTGTAGAGGTGATCGATTCGCTAGCTCCACATAAGCAACTGTTCACGCAAATGGAATTTACGGCCTGTAAAACCTGTATTATGTTCATGACATAACCGAAGCTCTATCTAGCTCTCGCGTATCAACCATAACTCGCCCATTTTCCGCGAGCTAACGACCTGCGCAATAAGTAAACCATTACCACGGGCAATTTCCGAAAAGACCGTTAAGCCTGGAGCTTTCGCCCCTCCGTCATATTCTAGTGCAGAAGCTGTTCGTTACTCCACCCTAACGACACACCACAGTTATGCACACGGACCAGCAGGTCCTTATAGTACACACCGAAGCAGTCCATAAGCTGTTGGTCCACTTTTTGCTGCTCCTCACTGTCCATGTTTCCCTCTAAACTCAGACCCACCGGATTTCTACGGTCTCTGGTCTACACTTGGGCATGTCGACCCGTTCTACAAATGTGTCTGCATGGGGTGGATTCTAGCTTTCCCTGCATCCTAGCTATAGAGTAGAAAAACCGCTGTACTCACCACTGTTGCCGTAGGTAAATAGCAAATTCGTGCTTGAGCAGCCAGACTTTCGCACTGCGTCCTCCACTTTCTCCGCTGCGTTTATTAGAACAAGTTCATTTCATTAGATCTATACACATGTACTGCGATTGCGGAATTTCCCCGCCGATTCTTTATCAGATGGCAGACATGTCTCACGTTTCACTCTGGGGAGGCGGACCTGGAAAACTGCGTTCTGCAGCCTCGTCCCGCCCAACTCCACCCTCCACAGAGCTGGCCAGTCAGAAGAAAGTGGGCACACGGGGAGTGGGGGCCAGAGCGGAAGAGCCACCCCAATGAGGCATTTCAGGCAGAGACTACTATGGACGACAAATGGGGTTTTTTGAGGATGGCAGTATGAGCTAAATAAGGACCCTGTTCAGGACTTTGAACGATCAGGAGTACTCTAGGGGAGTCCAAGATCAAAATATAACCTTGGAAATATAGCAAAATAGGTCCCCTTTAATGTAAGTTTGTTAATAGGCAACCAATCACACAAAAGAATAGCTGAGGCTTGCATTTCCATTTATCTACTTTCATAACCAGTATTAATGAAAATGTCAGAATATTAGATTTAGTCAGCGAGCGGAGCGGTCACATGCTGTCAGAGCAATGTTTCAATGCTTCTGCTGCTTTCCTGACTTTAAGAAGATGAGCATGTATTGTTGCGTCTCATGTTTTGCACTTGTAAGCATGTCTCCTGTGTGCACAGCCCCTGAGAAACTTCAGTTATTGCCCATTTGCCTGGCAGAACTAGATGAGCAATTGAGCAATCATTGTTGTAAATAAATCTTGCAATTAAATCTTTCGTTTGAATGAGCCATTGTGTTTTTTTTGTGACCAAATGTTTTTATTTTCAAATATTCAAAAGTCAAAATTATAACCACAGTACAGCCGTACTATGTACTTGAGATGTAAAAAAAATAAGTATATGTATTTGAATGAACCATCGTGTTTTTTTTACACAAATTCAAAGCTTAGAACAGTCTCCTTTAACAGCAGTTTCAAGAGGTAACTGTAGTGTGTATCGCTCCACAGGACAGCCGGAGTCAAAAGATCTGAGGATTGTGCTGGTGGGAAAGACTGGAGTAGGAAAGAGTGCAGCAGGAAACACCATCCTGAGGAGAAAGGCGTTTGTGTCAGAGCCCAGCTCTTCCTCTGTGACTAAAGAGTGTGCAAAGGAAACAGCTGAAGTGGAACAGAGAGATGTGGCTGTGATCGACACTCCAGGCCTGTTTGACACCGAGCTCAATAATGATGAGATCATAAAGGAGATCATTAAGTGCATCTGCCTCTCTTCTCCAGGACCCCATGTCTTCCTGGTGGTGATTCAGATTAGCAGATTCACTAAAGAGGAGCAGGAAACAGTGGAGATCATTCAGAAGACCTTTGGTGATGACTCAGCCAAATACACCATGGTGCTGTTCACTCACGGAGACCAACTGGAAGGGAAAATGATCGAAGATTTTCTGGCTGGCAACAAAAAACTGACGGTCTTCACTCATCAGTGTGGTGGAAGATATCATGTCTTTAATAATAAGGACAAGGATCCCTCTCAGGTCTTGGAGCTGATAAAGAAGATTGATAAGATAGTAGCAATAAACCGAGGAGGCTGCTACACCAATGAGATGTACAGGAAGGCTGAAGAAGCGATCAAAGAGAAGAAGATGGTGCTTCTTGAAGAAAACCCAGGGATATTGGAGGCTATAGCTAGAGCAATGGCAGAGAAAGATAATAGTCTCACAAAGACTGCAGCTGCAGGTGCTGCAGCAGGAGCTCGAGCAGGAGCTAGAGCTGGAGCAATAGTGGGACTAATTGGCACAGCTGCAGGTGTAGCAGTAGGAGCAGGAGTTGGAGCAGCTGCAGGAGTAGTAATAACAGTATCAAAAAAATGCACCATACAGTAAAGAACCTGCTTTCTGTTATTACTGATTGTTTCAAAGCAGTTAAATTTAAGACTGCAGTGCTAAAAGTAGTTAAGTCACAAAATGTCCATCCTGAGAAAATAGAGTCAGCAGACTTTAGGTAGCTATAAAAGACATTTTCCCATCCGTACCTCATGGTGTGTGAGAATGTGACATAAGCACTTAAACAGTAGGGTCTTCAGTTATTGTTTTAGAGCATATCTATGTGACTGTACCAACACAAGTGCAGGAAAAGGGAACTGAAACTCAAATGTCTTCTTAACAAATATGTTTTTACTGCTTTGTACCCCTAACCTTTTAGCACTTATGCTGCAAACTGGCCGTTTCGGTTTATTTGGTTGTTTCTGCTGTAAAAGGGTCAGCAAATGTGCTATAAGTGAGTGAGTGCTTTTGCACCCCTTTCCTTGGCTTAAACGTCAACAACTGGAAGTTACAGTATTTCATCACAATGATCTAGAACTTACGGTTATTTGAAAAGCATGCGAAATCCTGGCCTCGACAACCTGGCTGCTGTAAAAGTGTTAATCAAAATGAGGAACTTCTACTGCTTTAGTAAATTTCCCACTGTTTTAATCTACGGCAAGCGAAATCTATCATATGTATGCTTTTTTACGATGGTCTAAATGGCTGAAATGTAAAAATATGGACATTCATCAAGCATTTACTATGGAACTCAGCACTGGCCACAGTCACCTCTTATGGACTGACTTAACAAGGTTTCACAGAACACGGAGGCATCGGGCAAGGATGCCCACTATTGCCATCACTTTTTTCCTGTTCACTGAGCCCATTGCAGCAGTGATATAACAAAAATTCCAGGATCTAAGGAATCCAAAACAGTCGCATGCATCCCAAGATCAGCCTTTATGCAGTAGGCTGGGTATGGCAAGCCACGCAATTCAAAAATAGGCATTTTTTTTCAAGCGAATAGTACACGTAGAATATACGTAAACAATACGCCTATTTTTGAATTGTGTGGCGTGCCATATGTGCATGTGCATGTGGCATGATTTAGTAGTAATGCGCACTGGAAAATGGGGCTCCCTCAAAAGCCACTGTGTTATTCGAACCCTGCGAATAGCCTACGCGAGCCCACCGTTTATACGCACGCAGATTTTATCAGGCTATGGCTTACAACCAGCTGCAGAATTTTGCGCGAACGGTGAAACTGAGTTTGTGTAACCTTCACACAACCTGAAGGATCGTTCGTGCCAAAAATTAAGGCCTGCCATGGTAAATTCTAATGTATGTACATGCTCATTCATAAATAAACTGTTATTTCACTCTTGCATGTTGTGTTTATTGTTATTATTTCTGTCTGTAGCCTGCTGTGCATTCACTATTTGATTTGTTTTCTATCCAGCAGCGTTACAGCTGCACATTTTACTGAAATGGGGTTGGACTGAATAGATTGTGAAGCATGTTAAAATCCTGACAAAAAGCAGTTTGTTACATGTAAAGCATTTTCAGGATATTTCTTATTGTTTAGGGTTCAAGCACAAAGTTCTGGACCCCTATTTGTGTGAACTGATTTTTTTTATTATCACTAGACATACCCGTGCTCTGCAGGGGTTTGATTGTGACCAGTAATCCTAACAAATAGTAACGTCACCCGTCATCATGGTAACGAAAAGCAAAAACGGATAAAAAATTTTCAGTAGCGGGGCGAGTTGGTTTGATCCCATGTGGCAGAAGACAGAGGCAGGCTCATCTGGAATGCATACGCCAGAGGGCGCGGGGATCCGTTGGGCGGTTTGGGAGGAGGTGCGTCGTAAAGGCCAGGGAAAACTGAGAATTAATATATAGATCAGGGGTCCAAGCACAAAGTGCTGGAACCTTATCGTGCCTGTTCTGATTATAATCATTATTATTATAACTATTATTATGATTATTATTTCCATCAGGAGAGACCAATGAATTACGTTCATTTATAATGCAAAGCGAGGCACAGCATTTTCACATGAAAATGAAAAAGAAAAGTCAAACTCCAATATCATTTTAATTATGAGACAGATATCATGATGGCTTCTTGAACAAGAAAAAGCATTTCCGAGAATGTATTTGCATTACAACACAGGAACACTAGTTAATGTTTTCATTTTGTTGGCGATATGGCAAAGAACTTCTTGAAAATGAAAACGCAAATTGGGAATGTATTTTAATTTTCAATTTGTTACAAAAAGTGCGCAAATGGACTTGAAAATGAAAACGAAAAGTGGACAATTAAGTTATCATTTTCATGATGATACAAATAATGCGCTTCCTTTTCGAAAAAGAAAAAGGATTTCCGACAATGTATTTGCATCATAAGATTTGCATTTTCGTTTTAGCTTTATCAGCGATATTGCAGGGCACTTTTTGAAAATGAAAGTGCAAATGGGAAACGTAATTTTATTTTCAATTGTTATAAAAATTGCCTACATGGACTTAAAAATGAAAACGCGAAGTGGAGGATTACATTTTCATTGTCATTATGAAATTACAAATAATGCGTTTGCATCTTGAAAATGAAAACGCTTTTCTGAGTGTGCATTTTCATTTTAAAATTGTTTGCTACATGCTTCCATAGTAGGGCAGCAATGCTCTGCTCGCAAAATACATCTTTGAGCCAGAAAGAATTAATATTCAGGAATGACTCAAAGCAATATTGGAAGAAATAAGACATTGACCTGAATTTCAGAAATGATTAAGCTAAATTCAAAACAAAAACTTCTGGCTAACTTCATCCACATGCCAACAAACAAGAAAATATGAATACAATGAGATTACTTAAAATTAAATATGACCTTGACATATAAATTCATTATAAAATTAACATAAAATAAGCAAAAGGGTGCTGTGCCAAAACCATTTGATAACCGCAGGAATCTGTCACCCATGCGACCAAGTACATTGTACAAAGGGTCTCATTCATGAATTGTTAGTAAATTTATGGGTAAAGGTGGAGTCCCATTAAGGGCGTTTTCTGGCCCAAACCTCTGCATTAATAAACCACCCCATGAGGTTCATGACTCCACCAGAGAAACCTGCCATATCAATTTTCTTTATTACAAAAAATGATATTTTTAACATTTTTTAGTTTTTGGGAGGGGCCACCCATTCTGGGGCCCCACAAAGTGTCACCAAATATTATAATCATGTGCTTATCAATGCACATCGTAGCTGATATAGTTTCCGAATGAATGAAAAAAGAATTTGTTGAAATTGATGTCACCCTGCCGAGATAGGAAGATACTTGTTCAAAAAAAATGTTCTGAAATGGAGATTTCCGACGACAACGTGTGCAAACGACGAAACATTTGACAAAGTTCCCGGCTATGACACTCTAAGGGAATTTTCTGAAATTTGCCCTAGGGCAGGGCTCCTTAAATCACGGTCCTCGAGGGCCGAGAACTGCTGGTTTTCCACCCTCCCTTTACCTGGGAGTCGGGTGAGATGACAATCTGGCCAATCAGCAGCATTAATTGTTCATTTAATTGCCTGGAAGGAAGTAAAACCAGGACTGATTTGGATTTGAGGGCCGGATTTGAAGAGACCTGCCCTAGGGTATGGCCAACATTCAAGGAAAAAACCAGGATGTGTCGACACCGGTATCATCTTCATCCGAATACTTGCATCAACCGACCGCTGCAAACCCAGAAGTGTGGTATGTTGAAACGAAATGGACTATGTGAGTATGGCTCTCACTTAATTCTTCTAGTTTTAAGTTTTTCCTCAGTAATATAGTTATTAACTATGACCCTGATGATGTTTATGCTAAAAATTATTGCCTAGTTTTAGACCTTCAAACTGAAGGAACCTCAACACCACGACAAGGTGAAACATCATCTTGTTTGGTATCAGTGTACAGCCACAGATGTCCTCTCTTCAAATCAAGTACAAATAAAACACATTTCAACATTATGATGTCATAGTGATGTCATAACTAACACCATATTAGGAAAAAACATCAAAATGACAAAAATCCATGTTTTTTTATATTTTTATTAGTTTTAGCTGAAAATGAGTAACTTTCTGCAACCTCTAGAACTACTGATACTACAATTAATATTTTAGTATTACTATAAATGTTATAAACTCATGAGTAACATAAATTTGGCATTACTACGATGTCATAAATAACTCATTTTGGGAAAAACACTCACAAAAGGAAAACAAATAGTTTTCTGAACATTTTTCACATTTTCTTTACTTTGTTTTTCCCAATGATCACAACTAATTTGTAAGCATATTTTGTATCAAAAACAGGCAAAAATTGACGCTGGTGGCAACCACCCCCCCCTACCCTTCGACTTTGACGGCCTACCCTACCCCCGGGGGGTGAGGTACCCTCATCGTTTTTTCATGAAAATGAGCGCAAAGGATGAATAAACAATTACCTGGAAGCATTAGATCATATCTGTTAATGTTTTGTGCGACAGGGAAAAATCTGTTGGGGGGGGCCCCCGGTTGGACGAGGGTTAATGGTGTTCAGTAAACTTACCAACTTAGCCACTTGAAAGCGCCGTCACCAAAACAATTAAATTGCGCTAAAATGCCTTACAGGCCAGGTGAATGATCCGCGACGTAAAGTTTGATATGGTGTAATCCCAGTCAGCTAAAAAACGAAATACGCAAACAGGCAAGTTTTATTGGGTTAGTTTTCTCACGGTTTAGGCTAGTCAGACTGGCTTCGGTGACAAGAGGATCATTTTTTGCGCTCTCATTTTCAGAGATATTAGCGTGCTATGCTTGTGTTAAACCTGCAAGCTGCAGTATTGCACTGCTTGCGATGTCGTGGAGATGCACCTTTAATTCAGTTCTAAATAGACTAATTTGGCATCTTGCTGCGCGCAAGGCATGCTGGTCCCGGTCAAAGTTCAGGACTACCCAGATCGTGTCCACAACAGTAAATATGGCCGAATGTGACACAGATATTGAATACTTTGAGTGTTGCAAGTTGAAGTTTTGAAAGATTTTTTGTAAGAAATAGGGCTACGCTGTTACGGGGAAGAGAAAAAAAAACTTGTGGCCCTCGCTTGGGCATTGTCATTGCAAAAGGCCCCCATAGTGTTAACGAAAGGGTGATTCTCTGAATTCGGTGCACATTGGGTTCTCTGGTTACCAGTGGCGGATCTAGAAAATTTTACATGGGGTGGCAAAGGGGTGGCAAGAGGTCTGGGAGGGGTGGCAGGGGACGTCCTCAGTGCGGTGTTAGGAAATCCCCAATTCCAATGAAGTTGGGACATTGTGTAAAACATGCATAAAAACAGAATACAATGATTTGCAAATTTCATAAACCCATATTTTATTCACAATAGAGCATAGACAACATATCAGATGTTGTAAGTAAAGATAGGCAGAGGTTCACCAATCTGCAAAAAAAAAAACTGCGTCTAAAAATTGGGGAACAATTTCAGAAAAATATTCTTCAATGTATTTATTGTACAGTGTGTCCCAAAAAAAGGAAACCAAGAATAAATGGTTAATTCTATAACAATTACTTAACTTTCTTTGATTAAAAATGGCATTTGGTGTTGTATAACTATGTCTTCTGTCTAATGATGTCAAGTAAGTGGAGGTTGTGCACACTCAACTGAACAACAATGACACTTTTGGAGTAATTCAGTAACCACTCTGCGCCAGATTGCATAAAATGATGACAGGCCTAAACACCAATGAACCTGCACGATCAGTTTCACCTTTTCATTGTCGGGGCCATTAGTGCTTTAGGTTGTGTAATGTGTACTGCTTTAAATGTAAACCCTGACGTGCACAAATCATGCAGCTGACGACAGAACAATGAGTTCTGACAGCAATGCCTGACTAATTTTGTGTTCTTTGTATGATGTGAAAAAGTACACAATTGTGTAATTAATAGTCCTAATTAGTTTTATAGATACTAAGTTTCAACAGAATACTTCTCATTTTATTCCCAGTTTCCTTTTTTCCAGATGCACTGTATTATTATGCCTTCCAAGATGTAGCAGAGTGAATATTTAGGCCTAATGAAATAAAAGTACCTCAAAATAAATACAGCAGAAGTACTGAAGTCACAGTCCAGGACTGACATTGGCCATCTCTTTTAAGAGAGCTTCAGACGACGATTGTTGTGCTGTGCAGCAAAACGTCTCTCAAACATATCCAAATCTAGCTGTTTTGCACGCTGTTTCAATACTGAGAACAGCTAGATTTCCAAGACGATCGTCTGATGATTGTCAGGCTACACAGACCTCTAGTCGTGTGGTGGAATTTCTGCCAAGTCGGATATTGCTCCTGCCGCGAGTACTTATGAGCTACGTCAAAAACGGAATTGCTAGATCTATACAAACATATATACGGTAAAATAGTAACAATTATATTTCACGTTTCAATGGAATTTAACAAATTTTGCCTGGTTCGGCTAACACATGCCAAAAATAGGACATATCATCCGTATGTTTGCAACAAGGGCTAACGGTAGTAGGTACGGACCCGCCCGTACCTTTACCTGCGATGGAATGAGAGGCTAATAATACCGCTGCCTTACCTTTAGCATACAGGCTAGAGATACGGGTCCGTGCCCGTAGCCACTGCCTTACCTTTAGCATACAGGCTAGAGATACGGGTCCGTGCCCGTAGCCACTGCCTTACCTTTAGCATACAAGATAGAGATACGGGTCCGTGCCCATAGCCACTGCCTTACCTTTAGCATACAAGATAGAGATACGGGTCCGTGCCCATAGCCACTGCCTTACCTTTAGCATACAGGCTAGAGATACGGGTCCGTGCCCGTAGCCACTGCCTTGACAGTAAGGACCTGGGGCCTCATGTATAAAGACTTGCGTGGATTTCCTACTAGAAAATGGCGTACGCTCAAATCCAGAAAACGGCGCACGCACAAAAAAATCCAGATGTATAAATCTGTGCGTACACATGAATCCAAGCACATTTCCTTTGAACATCCCAATCAACGTGGAATTGAGCGCACATGTTGGCGTACCTGACCCCTCCCTTTCCACGCCGCCATTTAAATATGCAAATCATATTTAAATGGCCCTGCACCTGAGATTCCCCTCTCTGCATGATCAGAAAACAACAAACTAAAGATGAGTAAGAGCGGAAAGAAGAGAAATTTCACTGATTGCGAGGTTGAGACGCTCCTTAATGAAGTGGAGGCAAGAAAAAATGTTCTGTTTGGCACGCTTTCGTCCGGCATCACCTGTAAACGGAAGAGGAGTGAGTGGGACAGTGTGTGTGCGGCGGTCAATGCTGTGGGGTCGGAGAGGCGCACACTGGCCAAGGTGAAAAAGAAGTGGTCCGACATAAAGGTCGGGGTTAAGCGGGAGGGGCTGCCCACCGCCAAAGTGTGGCCCAAACAGGTGGAGGGACAGGAGAGGAGGAGCTCACCCCGTTTGAGCAAAGGGTCGCCACCATTGTGGGTGACACTGCTCTTTCGGGGGTGGTGGGAGCATTTCTGGGTGACTCTGATTACCCCCGAGGTAAATCTCTTTTTGGGTAACTCACAACAAACGTGTTGAGTATACAGCTCAATAGCCTGCTCACAGTCCTATAACAGATGTTAATGCGTAAATGTATGCATGGTATTATGTGATTTCACAAATCTTTTAACTTTAAACATGCCAGCATATGAAAGACGACATCAAAGATTGACTCGTGTTTAAATACTGAATTTATTGTTCTAAAAACAGAAAATGAGACAGGAAAGGAGTCACAGCCACGTGCCACAGATTCGGGGGATTCCTCTGCCATTCCCGGCGTCTCCAGCATCCTCATCATCTCGGGCGTCGCGGAGTCGGGGGATTCCTCCACCATCCCCGGCGTCTCCAGCATCCCCAGTGTCCCCGGCGTCTCCGGCGTCAGTGCGCAGCAACCACCGGCTGCTGCTGCCCGTCCGACTGGCCGTGTCCTCACTCGTACTGTGCTGGAGTCACAACAGGAGATCGTGAGGGCAATCGGCGATATCAATGATCGCCTGGATCAGCTCATCGGTGTCTTAACAAACATCAGCAATTCAATAAATGCTTTGGTTAATAAATGATTTGTGTCCTTGCCTGTTTTTATATGGTCGAAATCAAATGTTGCCGGGCCCGAATGGCCTCCAGGGTAGGATGTGCAGCATTGATGAGCACAGCTTCTGGTTCGTCTGGTGGGGGATATGATGCTCTGGCAGTGGTATGGCGTGCGGTGTGCCCACATTGTGGAGGACGCCGCACGCCATCACAATGCGGCACACCTTCTCAGGGCTATAGAGCAGCATACCCCCAGTCCTGTCCAGGCAGCGCCACCGTCCCTTAAGCAGACCGATTGTCCTCTCAACAGCTGACCGAAAAGGGAATGGAGATCGTTGTACCTCCGCTCTTGGTCAGTCTGAGGATTGGCAAGAGGGGTCATCAGCCAGGTCTTCAGTGGGTAGCCACGGTCGCCTGGGTTAAATTGAAAGTCAGTTAATTATGTGAACTGGATGTGCAGTTTCCATTTGTTAATTTTATACACCACGAGCACGGATCACACACTAATGTCTTGAATGAATGCAGAAGTGCGCCGGGGAAAAGGTGAGGCTGATTAAGATATTTCACACTTTACGCACGGGTTTATTGACATGAGTACTTCACACACAGAGACAATCAGGGGCCTGTCAGAAAGCTCTGAAGCTGTAGTTTAACCAGCAAAAAACAGCAAGTCACAAACTTGAACCATTGACTAGTACTGATGCTGTGAAGACAGGATCATATTTGTGGACGACGTGGTCAATGCATACGAGGGAGAATAATATTAAGACAATGAAACGAATTAATTGTTTACTCACCTAGAAGCCACCCATCGCGCACAGTGCCAGTTTGTAGTCTGTTCCCAACCATGCTGTTACTCAGAATGAGTCATGCGTTGAACCAGGCCACCTTGCCACAATGTTGGATAGCTGCATTTGCGCATCACATATGACCTGTACATGGATCGAATGAAAATGCTTCCTGTTCACATACACAAATTCATCCTGTGATGGCGCTTTTATAGCAATGTGTGTGCAGTCGATTGCTCCGATTACATAAGGAAAACCGGCTCTCGCTGCAAATTGCGCTTTAATGTTTGCCTGTTCAGCTGCATTGTATGGGAATTTGATGTACCTGGCTGACATTCGGATAATACCGTCCCACACAGCTGGCATGGCTCGGCTCAGTGTCGACTGGCACAGTCCCGATCGGTCGGCCAACTCCCTCTGGAATGCCCCTGTTGCTAGGAACCCCAGTGTGGTCAGAACCTGTATGGGCACAGGCAGCGCATGGTTCCTCGCCGTGCAAGGCTCCAAGGCCGGCCGCAGCTCAGCCAAGACAGTTCTAGGAGGATTGCCCTCGGGAACCTAAAGCGGCTGATGAGCCAGTCGTCATCATGTGCTAGAAGATCCTCTCTGTCTCCAAACACACGCTCTCTCCTTATTGCACCATTTGCAATGTCTTCCAGTAGTGCCAAAGCAGCCATTGTTAACGGTATTTTCTGCATCACTTTGCACCTGCTTTTATATCCACTCATCTAATTGCAGACACATGGGTGTGTTAATTCTTCATCAATTTTAATTGTTCATGTGTTTCAGATGTGCACATCACTCTGAGGTCTAATTGTTTTTACATTATCAACAGTTTCCCAGCATCACCTCCAAGTGTCGCCAAAGGAACAATAGCTGTAGAAACGTGCGTACGCCAGCTATGAAGTTGGCGTGAGGCACCGCACATTTCCACGCTCATTTCACTCTTTATACATCTGAACCTTGCTGTGGAAAAGGGCGTACGCCACGTTTTTGTGCGTACGCACGCTTTATACATGAGGTTTTATTATGCAGCCTCATTGCTGTGATATTGATCACATAACACTGAAACTTAACAGCGACCCTCTGGATTCAAACATTCCCGTTTTTGATATCTAGCTAAATGCTTCATAAACTGTTCTCGTTTTTACGATAATCAAAACTAACCGAAGAGAAAAATGCTCCAACAAATCACACGGGAGTGAGTCACTTTTGACAAGCGATTAATGAGCGCATTGAACCATCGCCTTTTGCGTACATTCCATCTATTACAAATTTAATTTCACTTTATTCACCGGGGGAAACTGTCTTTACTGAGAGAAAGTTGCGTGGCTTGGTGGCTCCACTCTGCTGCGCTGCACGCAGACTCCCAACATGTGTCCATACCAATTGACACACGCCAGCGCGGAGCAGGAGGCTCGTCACGCAGACTCCGCGCGTTTGATGCAGGACCGTAGCTAAGCATTTGAGGAGCCGAATATTATATTTACATTTATAATTTTTTTGGTGAATTCATCTTTTATTTCGATGCTTTGGGGGGGGCTTTTAGACATAGTGGAGATTTGTTTTACAAGTATAGTTTTAAGAACATTAAAGTTTGGGGGGCAGCTGGGGGGGCAGTTTCCCCCCTCTGCCCCCCTGTAGATCCGCCCCTGCTGGTTACTGAAGAATATACCACAAAAAATTGTGTTTCTGAACATTGCATCTGATGAAGGACTATTTGAACGTCTGAGAAAATACGTTTTACCACCTTAGGCATGAAATCCCAAACATTATTAGGCATTTCTTTGTCACTTAGGTTGTTTCAAATTCAACCCCGTTACGGGACAATTTGATTCCTGTATGAGTATAATTCTAAAACATATTCAAACTAATTCTTCCAGTGCCTTAGTAATCACCTGTCCCTTGTGTAAAATAACCTATTGTAAGTATATTTTATTTGATTGTAAATAATAATAATTTGACTGTCAAGTAGGATATGGCAACTTAATGTACAAGCGGTCTTCATAAATCATGAAAATATACTTCAACATAAACATTAGATTAGGCTTTTGTATATTTCTACTTGTCCTCTAAACTTTGCATACAGTTCAGTAACATTTATCTAATATTTGTTATTATTATCAAAAAATGTATGAAAATATATCAAGTAACAGGGTTGAACACACTGTAACAGGGTTGAATGAATGACACAACATTTAATCAAATTGAAATTGACTTAGTAACTTTGATGAGATTTTAATGCACAAATAAGTTCAAAAATCAAAACAAATTACAAAAATGCATGAAATGTACTATTTATTCACAGCATTTGATCTGTTCATATTTATTTTATAATGTATTTGTGTAAAGATAAATGCCCTTCTTTGAAATTACTTGCGGCATCTGTTGTTTCTGCGGCCAATCGATCAATATTCTGCTGCCCAATGTTTTAATGAGACATGAACAGAACTTCACCCTTGTCAAATTATTTCATTTTCACAATTAACCCATCAACCAACATACCAACTGAGGTTCTTATTTGGTTAATATACCTGAAAACAGGATTTAACGCAATCGATTTGCACAGTGCTGTGTAAATCGATTGCGATAAATCCTGTGTTCAAATATATTCATTATGTATATTAATTACTTGTACAACCCCAATTCCAAAATAGTTGGGACGAAGTGTAAATTGTGAATAAAATCAAAATGCAATGACTTTCAGATCACATGAGCCAATATGTTATCCACTATAGAACACAGATAACATTTCAAATGGAGAAACTGAGACATTTTACATTTTTATCCATAAAATGAGTTTATTTCAAATTTTCTGGCTGCAACAGGTCTCAAAAAAATTGGGACACTGGCAAAAAATGGACTGAAAAAGCAATTAATATATAAGAGAATCAGCTGAAAGAACATATCGCAAGTAATTAAGTTAACTGGCATCAGGTGTGTAACATGATTGGCTATGAAAGGGATGTCTTAGAGAGGCTGGGTCTCTCAGAAATAAAAGATGGCCAGAGGCTCTCCAACCTGTGAAGGCTTGAAAAAAAAATTGTGGAATACTTTAAAAAACAATTATCCTCAGCGTCAAATTGCAAAAGGCTTTGAAGGTCTCCTCATCGACAGTGCATAACATCATCAAAAGATTCAGAGAATCTGGAAAAATCTCTCTGCGTAAGGGACAAGGCCGAAGACCTTTACTGGATGCTCGTGATCTTCGGGCCCTCAGATGCCACTGCATCACTCACCGGCATGATTTTGTCATTGACATTACTAAATCGGCCCAGGAATACTTTGAGAAACCACTGTTTGTTAACACAGTCCGCCGTGCCATCCACAGATGCAACCTAAATCTCTATCATGCAAAAAGGAAGCCATTGTTCAGCATGATCCAGAAGCGCCGCCGTGTTCTGTGGGCCAAGGCTCATTTAAAATGGACTATAGCAAAGTGGCAAAGTGTCCTGTGGTCAGACGAGTCCTAATTTGACATTCTTGTTGGAAATCATGGGCATTGTGTCCTCCGGGCTAAAGAGGAGAAAGACCACCCCTCCTGTTATCAGTGTTCAGTTCAAAAGCCAGCATCTCTGATGGTATGGGGAAGCATTAGTGCATATGGTGTGGGACACTTGCATGTTTTTAAAAGCACCATGAATGCTGAAAGGTATATAAAGGTTTTAGAGCAACATATGCTCCCCGCCAGACGACATCTATTCCAGGGAAGGCCTTGTGTATTTCAACAGGACAATGCAAAACCACATACTGCAGCTATTACAACAGCATGGCTTTGTAGTAGAAGAATCCGTGTGCTGAACTAGCCTGCCTGCAGTCCTGATCTTTCACCGATTGAGAAAATTTGGGGCATAATTAAAGGAAAAGTCTGTCAAAGGAGACCCAAAACTCTCCAGCAGCTGGAAGCCTGTATTAAACAAGAGTGAGATCAAATTCCAATGGCTAAACTCAAGAAACTTGTCTCTTTAATGCCCAGACGCCTCCACTCTGTGTTAAAAAGAAGAGGGGATGCTACACAATGGTAAACCGGCCCCTGTCCCAGCTTTTTTGAGACCTATAGCAGCCACCAAATTTGAAATGAGCTCTTTAAAATTTTTAATTTTTCAGTTTAAACATTTGCTATGT
Source organism: Gymnothorax javanicus (assembly GCA_029692085.1). Classification (NCBI taxonomy): domain Eukaryota; kingdom Metazoa; phylum Chordata; class Actinopteri; order Anguilliformes; family Muraenidae; genus Gymnothorax; species Gymnothorax javanicus. Next base: position 7,220,852 of record CM056208.1, on the reverse strand, counting down.
TATCTCTGTTCTATTGTGAATAAAATACTGGCTGGTGTGATTTGAAAGTCATTGCGTTTTGATTTTATTCTCAATTTACACTTTGTCCCAACTATTTCAGAATTGGGGTTGTATATTACAAGTATATTAATTCAAGTATATAAATTATTATTAATATATAATTAATTAATTCATTTAAACAAACAAGAGGAAAGAAACATATCATTTGTGGATATGTAATATTTAACATTGTTTAAAAATAACATCACATTTTGATTGAACGGATCTGTCCTCTGAGAAGAAAAAATGAAGAACGACAGCATATTAGGCTGAATGCAGTTCACAAAATCTATCTCACTGGAATCAGTTTAACAATGTAACAATTGACATCACAACACAGTTACACTCTTAACAATAAACGTTAACATTAAAATAATTTCATATGTTCTTCACAGACTTTAATAGAATGAATCTGTCATCTGCAGTATCAGCAGTAAAAAAAAAAATGTACATAGCTGTCTGCTCTAAAATCTGGGAATTAAGTGTTCACTAAACTCTGAACTAATAAGTTTGATGAATGAATGTGAATGTGGATGGTCTCTATCTTATCTGATTTTGCAATTTATGGTTCTTTCATCCTTTAGTCAGACAGTCTGTCCCAGATCTCTTTCTGAAAATAATGAACGTGAGATAACATTTAGAGAAAAGGGGCTGGCTGGCTTAAGAACAGTCCAACCTTCAACCCCGTAACAATGATTCAACCCCGTAACAGTGTTTTTGTTACGGGGTTGCATGTTACGGGGTTGAAGATTTTAGCTAAAAGTAGCCATAAGTCCACACTAGCTAGGGTATGGAGCAGCATATGGCATGAGGAAAACAAGAAATTAAACAATAGTAAATATCATTTATGCATGTAATAGTGTTGAAGGTTTGAGCTCGATAATGTCAATCTGACGATAAAAACAATTAAATATAAGTAAGAAAGTATGCGAACACTTACCTCTCTTTACAGTGTGAGCGGGAAAAGACTTGAGTGATGTCACTTTCTGGGTGTTGAGGAAGTTGGACTGAACCATTATTTTTAAAGAGGGGGGGATTGGTATGCTGTTACGGGGTTGAACAAAACTGGGGGACATGATTAAATAGTGCTATTTTATAAATAATTAATGTATTTTTCTCATATTTCTTTTATTTGGGTTAAAGTAGACAGGCAAATGATTATATTAGCAGAAAAAACTTGCAGTAACTGGCTATTTTTATTTGTTTTATATTCAGTGGAAAAGTAACTTTGATCAGTGGGGACATGCTCATTTGGCTGACCTCAACTCCTCAGCAACCCTTAAAACTTTTCCAAACATAATTTTTAAAATATGTTTGTGTGTTATAATGCAAAGACACTGGATCTTTCCATTTCTTGTTTTAAAATGCATTTTGTCGTTTACTTTATATGAAAATCTTTGAGGCAAACCTGTGGGACACAAAGTGCACCGAATTCAGAGAATCACCCGAAACAACAGGAACAGGAGGTTATCAGACAAGACTATAAATCCTTGCTCGCTAATGATGTTGACGGTTGGGAGAATGAATCGTCATACATACCCGGTACATAATATGCCTTGTAGACCTATACAATCTGCATCCATATATAAAGTGGTGGCTAATCAAAAGAAAGCCGGGAGGGCAGAACAAGTGCCTATAAACACGATGAGATCTCATCTGTTTTCAATTACTTTCGTTGATTAAAGATTTGGTGACTCTTCAAACATTCAGCTATTTCACGTGTGGCTAACTTGCTTCTTTGAGGTAGCAGAAGTAAAGAAACGAAATGCTTCATTGGGATGTGAACTATATTTGCTAAATTGATCATGAAGCACAGGTTTGATAAACTGCTTTGCAGGACATTCCAAATTAACGAGCATAATCCATAGCAGTTTAGGCTATTTCATTTCGCTAAGAATAACTTATTTCGGCAAATTAGTAAAACCTTTTTTTTTTTTTGCCTTTATTATTTACTCTCCTTAACTTTGCATTGAGAGGGAAGCTGTGCTTTTAACTGTCAATGGATTATTGGTATCATTGGGAAAACGTGTTAAAGCCAATGATTGGAAACGGGTCAATAATCGCATGCTTCAAGGGATATTTTCCACTCCTTCTGTTTTCTGTTCGTTAGCCGCCACTGATATTTTATGTATAATACAGATGTCATAAATCAGAGGTTAGCCCATTTACGTATTTACATCAAGCATGTAGTATACATACAGCTGTACAGGCTAGGGATTTATATATGGGTCAATGACACGTACAGCACTACTGACTACAGGCTTAGGAAACGGCACATGTAATAGATGTGGACTTATTAATATCTGTTACAAATTTCATTACTGATTAGCAAAATAAAAGATTTTAAGTCTAGCAAACTAATTTAAAACATTCTACACATCTCTCTGGATCTTTTCTTTCGGTTGTAAAAGGGATGAGTACATATAGTGGGTCGCATATAGCAGTAGTTCTCGCGATGTCACGAACCTGGTCACGTGGGTTTGTTGACAAGCGTGGTTGGCAAAAAGCATCAACATTACAATTGATTTAATAGGCGAAGTACAGTTGTCTTCCACTTTCTGTAATAATGCCAGTTAGTTGCAGCGTAATTAACTGCACAAACCGATTCATTAAGGGCTCAGGAATACGTTTCCTTCGTATTCCTGAACAAGAACCTACAAAATCCGCTTGGATCAATTCAATTCGACGAAAGAACTGGGTGCCACGGAAGCTCGAGAAGCTGGGATATTCGAAACTCTGACAAAACATAAAAAATACTGGCCGTCTTCGGTAAATACGAATATTGTAGCTAATTGTCTTCTGTATGCGCATTGGGAACGTGTTTTTAGCTTTATTTTTTGACATTTCATTCTTGAGTTATTGACGCCACTATCCGAATATAAAACCAACTTTACCGCAGTGTGAAACGAGATAGGTATTCGTCCTCGGACGAAGAATCATATACACACAGCGTGCTGTCAGCGTTCTGCCGCAGTAGTTTCAACACCTTTTCGGCAGTAAAGCGTCTGTTGGACCCCTGCTTGGCCATATTTGTCACACAATTTTGTAAAATGTCGAGAAAAAATGAATCAAACTATCAAGAAACAACTAGAAACGAAGCCGATGCCGTGCGCTCTGCTTCCAGCTATGCGTACTGTGCGCCAGTCTAGTGTACTACTGCGTACATGCTGTCAAAACGCATGGCTCTATCTCCGCCACGGATTAGTCGATTTGGGTGATCTACCACTCATTGGAATCGTTAGAGCCAATAGAATACGGCTACACTCACCAAAATGAGATTGACAGTACTGTCTGCCAATCAGAATCAGCAGAACGCTGGCGTTTGGGAAGTATCCATAGATATATATATTTAGAACACTAGATTGCTGATGACATCATATTTACATTACACAAAGTGAAGCACCCGGCCGCCATATTGATACACCCAACTTGGTTTCCTACGAGGCAAATTTCAAATAAGTTAATATAATCGCTGAAATGCCGAGATGTGCGGCTGCGTTTTGCAGCAATATTCATTCGAAGGGCTGTAATAAATCGTTTCATGCGTAAGTTAACGTACAGACGCGAATTTATTACTTTAATTGAAAAAATCGCGTTTTCGTGCTAACAAGCTAATTAGCCATCTCACAGACTTCAAAAGACCGCTGACTAAAAGCAAACGCTACCTATCGTTAACGGTCACCAGCTACCTTGATTGGTCACCTTACCGTTCTTGAGACTACGTTGACTTGACGGTAAACAAAATTAAAAGGGTGGCTAACAAGCTAGCTACTTGTAATTGAGATGAAACGGCAGTATTTCTTACCTGCAAAATATTTAAAAACAGTGGATGAGTTGCTTTGTTTGTATATACAGATTTCCAAAAGATGAGGAGAGAAAGGCTTGGCTGTTAAAACTGAGGCGTGCTGGTCGCATTATTTTAAGTAACATACTACATTAACATGAACATAAAAAATACGAACTAGCAAGCTAGCTAGTTAACGTTTACCTTGTTTTTAACGTTTGCTAAACATTTACGATAGTCGGCCTCCTCTGCTAGAGTTAACTAGCGCTTCCGTTCAACGTCGGCATTAACCATATGAATTAATATAAACGACTCGGTAAATGGCAAATATGCTCAACCAGGGTACAATGAAGTGAAGGAATCAGACAGCAATTTGAAAATGTAAACAAACATTTATTAACGTTTCTTATAACTTCCAAGCAATTATCTTCCCAGAGGGTCATTAAAAGCCTCGGTCAAGTTATTAACTTTTCTGCACTCACTTTAACGTTGACAACGAGTCACATTTCGATCTTCCCTTTAGTAAGTGTGCCGCTTTCCATCCTCCAAAAAGCACATATTTAGGGAGACAAAATGTTGCTCAGCACAGCGATACCAAAATAACACCGACTCGCACCCAAGTGTTTTTAAAAATGAATTTTAAAGTAGGCGAAAATGAATGGGAGTCTACGTGCTAACTTTACTTCCGGGTGTATATCGCGATGCGCTGCAGGGTGAAGTTGCCTTCAGCCGTCGACTTCCAGGCTGCTCAGCCTGTCAGGCTGCATGAACGCCGCCCCCAAGTACAGCCAATCAGATTGCGAGCTAGAGTACAACCAATCCGCTCACGAGGCAGCCAATTCAATTCAAATTCCTCGCCTCAAAGCGGAACGGGCTTAAGAACACCAATATTGTTAAAAACGAATGCATTTAATCGTCTTTTCTCATTAAAGAAACTGATTCGGGAGGTAACGTTAGATATTTCAGCTATTTTGATTATGTTAACCAATGCAAACAAGTGCTTTTTTTTTGTCTTACGGTTAACTTATAGACCTAACCTTAGCTAAACAGGTCATACTTGTTAACCTAAACACTTCTACAATATAACTTCAAGTATAACTCTGTTTGAAACATAAAATTGGCCTACTTGTGTCATATTTTGTTCAATAAGCTGTTTAGTTGAGCTTCTTAAAAACTTCAACTGCAAGTTGCTGTAACCTTAGCTGCCTTCAAGGCTGATTGTAGAGACTAGTGCCTTACAGGCTGGTTAGAAGGCTAATGTTGATTTCATCTTGTATAATCTTTAATAGTATTCAGTCAGATGCCTTCAAGGCTGATTGTAGAGACTAGTGCCTTTAAGGCTGACAGTAGAGACTAGTGCCTTGCAGGCTGGTTAGAAGGCTAATGTTGATTTGATATTGTATAATCTTCAGCAGTATTGCCTCAGATGCCTTTAAGGCTGATTGTAGAGCACTAGTGCCTTCCAGGCTGACCAAAGAGACGAGTTCCTTGCAGGCTGGTTAGAAGACTAATGTTGATTTCATATTGTATGATCTTTCATAGTATTCAGTCAGATGCCTTCAAGGCTGATTGTACAGACTAGTGCCTTCCAGGCTGACTGTAGAGACTAGTGTCTTGCAGGCTGGTTAGAAGGCTAAAGTTGATTTCATATTGTATAATCTTTAACAGTATTCAGACAAATGCCTTCAAGGCTGATTGTAGGAACTAGTGCCTTCCAGGCTGACCGTAGAGACAAGTGCCTTGCAGGCTGGTTAGAAGACTAAAGTTGATTTCATATTGTATGATCTTTCATGGTATTCATTCAGATGCCTTCAAGGCTGATTTTACAGACTAGTGCCTTTCAGGCTGACTATAGAGACTAATGCCTTGCAGGCTGGTTAGAAGGCTAATGTTGATTTCATATTGTATAATCTTTCATAGTATTCAGTCAGATGCCTTCAAGGCATCAGGGCCCGGGTGGGTGCTGGGGCGGGACCTGCTGCAGGAGCATCAGGGTCGGGGTGGGTGCTGGGGCTGTTTTTTTTTTTTTTTTTTTTTAGCAGGCGGGTAGATAGGGCTCCACGATGGCGCGGAGACATCGTTTTAACTCCTAAAAAAAGTGTAAAAAGTAAAGACAACATCAATATGCAACAACATCTCAGTTTTCTGAGGTAACATGGTTGGTTTTGAACTGTAATAAATCTATGGGCTGAAAAATAGAAGATTTTAAATTGCCTTGGAACGCTCCAACTCAGTAGAGACTCCCAGTACAGACCCCCTCAGTAATGCTGAGGGAGTCTCTACTGTCAGCCTTGAAGGCATCAGAATTGTAAACACACACACACACACACACACACACACACACACACATATATGAAATCATCAGCCTACCAACCAGCCCGCAAGGCACTTGTCTCTACTGTCAGGCAGGAAGGCACTAGTCTCTACAATCAGCCTTGAAGGCATTTGGCTGAATATTATCAAAGATTATACAATATGAAATCAACATTAGCCTTCTAACCAGCCTGCAAGGCACTAGTCTCTACAATCAGCCTTGAAGGCATCTGAGGCAATACTATTGAAGATAATACAATATCAAATCAACATTAGTCTTCTAACCAGCCTGCAAGGCACTAGTCTCTACAATCAGCCTTGAAGGCACTAGAGCTTACAATCAGCCTTGAAGGCATCTGAGGCAATACTATTGAAGATTATACAATATAAAATCAACAAAAGCCTTCTAACCAGCCTGCAAGGCACTAGTCTCTACAATCAGCCTTGAAGGCACTAGAGTTAAATCAGCCAGCAACTTGCAATAGTTGAAGATTTTTAAAAAGCTCAACTAGACAGCTTATTGAACAATATCTCTACAAGTAGGCCAATTTTATGTTTTGAATAGAGTTAGCCTTAAAGTTATATTGTAGAAGTGTTTAAGCAACAAGTATGACCTGTTTTTTAAAAGTTAGGCTTATACACAAGTTCATAGGCCAATTTAATCAAAAAAAAGTTATACTTAAAGTTATATTGTAGAAGTGTTTGTTAACAAGTATGACCTGTTTTTAGGTCTACAAGTTCACTGTATAATCAAAATGAAATATCTTCGTTACCTCCCGAATCAGTTTCTTTAATGAGAAAACTCACGATTAAATGCATTCGTTTTTTAACAATATTAATGTTCTTAAGCCCACTTACCGAGTAAAGGCTTCGAATTGAATTGGCTGCCTCGTGAGCGGATTGGTTGTACTCTTGCTCGCGATCTGATTGGTTTTACGGGGGGGCGGTGTTTACCAGCCTGACAGGCTGAGCAGCCTAGAAGTCGACATCTGAAGGCAACTTCACCCTGCAGCATCCAGATGCTTCACTTGAGCGAACCCTATGCGCAATCTCGTGTTCTTTGTATATGTATCAGTGGAAGTATCCCCTGATGCATACGGACATTGTGAGGCTTCCCGTGGGTCCTAAAGACTGTCATAGAAAGCCGGAAAGTTTTGGAACGTAACACAGGAAATAGGTCTAACAGAATCAAGTGTGGATTTCACGGAAAAGTAAACTTTTCTCGGCCAAACAGCAAAGGTAAGAGAAATTTTACAACTATAGTTTGGAAAAGCGATTTTTTGTTTTTGTGATTCTTTGGCCTCTTTCTCTGTGATACTTTGGCGTAGATCGCTTTGCATTACATCATTGGTATCTGACTGCGGTCAAGCCAGCCTCCACTCCGGAAAACACGGTCAAGCCAGCCCTCACACATTTAAGTGATGTGCGAATAAACGTGGCATTACGGTAACAGCGCTTCTAGACTGATTTCAAATTTTCAAAATAAAAGCTGGCAAACAAAATGCGTTATGTCAATCAGGAATTAGTTAATTTAGAAAGAAATAGAAACTGCATTAATGACTGCAATAAAAAGAATAAATACGAAACTGAATAATTAATTCAAAATTAATACTAATTTAAAAAACACGATTAAGATGATCAGGTAATATTCTGAGGAAGTATTCCAGAACTAAAACGCCCTTTGAAATATCATGTATTTTTTCCCGTATTTGCTCGAATTTCACACTAGAATTAAAAATTTTGTGTTGCCACAGAATACTTTCTCTGCAGTATCAGAGTAAACCACTTCACAGAGTCACGCAGAGAATATCATGACATTCTGATGTGACATTTCAAAATTATATTCCTCTAAAATATCATACATTTTTGTTGTGGTCTCTCTAATTTCAGATTAGAATTCAAGGGAAACTCCCCACTGCCACGGACTGATTTCACTAATGCATGATAGAACACCACAGAAGTCAGTACATTCTGATGTGATATTTCAAAATTAAAGCCTGCAAAACATCATAAATATGGTGTTTTCCCTCCAAATTTGGATTAGAGTGAAAAGAAAATTCCATGTTGCCACAGAATGATTTCACTACAGCGTGATAGGACAGTATCATAGAGTGTCACTCAGAGGATATCAAGGTATTCTGATGTGATATTTTGAAATAAAAGGCCTCTGAAAGATCATGTAGTTTTTGCTGTGTTCAGTGGAAATTCAGATGAGAATTAAGTGAAAACTCCCTGTTGTCACAGACTGATTTCACTACAGCATGAAAGTACAGTACTTCACAATGTCACTCAGTGGATATCAGGAGATTCTGATGTGGCATTTCAAAATAAAAGCCCTTGGAAATATGTATTTTTTGCTGTGTTCAGTGGAAATTTAGGTTCAAATTAAGTGAAAACTCCCTGTTGTCACTGGTTGTTTTCACTAGAATATGATAGTACAGTACCTCACAGTGCCACTCAGAGGATATCAGGACATTCTGATGTGGCATTTCAAAATTAAAGCCCTTTAAAATAGATTGTAATTTTACCTATGTTTAGTGGAAATTCAGATTAGAATTAAGTGAAAACTCCTTGTTGTCACAGAATGATTTCACTACAGCATGATACAACAGTACTTCACAGTGTCACTCAGCGGACATCAGGACATTCTAATGTGGCATTTCAAAATTAAAGCCCTTTGAAATAGATTGTAATTTTACCTATGTTGAGTGGAAATTCAAATTGGAATTAAGCAAAAACTCCCTGTTGTCACAGAGTAATTTCACTACAGCATGACGGTACAGTACCTCACAGTGTCACTCAGCGGATATCAGGACATTCTGATGTGGCATTTCAAAATTAAAGCCCTTTGAAATAGATTGTAATTTTACCTATGTTAAGTGGAAATTCAGATTAGAATTAAGTGAAAACTCCCTGTTGTCACGCACTGATTTTACTACAGCATGATAGCACCATACCTCATAGTGTAACTCAGCGGATATCAGGACATTCTGATGTGGCATTTCAAAATGAAAGCCCTTTGAAATAGATTGTAATTTTACCTATGTTGAGTGGAAATTCAAATTGGAATTAAGCGATAACTCCCTGCTGTCACAGAGTAATTTCACTACAGCATGACAGTACAGTACCTCAGAGTGTCACTCAGCAGATATCAGGACATTCTGATTTGGCATTTCAAAATTAATGCCCTTTGAAATAGAAACAAATTTTTGCTGTGTTCAGTGGAAATTCAGATTACAATTAAGAGAAGACTCCAGTTGCCACAGACTAATTTCAGTGCAGCATGATGGAACAGTACCTCACGGTGTCACTCGGAAGACATCAGGACATTCTGATGTGGCACTTCAAAATTAAAGGCCTTTGAAATATTGTGCATTTTTTGTTATGTTCCCTCTATTTTCATTTTAGAATTAAAGGATTATTCTTATCTCCCACAGTTTATTTTCCCATCACCGTGACTATAAACCATTGCAAAGTGTTACTCAGACTGTATCACAACATTCAATTTTTATATTGTGCTGCTTGAAAATGGCATGTGTTCTCTACTGTGATCCCTCTTATTTCAGATAAATTTCCTTTTTCCACAGGATAGTTTCACTTCACAATAGCATTGAGCTGGAGCATCTGGTTGACGTATGCACTGTTAACAACTTGAAGCTGTATAAAGTGAAGAGAGTGGGAAGGGGAATGGACTCTGGGAAGGACACACCCTCCCCATATTCAACATCACTGCTTCTGCCATTGATTCCTTCATGCTTCTGGGATGTACTCTCTCTAATGCCATGAAATTATAAATTTGAGGTTTTTATAATGGGCCTAATTACACACAATCTTACACACTGAGCAACCAAGGAAACAAAAATGAATAGGCTGCAACGTTGACCAGAAACTAAGATTGTGTGTAATTAGGCCCATTATAAAAATCTCATATATAACGCATGCACATTTACATGAAGTGTCTTTGTATTTGTGACACTTTTGACCCAAAATTATGACAATTCACTGAAATAATTTGGAATTCTAAATGGACCAATTGTCTTCTTTCAGTGAAATATTTTTCATGTCTCTGTGACAGCCAAACCCTGCATTATAAAGCCTTGAATAGGGGGTCATACACACAGACAAGGATTGGGTCAGTTAGGCATCTACACAAAGAGGTTGGACAAGCTCAAGGTGCTTCACAAGTTGAACAAAAGAAAGAAGCACATTGTCACCACACATGCAGAGGAATTGTGGGGATCTGTCAAAAGTAAGCAGACTAATTGAAGACCTGTGCGCAAGAAGTACCTAAGTCACAAAATAATACTTTTGAGATTTTGGGGGTCAAAGTTTTCAAAACATTTTGCAGATCATGACAATGGACAATGGAAACGCACCAGTACACAAGACTTGAGTGCTTCTTTGCAGAAATCTTTGGTATCAGATGATGCTTTGGCCATTGCACCTTTTAATACTGGTGTCAGCTCATTTTTTGCAAAATGTGACTTAAGTACTTCTTGCACACAGGTCTTCAATTGCAATGATTGGAAGTGCAACTGATGGTTGATAGGGAAGAAACATTTCAACTGCAGTTATATCAACCTGCCACACGCTTAGGAAATTGGTAACAATGTCGGCCACTTCAGAGAAATAGGTATGGTTGAATGTACCAGCAGATTTCATCATGAGTAATAAGAAAGTAGTAAATTTATTTAGAAATACTGCATATGTGAGTAAAACAAACAAAAAAGTGCACAAAGATGTTTCAGAATAGATAGTATACATCACAAATCAGAAACATCTGCCCCACAATTGGCTTTAATAGTGGGACATAAGGGAGAGGATTGTGTGAATAACACACTCTGCAGGGCCTTCTTGACAACAGAGCCGATGTAAGTCCTCCACTTCATGGCATTAGAGAGAGTACATCCCAGAAACATGAAGGAATCAATGGCAGAAGCAGTGATGTTGAATATGGGGAGGGTGTGTTCTTCCCAGAGTCCATTCCCCTTCCCACTCTCTTCACTTTATACAGCTCCAAGTTGTTAACAATGCATACCTCAACCAGATGCTCCAGCTCAATGCTATTGTGAAGTGAAACTATCCTGTGGAAAAAGGAAATTTATCTGAAATAAGAGGGATCACAGTAGAGAACACATGCCATTTTCAAGCAGCACAATATGAAAATTGAATGTTGTGATACAGTCTGAGTAACACTTTGCAATGGTTTATAGTCACGGTGATGGGAAAATAAACTGTGGGAGATAAGAATAATCCTTTAATTCTAAAATGAAAATAGAGGGAACATAACAAAAAATGCACAATATTTCAAAGGCCTTTAATTTTGAAGTGCCACATCAGAATGTCCTGATGTCTTCCGAGTGACACCGTGAGGTACTGTTTCATCATGCTGCATTGAAATTAGTCTGTGGCAACTGGAGTCTTCTCTTAATTGTAATCTGAATTTCCACTGAACACAGCAAAAATTTGTTTCTATTTCAAAGGGCTTTAATTTTGAAATGCCACATCAGAATGTCCTGATATCCGCTGAGTGACACTATGAGGTATGGTACTATCATGCTGTAGTAAAATCAGTGTGTGACAACAGGGAGTTGTCACTTAATTCTAATCTGAATTTCCACTCAACATAGGTAAAATTACAATCTATTTCAAAAGGGCATTAATTTTGAAATGCCACAACAGAATGTCCAGGGAGTTTTGATATCCTCTGAGTGGCATTTTGAAATGAGGTCAGAATGTACTATCATATTCTAGTGAAAACAGCCAGTGACAACAGGGAGTTTTCAATTAATTTTAACCTGAATTTCCACTGAACACAGCAAAAAATACATGATATTTCCAAGACCTTTTATTTTGAAATGCCACATCAGAATGTCCTGATATATGCTGAGTGACATTGTGAAGTACTGTAGTATCATGCTGTAGTGAAATCAGTCTGTGACAACAGGGAGTTTTCACTTAATTCTAATCTGAATTTCCATAGGTAAAACACAGGGCAAAAAAATTGTTTCTATTTCAAAGGGCTTTAATTTTTGAAATGCCCCATCAGAATGTCCTGATATCTGCTGAGTGACACTCTGAGGTACTGTACTGTCATGCTGTAGTGAAATTACTCTGTGACAACAGGGATTTTTAACATTAATTCAATCTGAATTTTTCCACATCAGAATGTCCTGATATCAACATAGGTGTAAAATTACAATCTATTTTAAAGTTTTTTAATTTTGAAATGCCACATCAGAATGTCCTGATATCCGCTGAGTGACACTGTGAGGTGTACTATCATGCTGTAGTACTGTGACAACAGGGAGTTTTTGCTTAATTCAAATGCTGTAGTGAAATTCTATTTCTTTAATTTTGAAATGCCACATCAGAATGTCCTGATAGGGAGTTTTTGCTTAATTCCAATTTGAATTTCCATTCAAATTTGAATTTTAACATAGGTAAAATTACAATCTATTTCAAAGGGCTTTAATTTTGAAATGCCACATCAGAATGTCCTGATATATGTTGATCATGCTGTGACATTGTGAAGTACTGTAGTGAAATCATGACTGTAGTGAGTTTTCATGCTTAATTGAAAATCTGAATTTCCACTGAACACAGGTAAAAATACAATCTATTTCAAAGGGCTTTAATTTTGAAATGCCACATCAGAATGTCCTGATATCCGCTGAGTGACACTGTGAGGTACTGTACTATCATGCTGTAGTGAAATCAGTCTGTGAAAACAGGGAGTTTTCACTTAATTCTAATCTGAATTTCCACTCAACATAGGTAAAATTACAATCTATTTCAAAGGGCTTTAATTTTGAAATGCCACATCAGAATGTCCTGATAATGAGTGACACTGTGAGGTACTGTCATCATGCTGTAGTGAAACATTCTGTGACAACAGGGAGTTTTCACTTAATTCCAATCTGAATTTCCACTCAACATAGGTAAAATTACAATCTATTTCAAAGGGCTTTAATTTTGAAATGCCACATCAGAATGTCCTGATATTGACACTGTGACAACGTCATGCTGGAAATTTTTGACAACTTAATTCCAATTTGAATTTCCACTCAACATAGGTAAAATTACAATCTATTTCAAAGGGCTTTAATTTTGAAATGCCACATCAGAATGTCCTGATGTCCGCTGAGTGCCACTGTGAAGTACTGTTGTATCATGCTTTAGTGAAATCAGTCTGTGACAACGGGGGGTTTTCACTTAATTCTAATCTGAATTTCCACTCAACATAGGTAAAATTACAATCTATTTTAAAGGGCTTTAATTTTGAAATGCCACATCAGAATGTCCTGATATCCTCTGAGTGGCACTGTGAGGTACTGTACTATCATATTCTAGTGAAAACAGCCAGTGAAAACAGGGAGTTTTCACTTAATTTTAACCTAAATTTCCACTGAACACAGCAAAAAATACATGATATTTCCAAGGGCTTTTATTTTGAAATGCCACATCAGAATCTCCTGATATCCACTGAGTGACATTGTGAAGTACTGTACTTTCATGCTGTAGTGAAATCAGTCTGTGACAACAGGGAGTTTTCACTTAATTCTCATCTGAATTTCCACTGAACACAGCAAAAACTACATGATCTTTCAGAGGCCTTTTATTTCAAAATGTAAGGTATCAGAATACCTTGATATCCTCTGAGTGACACTCTAGGATACTGTTCTATCACGCTGTAGTGAAATCATTCTGTGGCAACATGGAATTTGCTTTTCACTCTAATCCAAATTTGGAGGGAAAACACCATATTTATGATGTTTTGCAGGCTTTAATTTTGAAATATCACATCAGAATGTACTGACTTCTGTGGTGTTCTATCATGCATTAGTGAAATCAGTCCGTGGCAGTGGGGAGTTTCCCTTTAATTCTAATCTGAAATTAGAGAGACCACAACAAAAATGTATGATATTTTAGAGGAATATAATTTTGAAATGTCACATCAGAATGTCATGATATTCTCTGCGTGACTCTGTGAAGTGGTTTACTCTGATGCTGCAGAGAAAGTATTCTGTGGCAACACAAAATTTTTAATTCTAGTGTGAAATTCGAGCAAATACGGGAAAAAATACATGATATTTCAAAGGGCGTTTTAGTTCTGGAATACTTCCTCAGAATATTACCTGATCATCTTAATCTTGTTTTTTAAATTAGTATTAATTTTGAATTAATTATTCAGTTTCGTATTTATTCTTTTTATTGCAGTCATTAATGCAGTTTCTATTTCTTTCTAAATTAACTAATTCCTGGTTGACATAACGCATTTTGTTTGCCAGCTTTTATTTTGAAAATTTGAAATCAGTCTGGACGCGCTGTTACTGTAATGCCGCGTTTATTCGCACACCACTTAAATGTGTGAGGGCTGGCTTGACCATGTTTTCCGGAGTGGAGGCTGGCTTGACCGCAGTCGAATACGTGGAGTCTTAGCTTTCATTTGACATCTCGCCCTTGTGTTCTGCATGAACTTCAGTTGCGGTAGAGCTTGCAATATGTCGAGTGGGTTGACGCAGTGGAGCTGTACAGAGTTTGGTATGTCGTAATTCATTTAGTTGTTATTTGAGTTGTGTTTAGGGCACGTAAAAAACGTTTATATAGCCTTGTAGCTTAGGTTCTGCTGTTTAATTTGATGTACAACATCACTATATTCTTTCGTGATTAGTGCGTTATTTCACGCTGTGTTTGCCAGTGCCTCTCAAAGTCCCCCAAGTGGGGGACCTTTGGGTTCTAAGGGTTAAAGCTTTCTGTGATTTGGAAAAGAGAAGATATCCATCCAGCTGACAAAGGCAGTTCTGTTGAGGTGATGAACTTAGCTTAATCCCACCAATGAGATAAAACTAGATAAAGCTGAATATTTTGAACTTTCGTAGCGAAGGGGTGGATGACAACTCAAGAGAGAAAGAATTTTTGCTAATTAAACATCCTGTTTGTCCTGTGTTCTATGGTATACCCACCCAAAATTCATAAGTCTGTTAAGAATCCTCTCTTGCATCCTATTGTTGCTAATCTTGGCAGTCTTACTGAGTCTTTGTCTAAATTAGTAGATTTTTGCATGAGATGGTCTGTTTTTGATCTTCCATCTTACTTAGGAGACACAGCTGATGTGTTTAACATAATTGATGGAATTTACTGCGATTAATTATTAATCATTCTGGTGCACAGAATCTATGTACGTGTTCCTTGTGACATTGAGTCATCATTATCGAGTAAACCTCTTGGTTTTTATCTATGTGGTTAATGTGCTCAATGTTCAAATTCCTGTAATATAAAAGAGTTAGCTCATCCATGTTTGGGCATCAAGTACAAAATAAAATCTTTATCAATTGTAATACAACGTACGGTATGTCGTTTATTAACTAAAGTGTCCGTGTGGTTTAGTGTATGTGGACCATACTAAACGTTCTTTAATAACTCGTATCTCTGAACATAAAACGGGAATGTGCACGAAAAACCTTGATTATGCTTTTGCACGTCATTATGTGCAAGCTAATCGTGATTCTTTTGCATCTTCGTGCTTCAGGGGAATTGAAAAAATCAGTCTATCTTTGAGGGGAGGTGATATTGTTAATCGTCTGCTTTGTAGGCATTTTGGATTTCATTTTGGATTTATACGCTTAGTACAGTTGAACCATTTGATCTCAATGAGGAACTCAACCTTTTATGTTTTTTGTAAATTAAGTCTTTTAGGGTAATAACTATTTGTATGTGATTTGTTCTTGGGAATGGCAAGGGTTAACTCGTGTTTTTCATATGAAGGTGTCATGGTTTGTGAGGTGTGCGTGTTGTTTGGACTTTTCTTTGCGGCTCTCGTCCCGGGACGATATCGAATTCCTGGGCCATCGAATTCTTTACCCAGCTGGCTGATTGAGCTGGGGCGGCGCTTCCCCAGAATTTAAATAAGCAGGATGTCCGGCACGCCTCCTTCGTTAGAGTGTCTGTGTTTAGCTTCGCACTATAGCCAGATATCTGTAGTCAAGTTTTGTATGACTTTCTATCTTCTAATTGTTGGAGTTTCTTCTCCCTTTTTCTATCTCGCTTTGCTTCCGTGGTTTGGACTATTATACTTCCTTTGGAAGCGCAAGTACTTGCGTTTGGTCTATATTATTCTCTGTGTTTGTACTGTGTTCGTGCTACTCTCTTTCTCTCTGTCATTGCGCCTGGCCTCCGTATACTACCGGCCATTACAGAAGGGCCATGTTTGCTCATGTGATTGTTGGTTAATTGGTCATTCGATGCACCTGTCAGAAATCTTTAATTGTCCTCCTGTTCTGAACTGTCTGACTCTGATGAAGACGAGGTTGCTTCGAAACGCAGCAGTTCTTTTAGCTTGCATCATTAATGGCTTCCCTGATATCTGTGTGCTTCAGTTTTTTCTTTCTTATTATTTTAGTGTCCTAAACTGAGAGGCACTGGATCAAAGCCTCCACTGGCAGATCCGCGGGGATCTCTCATCATAAGTTTATCTTCTTGCAGGGTGATCTCCAGGGATGGCAGTTGGTAGTCCCCAGGAGAGTCACAGATAAGCACAATGATGCATGTGGGTTAATTTCACTGTTGCTCGGAATCGGCAAAGACCACAGGGTATGCAAAGTCTTACCAGTCCTTGGTGAGAGTTCAACATCAGGAAATAGCGCAGACCTGCATGTGACGTATGAGGCAGCAAAGGAAATGGTCTGGAAAATGTGAATGCAATATTTTACTTGAGAACAGAGACCTGAATGTAAAGTAAGAGCCTCATCTGGCAATGCTGCGGAGGCGAAGCTGAAAATATAAATTGGACATGCCAGGAGACATAGATGTACAAGATCATGGAAGTCACTTTACCAATGTGAAACAAGTCTTTATTTGCCTTTACCTTCAGCCAAAATAGTCTATGCCTTACGCACCGGAAAAATACTTGCAAGAGGACTGGCTTGATTCATTTCCTTTTCAGTAACTGTCTTTGAAGATTTATAGGTGCCCTGTGTAAGAATTGAGGTCAAAATATCCAAAAAATGAGCTAGAAACAGCAAAAGAATGAGAAGAAATAAGGGCAATGATGTCATAAAAAAGATGACAAGGTATAGTGCTGCAGAGATATCAACCTGAATTAGCACGCTAAATCACTGGCTGCGCACCGTCCCCTGTCATAATACCAGTTTCTGCCATGGTTGGCGGTATGCGGGCAACATAACAGCCAGCCAAACTGCAGTGCACGAATAAATCGCACGGCTCGAGGGCGTACTTTAACCTGATGTCAATCGTGTGGAAGGTACATTAGCTCAGAAGCTTGAAATGGCTTTGATGATCATGAACGCAAGAAACGTAATGGAAAACATTGCATAATGTAATGAAACATGACAGAATGTTTAGTTGTGACTAATGATACTTGATTGCTAGAAGAGGTCTTGCTAATGAAGACTGCATATCAGGCAAACTGGTTGCATACTGTGAAATTAGCATCAGGCGGGCGGCATACGTAACGTCCTAAAATGATCTTGTCCCTAGTTTTGCTTGTACATGTGCAGCTAAGATTACTTCATAATTTTGAACTCCGATATAACTGTTTTGACGACATACAGTAAAGCAATGGTCAACTAACAGTGGCGGTCGACTGGCCAGCTGATTTTGGGATCAGAGACTGGTTATGGTAAAGTCCAGCATTAGATAAATTTATTCACTGAAATGTTGGTTCAGCATGAGCGCTTAACATTAACTACATTACGTTGACGCTAGCTTGTTCAACAGCAGCGAATGTTATATAGCTAATGAATTTATTTCGAATGAACAATGACACGTAATTTGGACATATTCACTGGATCGGGTGAAGGGGAGTAGCTTGAAGATGTCATAGTACAGAATCACTTGACATCAACTGACGTTCGTTCATGTGTTTATATCTCAGAGTTTTGGAGTTAGAGCGGCCCTGTTTGGATTGTAGATAGTTGGTTATGGCTCTGGGGTCGTTGGGAAGGTGGGGGCGAAGCATGGACAGTAGGCTTGATGGGACACAGAGAAATTAGAAAACTTGTTTTCCGTGTTCTTTTTATCCTTCCATACTTGAAATGGACACGAATAAGGAATTGTAATCAAACAACAAAATTTATTAGAAATTTTTTTTTTTTTTTAAATCCGTTGTATTCGATGTTTATTTAATCGGAAGACATTACAGAGAAATCGGAACTTCAGCTGTTGTCCCGTATGAGCGAAGTTTTCGTTTTTTTCGAGCACGGTTTAGGCCAGTTATACTGCATTTTCCATTGAACGTCTGCGCCGATATACATACACAAGATGGCGGCGGCGTGCTGCCACGGAAACGACGGGATTGTCCACTCTAGTTTTCTTATATCTCTGTGTGATGGGAGAGGGACTGCGCCGTTTCTCGATTGTTACGCTAGGGTAGACCAACTCACTTTCTGCAGGTATACTGCCCCCTTTTTACTTTGGAGTGTGTAGAGTATGAATTTAATTTTTGGCTGCCATTACACAGGGCAACTTTAAAGTTTTCCTAAAACGATACAGGCCTGGTGGGCTGTCAGGCTTACATGGCTCCCTACCAGGCCAACAAATTCTCAGAGGTTATTTTTTTTTAAATCACACATTCATTTGAAAATCAATCATTTGTGCTTGGGAGCTGCTTGTTCACTTGAGCATTCTTGAATTGAGAAATCTTGAATTTCTAGGGCTAATGATTTGCCAAAGAATGTATAAAAGCTCAAGTACTGCATCCACTGCAGAACCAGGGGGCCAGAGGAGCCAATGTCCTAGTAACAGCGATTGGCGGTTCTCATATATTACTCTGGTGTTTTTTTGATGTTTTCACTGTTACTCGGGCAGAATCCTACCGGTTTTTAGACTTTCGTGGCTGTTGGACAGGCAGACAGCTAAAACACACAAAACCGCCAAAAAAAAAAGCAAAAAATCCCCCAAAAATTTTCCAGAATGAATGTAAATAATTGTGATTTTTAATGCAAACTATTTAATTTGTTATTTATTTCTCTTTTCATTCAATTTATGAATTTTTAAAAAATTTGTACCAAAAAAGAAAAACGAACCAAAGAAAAACTTGAAATGAAAACAATTTATTTCATTTCAAGTTTTTATTTGGCTCATTTTTCCTTTTTTGGGGGGTTTGTGAAATAAATTGCGGGGGATTTGACAAACTTTGTTTTTATCCTGTAACTATATACAATTTATTTACATTTATTTACGCACAATCCAATTCGTTTGTTACTCTTACTTAAGCAGACGTTACTCAGGCGTTTGATGTTCCGTAAGCTGGGCTCAATGAAGACGTTACTCATACTTAAGCAAACGTTTCTCAGACGTATTTAGACGTTACTCATGCTGTTCTATCTACCGTCCATGCCCAACAAATTTTAATTTGCCGCCGTATGACACCGTCTGACGTAAATAGTTAGACGGAGGCAGACGGAATCGTTTAACGGCAGTATGGGACAGGGCCTTAAGGCACCTAGTGTTCAGTTTTGGTAGTTTTGACTCAACTGCAGAGTTCGACTGGATAATTAATTCATAATGACTTGTGCATTCCCTGGTGATGGGCCCTGTCCACCCTTAACTATAGGAATTTAGTCTGTTCAATCTACAGCCATTGTGCATACATTGTAAGAGATTACCCTTTTAGGGCCATGAGAGTCAAGCAGAGAAATTCCTAAGACAACTGAGAAAACAACTGTCACAGCCTTGTTACCTCCAACAAGATGAGAGCATGTCCCCTTTTTATTTAATTTTTTTTTTCTTATTTTACACTGAGAGGCATTAAAAGTGCACACTAAAATATGCAGTTTTATAGTTGTGGTAAATGGTTTCTTTTGTAGTGCAAAACATGATTTGGGGAAACTGTGCTTTTGCTAGTGAGACTTGCCCTCACTGCTGTTGTTGCATTAGCAGTCAATTCAGCAGTTCTTATGCAGTATATGACATGGCAGAGAATGCTTTATGGAATGTGTTTTTGTGACATCACAGATGACACACTTTGTCGGGGACAACAGCTGACACATCTGGCTATTGTGTGTCATCCCTGCAGTCTGGATACAGTCATTTAATGGACATTAATGCGTCCAGAATCTTTTCTTTGACACTGGCCATCATTCAACATTCAAAACGTTTGATTCTTCCGAGATTCATTCATCTGTGGCATTTGAAATGAGAATGATGTGACTTTCTTCATGTGTGCCTTTATTGACCCTAACCTTGAACTTTTTATGTGCAAAATGATTTCTCACAATATGTGATTCACAACCATGATCCAGGAAATTTTGTTGCATTTGGGTAATCAGTTTGAGGTTTTAAACCAAGAAGGGATTCTAACCCAGACACCTGACATTTTACAATATTTATCATACCCGGTAATGTTTCCTTTCGCTGATTCATGTGATGACTGTCAGTTGTCTACTTAGACCGTAAAAACCACTATGCATTTTAATGCCTCTCAGTATATTTATTTATTTATTCCAGTTTCCTGTTTTGTACCCCTTAATATCGCCCAAGATTTTCCCATATCACTTTTGTTTTTGGGAGCAGTAGACAAACTTTTCAGGTGCATTTGATAACTGGGCTTCATCACCTCCAATAATATTCATGTTTGGTCTCATTATAAAGAGACTAAATCCATGAATCTATTTATAAACATTCCATAGTGCTTGACCCTGCTACTAATAACAGAAAGGCATTTTAATACATGTATGATCAGTTTCACAAGAGACAATTTATCATTTCTCACACTTTCGGACATCTACAGCTCCACCAATCAGCACAGACTGCTTTCATCAGCAAGAAGGGGGGTGGGGGGCTCTTAAAACCACATAAAAATGTGGGCCTTTTTGTCTGTACTTGGCTTTTTGGCACACAGGAGCATTGGAGGCTTTTTTGCACCAAGAATGAAGGCCAACTATGGGGTTTCTTCCAGGATTTTTTGAAACTGTGGCGGAGGGCCTGAATGTCGGGTCAAAACTCACATTCTCAGGTGTGGCCTGTTTTTATTAATCAGCACGTAGGCGATGTAATATTTGAAGTGTATGTGCACGGAGGTTTATCAGTTTCACATGCGTCATGGTGGATTTCACGAAAACAAATTATGACTCCGTAATCCAGAATTGGAATTAAATAATCATGAAGATACAATTAGGTAGAGCAGGATGTGCTCACAGCAAACACAGAAGTTAACATCGTAGTTTATCATTTTTCAAAGTGAACACAATATTTTTTCTCTGATCGTTGCACACATTGCATTAAGAAGAAAGCTGCGCGTTTTACTGCCGATGGCTAATTTTTGTTCATTGGAAAACGTGTTCATCAAGCAAAATGATTGACAACAGGTCAAGAATTATTAGCGCTCATTTTAACTTAACAAGAAGAACTGGCGACACCTGATTGTCCTCAGGATTTTTGGAGTTTATGTAAAGTCATTTTACGTTGGTGTGGCGGCATGCCACGATCAATTACATGTAGCGGAAACCCTGAACTAGGAGTCTTAAGGTTAGGTGTAACCCAAAATGAAAATTTCCTTCATTTTGAATAGGCATGGGCAATACAAACGAATAAAATGAAAACATTTCTTGAGTTGCTGAGAAAAAAGTTTTTATTATTTTCTAATGATTTTTTGCAGGTAAGTACAGAAGACACAGACAAAGAGTTTGCCACAAGTCCAACGCCTTTACAGGAAAGGGTCTCAGAGCCACAGGGTCCCAAAAATGGCTGATTTCGGCATTTATCAACAAAACCCATTGTGAAAATTGGGGGGTGAAGCCTGAGGGCATTTTCGAAAATGCAGTCTACTCAGAAATAAACCTGGCCAAATTATCCATTAGGGTACCCTAACAGAAATAATTGATGCTAAAGTCATCAACCCCTTTTCTGAAGTACAGCAGCACCCCCTAGGCCCTTTTAATGGAAAATGCATTGAATTTCACCCAATTATGTTCAACAAACATTAGGTTTTGCATTGATATTAAAAAATGGTATGAATGGGTTGCCTGTGAAGTTTTTTTTGGATCAATGACCTGCAAAAATGTCAAAATTATCGGTGGGAGGGCAAACATTAACGCTACTCGCCCATTACTGTATAAAATGCAGTGAAGTCGCCGATGCCGGCAGTTGTTTGCCCTCCCACTGCTACAAAATGAATCAAACGTTCCCCCTTCCATAACCGTGGTGATAAAAAAAAAAAAAAAAAACACCTTTGCACTGTTTTTTACAATGTCCATATACCCTCCTCCCATGATAGTTTATTTGAGCTACTGTGAATAATTCATAGTAAAACACAGTGACGTGCAGTCGGAGGTTAGTTTGGCGAGGCAGAAACCTCCCCTTTGCTTGATTAGCAATCAGACGATTAACTAGTTTAGTAAGACTATTCGGCAGAATGACAGGCCAGTTTAAGTTTCCGGCGTTATGACTCAGTACATCGAACCTGAAATGCTCGCTAGACAGCAGATTTTGCGTACTTGCTTCCAGGAAGCCGAAGCAATGTCATCAACAAATATTAAAACAGTTCGACTAATGCAGAGTTCAATGCTTAATCAATATACAATGTATTCTCCTTTAAATACGCACTTTTACACCCAAACA
This sequence comes from Gymnothorax javanicus, assembly GCA_029692085.1. Classification (NCBI taxonomy): domain Eukaryota; kingdom Metazoa; phylum Chordata; class Actinopteri; order Anguilliformes; family Muraenidae; genus Gymnothorax; species Gymnothorax javanicus. The sequence continues at coordinate 7,198,135 of CM056208.1, read as the reverse complement.
AAAAGCGGGCGCTTATTTTCAGTCTTCTTTCATAATCCGATTAACAAAACGTTTAAACGATATACAGAATTACCGAGAGGCGAGAATTTTTCCTAATTGATTATTCAGATTTCCATCCTCGCAGTCTCGAATTGAAGGGTATAAGTGAATGAATCTTGTGACCGGTGTTCGCGGTGGCATATTTTGATAGGTAGCAAAATTTGTCAGAACACTGGTAGGTTTTGTACACCTGGCGCTGGTTTATTCCTTGGTATATTTTACTGAAACTTCACAAATAGGGTCACAGGATATTCTGTCAACTAACTATGTAGGTTACAGTAAAAAATACACTCACCTTTCTTGCTATTGTTGAGAAGAAGTCACGGCGAACTCGCATTTAACTTCAACAACTTCTGTCAAACTTATTTCACATCCCCTGGAGGTCTAGTTTGGACGAATAGACTCGTAATTTCTCAAATCAGATGGCTGTAAGTCAATCAGGGCCGTAGCTGGGATATCACGTCAGCGCGGGCTATTTGAAATCTACCTCCAAAATGGATATTTTTGCCACGCCGTGCACTTAAAAGTTTGTAAACACGGCGCAAATTGAGGTCACGCATTCATCCAACGGGCGAATAATAGCTCTGTTCAAATCGCGTTATTGGCCGTAATACGCAGAGTTCATGTATGAAATGCGGGTGTCCTATTGAAAAGGTTGCTTTTAATCAAACCATGGTGCTGTTTTTGTATGAAAATGGTATTTGCATCATTTTTTTTATAAGTTTTCTGAGGCTTGTTTACCGCCCCAGTTCAGCTGTTACGCATTCCATTAGAGTTTATGCAGAGCGCTGCCCATGCAAATGAATAAAGACTGGATTTAAGGTTTCAGTGTTGATGGCTATGATGAAAGGAAGCATTTTTTATAGAATTTATGTAATTATGCTAATTAGGTCACATGATCCAAGATGGCCGACACCCGAAATGTAGAAATACATAATTCCATTTTTCTCAAAAACCATTCCATGTATTGATTTTTGTACACACTTTATGGACATCATATTGAAGGTTTTGAGTCAAAGGTTTGAGAGATTTGACAACAAATAAAAATTTTAGGGGGTCTAGAAGGGGACCTCAAAATGCGGTCAGACCTGAGGGCCTATGCTGAGGTGTCTAAGGCACCCCAACATGTGTATTTACCATTTTCTTTGGCTCAAAATGTAGATCAGAGTGAGATCTACTCACTCACAAAATTTCATGCAGATATCTTCACCCGTTCTCGAGATATCTGGATTTATGTGGCAGAAATTCCCTTACAGAAAATCCTCCTCAAAGTTAGATGATTGTTTTTTTGACAAAGTATCATGAATGTATCCACCAGATATTGTCAATGTTCAGTTATTATGCCTTCAAAAGCCACCAGGACTGTATTCTGAGAAGTGATATTGAGAAAAAAATGAAAATGATATTTTTTCAAATTTTGGTGAATTTTTGGTTTACACTGAACTTTAATATCAGTGCAGTAAATTTGGGGATTGTTACCTGCCTTTTTCATTTCAAGATTTTGCTGTCTTTTGTTTCTGGCCATCCTTGGGTCAATTTCAGGAGGTCCATTTTGTGTTTTCTTTCTTTCTCCTCTCTGATTGCTTAATGTTTATTTAATTCTTATCTAAGGTAGTAGACCCTCGTCTGTAAACATAGACGCTGCATACTCTGCTGCAACTTTTATTCAATTTCCTACTTTTCTGAGTTGTGCTTTAGATAAAGATAGATCCAACAGCTTGCTCTGCCTATGAATGAATTCGGCAGTTAAATTTTTAATTTGTATTTTTATTGGTAATTAATAAATTAAAACAAATTTGTTCAATTTAAGAGTTGGGTAAGTGAGGGGTTTTAACGATTGAATCACTTGCATTCGGTATTCAGAGTGCCGGATGTTAAGCGAGGGCATCTAAAGGTGCGTTTACTGGCACTCGACTACGCGGCTACAACTATGCGACTAGGACAATGATTTTGTTGCTATATATATTTTTCCTATATGGTATTTACTAGCACACGACAACGACTATGGAACTACGCGACAAAAAAATCTGATTGCTCGATGGGGCATTCCAGATCGTTGTCGCGCGACTAAAACAGGGGATTCCCAGCATTTATTTTCACTTTCAGTGAGACAACACGTGCTTTCTGGCCAATTTTACCCAAGAAAATGCCCCGAAAAGGAGTTCTCAGCGTTGAGGATGTGGAATGCCTGGTCGAATTAGTACGTAAAAATCCCTTCATCTACGACTGCAGTCGATCTGATCATATGGATGCCGTAAAATTCCATTGCAAGCAATGCCGCAATTCCAGTCACAATAACGTCCTCAGCCAACCAATGTACTAGTGTTGAATGGACTGGTGCCATGATGGAAATGCCCGAGGACCCCAGGCCCAAACCAGAAAATTTGTTGTCGTGTGTAGTCGTAGTCGCATCTCAATAAACACACCTAGCGACAAAAATATTTTTTGTCGTAGTCGCATAGTCGTAGCCGCGTAGTCGAGTGTCAGTAAGCGCACCTTAACTGTTGAAACTGCTGGATTTGGACATTGCACATAATTCAATTAAACTTCACTTCCCCTTCACTATGAATAAAAGCCTGAATTGTATCTGCATTTTTTCTCAAAACTTTTACTTTAAACAAGCCAAACGATATTGGTGACTGTCATTCAGTCCCCTTGACTGCTGCTATGCAATTTCACATTACCGATCATGTACATTACCCATAAGCCATGTCATGACGTGTGAGTGAAGTAAGTTGGTTCACTAACACGCGTGCATGAATACGTAGCAAACATGATGAGACAAAATCATAAATGTACTGCATATCTGTGCTTTTCAAAAGGAAGCGGACAACCAGAGACCATCTAGGATCGTATTAGCAGCGATAGCGGATCAGTCATTGCTCACTGAATTGTTCAGAACATGCCCATCTTCAAAATCAGCCTTTTTATTAGAACTATTCTCCTGTGAAGTTTGAAGGCTGCACCTTAAAAGGTTGGGATGCTACCGTGTTCACAAAAATTGTCCACAAACAGACAGACTGAAATGAAGACTTGCAAAAATTCTCAAAACAGCTTTCCTTGTAGTTTTATAGCAGCAGCGTTCTGTCAGGTGTTCTGAGGGCCTTCAGTAACTACATCTTTTACCACTTGATTGTCCTCAAGCTGTTATCCTTTTCGTTCGCCTGATTAACAATCAAACAATTCGACTGAATAACCAATGCATGACCTATAATAAGAAATGATAATGAAAAAGTGAATGCCTATTGACTGTATTTACATAATTGATATGGCATTGTAAGGATGGCAATATAAATGCAAAAAATCCAAAACTTTCACTGACTTCGCAGCATTTATTTTCACCATTCTTACAATTGTCCCTCTGCTCTGCATCGTGCCTAACAACTCCCTTTAGCCGTGACTTCATTCTGAATATAGAACGGATTCTCGTGGCTTATTGCTCAATGGGCCTCGCAAACTAATTTATGCTAATCTTAGCTATTTGACAAGCTACATGTTTATGTGTATTGATTGCCCCCAGTGCCGGGGGAATTCGGGCTTTAGAGGTGAAGCTGCCTCAAGATATCAACATGCCAGTGATGCGTCTGTTCATGCCTTATTTCAAGACCATCACGCCCATGGGTGCTCAATTTGGCACAAATGCATTCGCTATTTATGCAGCATGGATGCTGGATGAAAAAATGGTATCTGCATCAGTTGTAACGAAGCAAAGACACTTATATCACACTTAGCGTTGCTCTGTATTGGGTGTAAGAGAGAGACCACAGAGTTTAAAGTTCATTGAACTGATGTTCCACGGGTTCCATTCGTCAAGAACTGTCATACTATAGAACATGGTTGAAGAATATGGGCTGCGGTGGTTATGAACGGTGGCATAACTGACCACATCAGCATTTTGGCTTCATTGTTAGAGAGGACCAGTATTTAAAATATGGTATCAGTCCCACGACAGGACAGCACAAGAATACCCAATGCCATGCCAACTGAGTCTGTACATAGTGAATGACTACAACGCCAGTCGTCAGTTAGTGGATGAGTCACAGGCTACCCAAAAAAAAAAAAGTACATGTCAAATAATTTTATTTTGAAAATGGTTTCTGTCTTTTTAAGAAGTTCATACCATGATGATGTATGTTCAAGTGTTCATTTTTCTAATAAGTTTGCAGTCATCTTTTTATTTGATACAATAGAAAAGGGGCGTGATTTGACAGCTGCTGTGCGTGACGGAGTGCGATGGCCCCTGCCCACTGCGGACTTTTTTTTACGAGAATATCATCTTTACGTAACTGGAGTAGAAACGTAGACAGGAGATTTGTGTTTGCTGAAATTTTTCAGAGGGCTGGCTGACCGCAATTGTGTTTATAGCCCCTCAGCTTGATTTAAAAAAACGACAAAAGAGTTCTGGAGTGACCTGCACTAGCTGATCTAACCGATCCAAAGGATCTTTGCAGTTTTAGTCGGTAAGTCAAATTTATATTTTGTTTGCTAACGTTGAGCCAAGTAAAGTTATCAGCTAGCTAAGGTTAAGACGGCAGTGTAACAGTGTTTATTGTGGGGGGAAATGATGATAGGTAGCCAGTCATATCTAGAGATATATACTCAGCGACATTAAAAACGCACAGGTGAGGTGTTATGGCGTCAATTTGTTATGGCCCCAATTTGTTATGGCATAGCGGACAGCAAGGGATGACAGACAAAATTTTAAAACTTTAACAGATTTAATTAAACAAACCCTTTGAACTAATCTACAACCTACTCTACTGACCAAGATTGAAATAAAAAAAAAAATGAGATATTTACAGTCCCTTGGTAATTGAGATGGTGCTGCTATGTTGCAAAGTCCTGGGACAGGAAAATGCTCCAACACAGGCAAAAATCCACAAAAAGCTTCACAGGTCTTGAAAAGAGTGACAGGTCTGGTCAAATGTATTCTTCCACAATTTCTTCCTTGCAATTTCTCCTACTACCTTTCACTCTCTCAATTTTTCTCCTTATATACTGTTTTCCAGCCCCCTCCCACCTTCCAGACTTTTCTCCAATTCTCTGGGACATTCCCCTCTGAGGCATGCCCATGACATGCCCCAAAACCCCAAAACTGGGCTTAACAAAAAAAAAATGTCAATACTGCCATCTAGTGGCTTTTTTTTTTTTCCACATTACACCTCCATTCAAAAAGGAAAAATTTTGACTCATAAAGGCAAAATTTTTCTTCCAACTAAAAATGGTTAAGTAGACACTTGTGTATATATATATATATATATATATATATATATATATATAATACAATATGCTAATAAACACGTGATATATATACACATACTCAAACATGGGATAAGCAATCAGCAATTACATTGTCAGTAACCTTTACAAACTTAATTTCCAAGTCAAACTCCTGTAAAATCAAACTCCAATTCAACAATCTCCGATTCTTGTTTTTCATCTTACTCAAAAACATTAACGGATTGTGGTCAGTATATACAATCATTGGCTTTTGCCCTGTACAAACATAAACCTCAAAGTGTTGTAAGGATAGAACCAGAGCCAACAGCTCCTTCTCAATTGTGGAATAGTTCTTTTGGTGGCGATTGAATTTCCTGGAGAAGTATGCCACGGATGTTCAATGTCATCAGAGTCACTTCTCTGTAGGAGCACAGATCCACAAGCTTGGTCGCTAGCATCGACTGCCATGGAGAACGGTTTGTTGAAGTCAGGAGATTTGAGCACGGGGAAGTGACACAGCAGAGACTTCAGGCGATCGAAGGCTCTTTGGCATGCTTCATCCCAAGTGAACTTTACGCCTTTCTTCAGTTGGTTGGTGAGACTGAGAGCAATCTCAGCAAAGTTCTTGCAGAACTTGCGGTAGTACCCGATCATTCCAAGGAAGCGGCGCAAAGCTTTTCTGTTGTCAGGAACTGGAAAGTCCATGATGGCTTGGACTTTAGCATTTATGGGTGCCACCTTACCCTAGCCTATGACGTAGCCAAGATACGTGACAGTAGCACAACCAAAGTCACTCTTGTTCAGGTTAACAGTCAGGTTAGCCTGAGTCAAGCGCTGGAACAACATCTCTACATCTTTCAGATGTTCTTCCCAGGAGTCACTCCATGTGATCAGGTCGTCGATGTACGCACCCGTATTTGGCAATCCGGCGATTGTAGACTGTATCATCCTTTGGAACGTGGCTGGGGCATTTTTCATGCCAAAGGGTAGGACTTCATACTGGTATAACCCAGATGGTGTGGCAAATGCTCTTGGCCCTCTCAGTTAAAGGCACACACCAATAACCCTTCAATAAATCAATCTTGGTCAGAAACTTTGCTTGCCCTACTCTATCGATACAATCATCAATCCTAGGTATTGGAAACACATCAGTTCTAGTTACAGCATTGACTTTGTGATAATCTGTACAGAATCTAGTACTTCATCACGTTTTGGAACTAGAACATAGGGTGAACTCCAATCTGAGTTAAGAGGGTCTGATAATATCATGTTCTAACATGCACTCAACCTCTTTCTCAGCAATCTTTCTCTTTTCAGGATTCATCCGGTACGGATGCTGTTTTATTGGTTCGGCATCACCAACATCTACATCATGAAAGGCTATAGAAACTCTCTTTGGAACATCAGGAAATGGATCTTTATATTTCTTGATCAACCTCTCAAACTGATCTTTCTGTGAGGGTTCTAAGTGCTGGAGTTTTACATCAAGATTTTGCAACACTTCAGAATTTGACAATTTACATGAAAGAACTTCAGCTTTAATTCTAGGTTCATCATCTTGAAACTCCCCCTCATCTTCACAAGTCTCGACCATAGGAGGATCTGAAGTGACAGCTGCAACCCTAGCATTCCTATCATGATAAGGCTTCAGCGTGTTAATGTGACACAACTGTTTTGGCTTTCTCCTATCTGGAGTCTTCACAATGTAATTGAGATCATTGAGTTTTGTCAGAATTTCATAAGGACCATGAAATCTAGCCTGCAATGGATTGGACTGCAAGGGAAACAACACAAGGACCTTATCTCCTGGTTTAAACTTACGGTTTCTAGCCTTATGATCATACCAAGTTTTCATTTTTCCCTGACTTGATTTCAAGTTCTCTTTGGCTAGGTCACAAGCTGCATGCAGTCTTTCCTTGAATTTGCTAACATAGTCTAACAGACTGATATGCGGCTCTTTCTCTTGCCATTGTTCACTGAACAATAGCAAAGGTCCTCTCACTTCATGGTCAAACACTAGCTCAAACGGACTGAATCCAGTAGACTCCTGCACTGCTTCTCTAGCTGCAAACAAAAGCAAATGAACACCTTCGTCCCAGTCTTTCTCATGGTCATAACAATAAGTCCTCATCATTGTCTTGAGAGTTGAATGAAACCGCTCTAAGGCACCCTGACTCTCTGGATGATAGGCACTGGAAAGAATCTGCTTCTCACCTAGTTCATACACAACCTGCTGAAACAATCCGGAAGTGAAATTGCTACCTTGATCTGACTGAATTTCCCTGGGAAGGCCAAAAAACATGAAGAACTTAATCAAAGCCTTCGAGATTGCAGTTGCCTTGATGTTGCGTAGAGGTATGGCTTCAGGGAATCTGGTAGATGCACACATGATTGTCAACAAGTACTGATTTCCAGATCTAGTCTTGGGTAATGGACCAACACAATCAACGATGACCTTAGAGAAAGGCTCCCCAAATGCTGGGATAGGCTGCAATGGAGCTACAGGTGGGTCTAACTGGTGTTTTCCAACTACCTGACAAGTGTGACAGGTTTTGCAAAAGTTGGAAACATCTTTCCGAAGTCCAGGCCAGAAGAAGTGTTTCATGATCTTGTCAACAGTCTTGTTAACACCAAGATGACCTCCTAAAGGCAAACTATGAGCCATTGTTAAGATCTCATTCCTGTAGACCTTCGGAACAACAATTTGCTTGACCACTGCCCAATCTGAATTGGCAGGGATATCAGGAGGGTGCCACTTCCGCATCAACACTCCATCCTTGAGATAATACCCAACTGGAACTGCATCTATTTCTTCATCAGGAAGGGCTCTCTTCTTTAGTACACAAATTTCAGGATCATTGGTTTGCTCCTGAATCAACCGCTTTCTGGACAGAGACAAGTCTCCAGACACATCAGAATCACCAGACCCATCTGGCTGGCTGAAGAGAGAACTGATAAAAGTGTCTGATAAGTCCTCAAGTGGAGAAACCATAGTAGGCTGAACAGAGTCATGAGGCGAACCACCTGAGTCATGACTATTCAATGTGCTGGACGGCACCACATCATCTTCTTTTTGAGCCTTCTTGGCCATAGCACGGGTCACTGCACAGGAAGGATACAGAGATGGGTCTTCATCGCCATCTTCAGTGCTCGGCTGTGAAGTAAGATGAACAGGGGGAACTACATTGCCCCCAGCCAGGTCATTGCCTAGCAACAGAGAAACACCCTTGATAGGCAGACTTGACATAAATCCCACCTTTACCTGTCCTGTAACTAAATCTGACTTCAAGAATACAGAGCGCAGAGGTACAGATACAGTCCTCTCTTCAATACCTTGTACAAGTATGAAATCCCTAGAAGCGGTCTCATCACGTAACTCCAAGGAGTCCATCAACGAAAGCAGGGTTTCCTGCAGAGCTTTTTTGGCCAGGCGCCCGCCTGCCTGAATCTGTAGCGCCGGGCTAGAATGTCGGGCGAAAAAAAAAAAAAAAAAAAAATGCAATTCATGCAAGCGACTCTACAGCGCTTTGAGAACTAATCTACCAGCGCACCTCAGGGCGGCGCCGCCTAGACGATTGCCTTGGCGAAAATCGCAACAATTAGTCCTGGCTTGTTCTTAATGGTTTTCCTTTATTAACACGTTTTCCAATTTAAGAATAATCAAGTGGCAATTGAAGACACGGCTTCTCTCCCCCTATGCGATCTAACAGCGACAAATGGGCTACATTCAGTTCAGAAAAATAATTCGCTACCAGCTCAGACGAGAGTATTCCATCCGACGCGCTGCAAGATGAGAACCTCAGCAAAAGATTTTCATCATCTGAAAAACTACCATCCTGGCGAGTCGAGTTTGAAAATGCAGGTCCTACGTGCATTAATGGTCCCCCCCTCCCAAAAAAAAAAAAAAAAAAAAAAGCTGGAAGCGACATCGTCGCAAAGAGGTGAGCAAAGTTATTAAAATACTCGCATAAAGATATAACGTCAAGGATCATTTATGATATACAGACTAAAGAATAAATCATAAACCCCGTTTGTTCCCAATGCAGCCTGAGCTATGACTCTGCAACGAAAACTAAGGCGGGCATTTTAGTCTAATATAAACGTACACCAACTAGTAACAACTGGAATAATTCAAAGGCCAACAATGCTTAATTGTTCATGATTAATTAAACCAGTCTCATTCAGTTGGTGAGTAATGTTTTAATGTTAATTTCGAGTCGTGATGGCCGGTCGCGGAGAGAAGGCAAAGCAGCGCAAGATCTCGTTCTTTATGACCGGCGGGGTGACTGTGGCTAACGACTTGACCCCAAAGGCGGAGCCCTCTGCCTCTGAGGCCGCTCCACAGCCTGCAGAGCCCGAACAGGCCGCTGCATGTAGCAGTAGCACCACCACCAAGGCACATGCCCATCACCGTGCTTCAGGTTGGAATCCTGAATGGGCTGTGAATAAAAAGTATAGTTCCTGGCTGTACAAGACAGAGCATGGTGAGTTGAAGAGAATGAAGTTAATTAATATTGAAAGACCAAATAGTATGCCTATGACTAATGTAGCCAATAGATTTTTACTGTCTAAACATAAATTTGTAGTTTGTCTCATTTTAATAAATAAATAAATATAAATTAATACAATTAAAACATTAAATAAATAAATAATTAATTTCTCATTCACAGGAATGTTTTGCAGAGTGTGCAGGAAGCACAAACAAACTTCTTCTCTCATATTTTGAGATCCAAAAATAATATTGATTAAGCATCTTCTCTTTAATTTTGAGGGCAAAAATAATACTTGAACAATCTAAATAATTAATTTATCTTTTTTTTTTTTTTTGCCGAGAGCGGTTCTCGGCAACCGTTCTCGGGTTGAACCCCCCCCACTCACCTCCCCCCCTGGCCAAAGTTTTTTCCTGCAGGAAACCCTGGAAAGTGACTGAGAAGCTCCGTATCCTTAGGATATATATGGGTACAGGAGGAGAATGCTCATTCAGAGCCACAAATCCCTCTGACACAAATGGAAGAAATTCCTCTCTCACAAAGTCAGCAGTATCAGGCTTCTTAGCCTCTCAAGGAGCAGGCAATTTAGCAGATCGGTCATCTACTACAGGGGTTTCTAACCTTGTCTTCACAAAGGCATTGGGTTTGGTATCCTTTTCTTTTTCTTTCTTAGCTTTAAGGAACCAACAGTTAGTTGTAACATGACCAGATTTCTTGCAATAATTGCAAACTAGACCACTTTTGTCACTGTCAGCTTTCACACTTTGATCAGACCTTTGACTGGATTTCTGAGCACCATCACCAGATTTGTCTTTGTCTTTGGGTGAGGAATCTTGGGTATCACCGTTACCTTTCATCTGAAATTGGGACCATCTATTGTTACTGCTGGACTGAAATTTGGACATATGTGTGAGAACATATTCGTCTGCAAACTTGGCAGCTGATTGCAAATTCAGTGCTTGCTTCTCATTAAGGTAGGTCTTAATATCATCCTTGACACAGTTCTTGAATTCTTCAACTAACACCATCTCTTTTAGTGTGTTGAAATCATCCTTGACCTCCATAGAAGTACACCAGCGCTCAAAGCAAACCTTCTTCTCGTTAGCAAATTCCACATAAGTCTGATTGTCAGATTTCTTCAGACCTCTGAATTTCTGTCGGTAAGCCTCTGGAACCAACTCATAAGCTGTCAAAATAACCTTTTTGACAACCTCATAATCAGAGGAATCATCTGCAGACAAAGCTGAATAGGCTTGTTGAGCTTTACCCTTGAGGACAGTTTGCAACATCAGAGGCCAGTGTTCCTTTGGCCACTGATAACTCTTAGCTACCTTCTCGAAGCACTGGAAATACTTATCAACCTCCTTCTCTGAGAATGGAGGCACCAACTTTACCTCCTGGCTAGCCCGAAATTTGTTTTCAGCTTCCATTTTGATTTTTAGTTGCTCCATTTGGAGCCTTTCTTCTCTAACTTCTGTAAATCGAAATCTCTCTGTTTCTGTCTCTCTCTTTCTGCTCTTTCCTCTTTCTCTCTCTCAAATTCTCTTTGTTTTTCTTTTTCCTTCCTTTCTTTTCTCTCTTTCTCTCTTTCAAACTCTCGTCATTTTTCTTTTTCCGCCCTTTCTTTTTTCTCTTCTCTTGCTAATTTTTCTAAATCAAACTGCCTTTCTTTCTCTCTTTCTGCTCTCTCGAATGCTCTTTCCTCTCCTTCAATCTCCAGCATTTTTAATTTAAGTTCCATTTCTACATTTGGATTTTCCACTGGAAACTGTTCCAGATCTCCTGGTGCAAACACATTTTCATCAATGTAATATTCAACAATCTCTCTAGCCAGTCTTGCTTTTCACATGGCTGGTTTTACATCTGTCAGCTCTAACTGTCTGCATATTTCTAGCAATTCTGTCTTTTTAAAAGACTTCAAAACCTCTATGGTTGGTGATGCCAAGAAATCATCCATTGCTGTTGATCTGCCAATATATATCTAGGAAAATTCAAAAAACAATTTCACAATTTGAAATTTTAGATTTTCAATAAATGACTCACACAATGGTCTATCCCGGACGAGCCCCCAATTTGTTATGGCCCCAATTTGTTATAGCGTAGCGGACAGCAAGGGATGACAGACAAAATTTTAAAACATTAACAGATTTAATTAAACACTTTGACCTAATCTACAATCTACTCTACTGACCAAGATTGAAATAAAAAAATGAGATATTTACAGTCCCTTGGTAATTGAGATGGGGCTGCTATGTTGCGATGTCCTGGGACAGGAAAATGCTCCAACACAGGCAAAAATCCCCAAAAAAAAGCTTCACAGGTCTTGAAAAGAGTGACAGGTCTGGTCAAATGTATCCTTCCGCAATTTCTCCTTGCAATTTCTCCTACTACTTTTCACTCTCTCAATTTTTCTCCTTATATACTGTTTTCCAGCCCCCTTCCAGACTTTTCTCCAATTCTCTGGGACATTCCCCTCTGAGGCATGCCCAGGACATGCCCCAAAACCTAGCTCCAGACTGGGCTTAACAAAATAAAAATTGTCAATACTGCCATCTAGTGGCTTTTTTTTTTTCCACATTACAGAGGTACGTACTGTATTTGCGGCAAATTGAAGAATCGATTGATTTTTATTGCTTTTCCAGTGAGGCACGAGAGGAAATAAAGAAAAGCGCGTGGTATTGTAATCCTGACCCGCACCACGTGCACGCGCCAAGCTTCAGTAATAACAAACATTGAGCTGTTCGCGATGTGTACAGTGACACTTGCCTTGTTCTTTTTGGTGTGGTCAATAGCCTACATAAAGCCAACAAAAAAAACGAAAAATGCTACTGCATCAAGAAAATGGAACGGCTTGTGACACAGGAGAGAAAAAGAGCCTTTGGCGTGTTACGGGCAGATCTCAGCCGCCGAGAGGTGGCGCGTCATTTGTACTGTCACCGTTCAACAATCAGTCAGCTGTCTATCTGAGAATGGAACACAGGCACTGTCACTGACCGATCCCGCTTAGGGCAGCCATGAGTGACAACGGCAGCTCAAGAGCGCCACATCTGGTTACAGCCTGTACGTGACAGATTCCGGACAGCAACCAAAACTGATCATGAGATGAGGGGTCCGAGACGATTGAGGGTGAGCGCAAGTACCGTTTGACGCCGTCTACATGAGCAAAACATGCGTGCACACGGCCCATACAGAAAACCCATTTTTTGCCCATCAACGGGAGTAGTAACTCGTCACTTCTGACTGTGTAATTCTGTGTAATTTTTTGGCACTCTATTTCCCTGTTTTTGTCTGAGAATGGAAAACAGGGACTGTCGCTGACCGACCACGGTAAAGGCTGCCATGCGTAAATGGGCAAAAGCTGGGTTTTCTGTGGGGCCCGTGTGCACGCATGTGTTGCTCACATAGACGGTGTCAAACGGTACTTGCGCTCACCTTCAATCATCTCGGACCCCTCATCTCATGATCAGTTTTGGTTGCAGTCCGGAATCTGTCACGTACAGGCTGTAACCAGATGTGGCGCTCTTGAGCTGCCATTGTCACTCGTGGCTGCCCTGAGCGGGGTCGGTCAGTGACAGTGCCTGTGTTTCATTCTCGGATAGATAGCCGACTGATTGTTGAACGGTGACAGTGCAAATGACGCACCACCTCTCGGCGGCTGAGACCTGCCCGTAACATGCTAAAGGCTCTTTTTCTCTCTCCTGTGTCACAAGCCGTTCCATTTTCTTGATGCGGTAGCATTTTTCTTTTTTTTTTGTTGGCTTTATGTAGGCTATTGACCACACCCAAGAAGAACAAGTCAAGTGTCACTGTACACATCATGAACAGCTCAATGTTTGTTATTACTGAAGTGCTTGGCGTGCACGTGGTGCATGTCAGGATGACAATACCACGCGCTTTTCTTTATTTCCTCTCATGCCTCACTAGAAAAGCAATAAAAATCAATTGATTTTTCAATTTGCCACAAATACAGTACATACCTCACCTGTGCGTTTTTAATGGCGCTAAGTATATATATATTTTTTCCATTTAGAGAACGTCCATGAAGGTAAACATTTGATTGAAGTTAACGATATTCTGTCGTATGTCACTCTTCTGTATTTGAACTTGAACAAGATAGCTTGCTCCATAAATCCAGTGGCATAGTAGTCGCAGGCATGTTTAGCTTCCCAATTCTGCAGTCATTATCCCTGAGTTTTAAGACGAACACAGTTGCTAGTTACTTACAGTAGCTGGATAACTATTGCCTTTAAAGCATGAATTCTGCTTACCCAGGGGATCAGCGTCAGATCCTCGCACATGGCAGCTCCCTCCTTCAGCATTTCTCGTAACGGATTGAAATTGCTGGGGCTTGTTTTAGTAAACCAGGGGAACGGTAAATGATTTAGCAGGTTGCAGTCTAACGTTTAGTAGAGCAGCCCCTTGGTTCTACTGATTCCATTAGAGCCAGAAAGCCAATGTCTCGTTTTTCAGCAGATAACACTATAAAAACCTATCCTTATTTTACAACCTTATGAATAGCTGCTAGTGTTACCAAACGGGGCGCTAATGCAACCACCTTCCCCTACCCCAAGGAGCAACCATCCCACCAACAAGGTTCAGAGACACAGGGTTTAAGTAGAAAAATATGTAAATATTTATTACATTCTGAACTGCATAGGAAAATAGATTTTTTTTTTTTTTTTTTTTTTTGTTTAAAGACAAACACACACCAGGGGCGCCGTAAGGGGGGGTAACCATGGACGATTCTTGGGGCCCATCATTCACAGGGGCCCCACAGAGGATTCCGTTATTATTATAAACATTTGTAAATAAAATATATGGGCACTTTAATTTTATATTTTAATATATGTAATAACTTGATCAATTTAAAATGATTTTGTTGATGTTTCTCAATTTTCAACTTTTTAAGAATAATCTCAGCTCATGGGCCCCCCCTCTTACTATTCATTATTTTGTACGGCCCAAGTTACACGAGTGCCTGAACTGGCTGCAAAAAATTTTTCTGCTGGTCAGTTGGGACCATATCCTTCATCAGCCAATCGCAGCTCGGCTTTACTCATGCATCGACGAGAATGGCAACACATTCGACCTTGTCTCTGTCAGCTGAGTCGTGCACGCGGCAATTTTGTAAATGCTCGTCTTACAATAACGATGCAAGTGCTGCGCAATACGCGAAATAACAAGTACACTAGCTGGTCTGCTGCAGAAGTCCAATAGTCCATTTACTAGCCTTTGGCTTCAGTGACTAATACTGCAGATCGGAGAGCAAATTTCGTTATGTCAGACTGTGCTTCCATTACCAGTTTTTTATTTCGCTATCTAGATTTTGCGCATTTCTAAGGGTATTAAATGGAAACGCATTTTGAGAGTAAGGACGATGTCTGACGTTATTAGCCCCCAAAAAACAGTCTGCTTCGTGACCGTAGACTGTTCGTGACAAAGACTCCTATTTGAGGCATTGCGCTGATAAGCATATGGTCGTCGCTGGAGTACATTGGGGATGCGTTACCTGTTAGTTTCTGAATCTTTTGAACATGTGCTGCAATCGACAAAATTAAATCTACTGACCACTGGCCAATCATCGGAACCCCGAAGAAAACAGACTATCTATAAGAAACCGTAGCTTTTCTCATCTTTATCATACTCTTGTGAAAATAAATCATCTTGCACTCGGACCAACCAGTCACCGATTTCATACATGATACATGAAAAATCATGTAGATGCGGGACTTCAGATCAGAGTGGAAGAGCGCATCCAATCTAATCCATTAGGATAGAGGGTTCACGATTGATGTTGAAACGAGCTACAACATCAATCATCATCAATCTTGATACAATTTATCAACATCAGTCTCTTACTTTCTGTCCTGATGGATAACGTTCTTTGATAGGATTATGTAGTTTGATCCCTAGAACACGTTCATGTTGAAAAAAGACCGGAAATCGTCAAAAACTTATTTTTCCGAAATGCACCTTTAATATTAAATGCCGTTAAGCACAGATGCGGCAGCCCCAGGAAATCTTCCCTCAACCCCCCATGCGCAAGATACAGTCGAATGGGAGGAAGGTGAGCACTATAGGCTACAAGATGATACATAGCCTACAATAGTCCCTTAATAAAAGGCTTTTAGAGTAAGATTTCTGTAAACTGAATATTTTTGCAAACTTGCTAGGCTACCTTAGTGTACAATTATTAAAATGAACTGAAAAACTGGCACACTAAGACAGGTTTGTGAGTTAGTTTTATTTAAAATGCAAAGTTGATGTTTCCTTGCAGGTTATCCATGCCCAGCTCATTCCAATCAAATAGTGAGCCTGTATCACAGCCAATGTAGCCTATAGCCTAAGGCCTATGGCCTATGACAGATTCTGAATATACAATTCTTATGGGTGCTTTAGAGTCAGGGCCATATTCAAGCCATGAGGCAACCACAGAGTAGACCAGTGATCAAATATTTTATACAACCCCAATTCCGAAATAGTTGGGACAAAGTGTAAATTGTGAATAAAATCAAAATGCAATGACTTCTTCTTCTTCTTCTTCATCTGAGATTCCAGCAGGCAGTATACCGTACGGCGTAGTGCTGCCCTCCACAATTCATTACAAGACACTATTCAAATCTTCTCACCATTCGCTCTCACATGCATACCTATGGGCAATTTAGTGTCTCCAATTAACCTGACATGCATGTCTTTTGACTGTGGGAGGAAACCGGAGTACCCGGAGAAAACCCACGCGAACACGGGGAGAACATGCAAACTCCTCACAGAAAGGCCCCAGGTCGGAATCGAAGTGAGACAACAGTGCTAACCACTACGCCACCGTGCCGCCCATGCAATGACTTTCAGATCACATGAGCCAATATGTTATACAATAGAACATAGATAACATTTCAAATGTTGAAACTGAGACATTTTACATTTTCATCCACAAAATGAGCTTATTTCAAATTTTCTGGCTGCAACAGGTGTCAAAAAAGTTGGGACACAGGCAAAAAAAAAGGGGCTGAAAAAGCAATTAATATATAAGAGAATCAGCTGAAAGAACATTTAAATTAGCAAGTAATTAAGTTAACTGGCATCAGGTGTGTAACATGACTGGCTATAAAAGGGATGTCTTAGAGAGGCTGGGTCTCTCAGAAGTAAAGATGGCCAGAGGCTCTCCAACCTGTGAAGGCTTTGCGAAAAAAAAAAAAAAAATTGTGGAATACTTTAAAACAATGTTCCTCAATGTCAAATTGCAAAGGCTTTGAAGGTCTCATCATCGACAGTGCATAACATCATCAAAAGATTCAGAGAAACTGGAAAAATCTCTGTGCATAAGGGACAAGGCTGAAGACCTTCACTGGATGCCTGTGGTCTTCGGGCCCTCAGACGCCACTGCATCACTCACTGGCATGATTCTGTCATTGACATTACTAAATGGGCCCAGGAATACTTCAACAAACCACTGTCTGTAAACACAGTCTGCCGTGCCATCCACAGATGCCACCTAAAACTCTATCATGCAAAAAGGAAGCCATTGTTGAGCATGATCCAGAAGTGCCGCCGTGTTCTGTGGGCCAAGGCTCATTTAAAATGGACTGTAGCAAAGTGGCAAAATGTCCATTGGTCAGATGAGTCCAAATTTGACATTCTTGTCAGAAATCATGGGCGTCGTGTCCTCCGGGGGAAAGAGGAGAAAGACCACCCCTCCTTTTCTCAGCGTTCAGTTCATAAGCCAGCATCTCTGATGGTATGAGGGCCCAAATCGATTTCCAGTCATAGGGCCCAAAATCGCGGCGCCCATGACACACACACACCAAAACACACACTCAGGCGTCGTCCCTGTCCCTAGCCCCCTGGACCGTATGGTCCTGCCGCGCTCCCCCACTCAATTGGTGTCGTCACCCAGGTCCCCACTGGCAGATGCACCAAGGGGGTTGTTGCCGTCAGCTCTCCAGCTAGCTGCCACGTCTGCTTCGCCTTGGCCACAGCCTGGGGAGGGGAGCACTCACTGCAGACGTGGGATAAGGCACGCTTCGTAGACACCACAGCACACCATGGAATGAGTGAAGTCACACAACACTCCCAATTCAATATTCAGCAGGAAGCAGTTCCAAGTCTTCAGCAGGCGGGCAGTGGCCTTTGGGCAAAGGCACAGTCAGTGGGACGGCACATGGGAAAATAGACCTATAGCTGGGTAGCTAGGCAAAGGGCTACCCTGCAGGCAGGACTGGAGTTTGACGCTTCACTCCGGCGCTGGCAGGCCCCAAGGGGGCACGTTCCAGTTCAGTGGGGCTGTAGATGGGCAACTATCGAACAAACGGGGCATGATGATGCAGTCAATGGTAAACATTCACTTCAGAGCAAGTTACCATGATACAGGAAAGGCTAAACCATACAGGCTACTCCAGTGGCAAGGCAGCAGTGTAACTGGGCTCAGATATAGCAGTGGTGGGCATTCACTTCAGAGCAGGCTACCATAATACAGGCGAGGCACAACGCAGGCTACTCCAGTAACAAGGCAGCAGTGTAACTGGGCTCAGATATAGCAGTGGTGGGCATTCACTTCAGAGCAGGCTACCATAATACCGGCGAGGCACAACGCAGGCTACTCCAGTAACAAGGCAGCAGTGTAACTGTGCTCAGATATGGCAATTATGGGTATTCAGTTCAGAGCAAGGGAAAAGTTTACTTAATTTGCGGAAGCCTGTGGGTTGACCGCACTGTCCACAGAATTCGGAGACTGCCCAAGGTGATTCCGATCTCAATACAACTGCGGGCGTCCCGCTTTCCACCCGGTTCTGTCGGGGGTTTCCAGAGTATCCCGATAATGCGCCTCGTTAGCCACCTCCCTGTTAGCTCCCCAAAGGCTGCCACAAATCCACGTCTAGCCACTGCCTAGTCTGTCCTCCTGAAAGCGCAAGCTTAAGAATGCATTGCCCATAACCTGCCTGCCAGTTGCAACACTCCCACCTTCCCGCTCCACCGGTGCATAGTTAACGTTAATGAATTGCCAGTATTGCAGTGTTTTGGTTCATTACTAAACCCTTCCCGGGGAACTTCGCCCTGATACTTAGTTCCGCTTGCTATGCAAAGTCACCTGGTAACACTAGGACTGCAGGAAAAACTAATCAGATCAAGGAGGCACAGATTATTTGAATGACAAGAATATGATAGAAATGAAACATACAGAGAGCAAATTCAGTCCCCCAATAATTACAATATAGAGGCGGCAGGTTTCGGGCGAAAATACAACTGGAATTGATGCATCTACTCTAGTGGAATTGGCTAGGCCAGGAGTAATTATGCAGTGATTTCCACAAATTGAAAGCACAGCATGTGGGCTTTGGAAGGCCTGTAATCACTTCCTTTTGGGTGCATCAGCATTCTAGAAACTTTCAGTTCAAAATATCTGGTGGTCTGTAGAAGAAATTAAGTTTTCCTAAATCCTTCGAAAAAAAATGACGGCATTTTGATATTTCTACACAAAAGAATACTGCTATTTGTGCAGTTGGCAGCATCTAAAAAATAGCTTTGTAAATGTTAAAAGCAAAATGCTACCGGCTAAGTGGTTAGCAACATACAGAGCTGGATTTTCGACTCTGTTACTGATGGCTGTTATCCAATTGGCTGCTCATTTATCTACTTTCGCACCATCAAGTTGTTGGTTGGCTCTCCCACTCAGGGCTAGAAGGGGACTGCAGCCACTGTGGCTGCAGAGGTAAAACCGAGTTTTGGGAGGGCTGGGAGGCTTCTGCGGAAAAGGACTTTCTGCAGGGCCTCAAAGGGCTCCTGGGCAAACCATCATGCTACTTCCACTCAGGGAGGGGGGGGAGGCAGGGCTCTTGCCAGGCTATTTTCAGCAGGGTTGGGGAACTGCTGACCTGGACTGGGGATACTGTCTGGCGGTGGAAGGAGCACTTTGAGGAACTCCTGAATTGGATCGACACACCCATTTTAGAGGAGGCGGGAATAGAGGACTCTGGGGGGCAGGGTCCCAATCTCCCTAGTGGCAGTCACTTAGGTGGTCGAAAATCTCTGCATCAGCAAGTCACTGGGGATCGACAAGATTCGCCCTGAAACGATCAAGGATGTTGTTTGGCTATTGTAGCTGATATGCCTGTTAAGCATTGCAGGATGTTACACAGTGCCCCTGCACACAGATCAGCAGTGGTCCCCATTTCTAAAACGGGACCAGAGGGAGTATATTTTGTGTGATCTATCTATAGGATGATCCCATTGCTCAGTGTCTCAGGAAATGCTTACACCTGGATGCTGAAAAAGGAACTTTATCTGATTGTCGGACCTCGATCCAGGAGGAGCAGTGCGGGTCACATCCCAGCCGCGAGCAACGAATCAACTTTTCACTCTTGCACAGAAACTTTGGGGTTGTGGGAGTTTGCCCATCTAGTTTACGTGCGTTTTGTCAATTTGGAGAAGGCTTATGACCGCATCCCGTGAGGTATCTTGTGGGGGCTCGTGGAGTTTCTTGGGTTCCGAGGTTTGGCACAAGCTATATAGTCCCTTGTTCGACAACAGGAGTTGTGTCCACATTCTGGCACTAAGTCTGACTCTGGTTTCCAATTGGTGTTGCACTCGCTGGCAGTGTGTCTTGTCAGCTCTATTTTGTTCATACTTTTCAGAAAGGACATCAAGGTGCAAGCCTAGCTCTTGGAGAATGTCCAGTTTGTGCCTACATTGAATTTTAGCTTTATGGAGATGGTGGGACCTGTTTGCCTAATGGAGCACGGCCCCAGCACGCACAGAGTGTGAACCTGCTGGGATAAGGCCCAGCACTCCCAAATGTGAAGCAGTGGTTCTCTGCTGAAAGAGGTGGATTGTCCTCCATGTGGTGGGGTAATTTGTTTCCCTAATGGAGGACCTTTTCAGGTATCTTGGGGGCCCGGTCATGAGTTAGGGGTGGAGGATGGAGGGGACATTGACAGGCGGATTGGTGCAACACATGCAGTGATGCGGGCGTCATATCGGTCCTTTTTGGTGAAGGGGGAGCTGAGCCAAAATGGAAAGCTCCTGACTTATACGTCAATCCATGTTCCAACCCTCACCTGTGGTCACAAGCTTTTGGTAGTGACCGAAAAGACAGATGATTGTAACATAGCAGTTGAAATGGAGTTTTCTGCAGGGTGCATGGGCCTAATGACAGGGTGGGTCAGGCTGCGGTGGTTCAGACAGTTAATTAGGTTGCCTCCTAGACACCTCTTGTTTGAGGTTTTCTGGGCACGTCCAACTGGGAGGAGGCTGTGAGGCAGCCCTGGACACGCTGGGGGGGTTATATCTCCTGGCTGGCCTGGGAATGGCTCAGGATCCCTCAGGAAGAGTTGGAGGGAGAAGCTGGGGTGATGAACAGCTGGGCCACTTTTTTGAGTCTGCTACCTCTACAACTTGGTCCCAGATAAGTGGTGGAAAAAGGATAGATTGACAGTTGTAAATACCACCTTAGTTATCTTTATTGACATTAATCTTCGTTCTTTTTTGTAATAATTTTGAAGTTATTCACAGTTTCCTCACAGTCTTTTCTGCTACTGTCCCTGTTGCAATGAAGAAGCCTCGTTGCTGAACCAGTTGGGTGACAGCAGCAGTGCTAGCTTATTGCTAGTGTCACACTTGGAAAGAAACAATCGAATTCAGTGGACCTGTGGATTGTAAAAGGAAATGTAAGATAAATGTGTCCAATTATTAATGGCCAACTTTCAAAGATCAGATGGAGACTCATGTGGAGACTATTATGTGAAACCCATTTAATATTTTCCATTTGGAAATATGCTAGAAACTGAAAGTTCATAGTTTAAGCTATTAGGTAATTTGCACTTTCAAGGTCTATATAGCTCATATCCCTCCCGGTAAACACAATTTGTGTCCTTCTCGTGTGCTTGTCCTTCCAGTCCAGAGGGGATGGCAGAGATCGCATTCATTCCTGGAAAAGCCCCCTTTCACAGCAGCACCTCGTTACACAATGGGGTCCATAGATTAGGCAACGGGTACTGCTCCAGCCGCCTCAGAGTGCACCTTCAGCCTCCTGAGGTGGGCATCTCTCCGCTACTTAAGCTTTGCAATGGTTCTCAGCAAGTCTCTAGATCAAACTGCAATGCAGTATAACTGTTAATATCTCTGTCCTTAGTTTTATATTTCCATTTTTACCATATCCTCGTCATGCAAAAAACTTTAAATGGAAAAAATTATTATTTTTCTGTATTGTTTTGCCTCCGAAATTGGGCTGTTGTTGGCCCTTCTCTGCTTTTTGTTGCTTTGTAATTGTTATCGTTGCGGCCTTCTGTAAAAAGGCCATACAGGTAAATTTTTTCTGCTACAGGAAGTTATTTTGTTTTTTATATTGTGTAAGATCCTCTGGCCTCTTTGTGCATAGATACAAGAGAAAAGCAGTCTCACTGTCAAACAAGTTCTTCGGACTTACGCCCGCCAGATATCCATGCTCCAGGTAATCTTCATGCACTTTCTGGCGCAACATCAAATATTACATTTTCATATTAAAAACAGAATTGAAACCATGATGTAATGGGTGTTTTTGTGAGTTGATTCAGTGTAAGTTTGTTAAAAGGAGATTTCACCTTTCCTGATGTTATTTCCACTTGTTGTGTTATAAATTAAGAAAATTAAGATTTGAAATTAAGAAAAAATGTTAAGAAAAATGATTAAAATTATGGTTTGATGTCTTGATATCATAACATAATTGGTTGTCTCTCGCTGTAGAACACGTGCTGACCTCAATCTGTTGAACGCATGCAAACCTTACTCTGTAGAATACATGCCTGCCTCACCTTGTAGAACACATTCTAACCTCACTCTGTGGAACACATGGTGACCTCACCTCGTAGAACACATTCTAAAATAGTGTCCAAAATTTTGGAATTCTCAAAGAAGCCATATTTTGGAAAGTAAACAGACAAGCTCCTTCTGTTTTCCAACAGCAGAATTAAAGTCAAGTGGTTTTGGGACTTATCGGGCGAAACAGTTGATGAAAAGCCACCTCAAGTGCAGCACGTCTTTGGGAAGTTAGACAGCCGGGCAGCTGCAAATTCACTATCGTCATATGCCTGCCCTTGTTAAAAAAAAAATACATAAAAAAATTTTTTGAGAATGCTCTGCAAATATGACAAGAAAGGGTGGTTAGTTTGATGGATTTAAGAATTAGATCTTTGTTCGCGAAACAAAGTCTGCTTATTTCTTTATTTAACATATATTAAAGAAATATGAGTATGTCCAACTTTTGATCGGTACTGTATATTCAAATCGAGTACAATTACAAAGACAACAAGATATTTAATGTTCCGACTGATAGACTTGATTGTTTTTTTGAAATATTCTCTCATTTTGAATTTGATGTCTGCAACACGTTCCAAAAAAGCTGGGACAGGGGCCACGAAAGACTGGGAAAGTTGAGGAATGCTCAAAAAACACCTGTTTGGAACATTCGCACAGGTGAACAGGTTAATTGCAAACATGGTGAGAAAACCATTGTCAGTTACGACATAGTCTATCGCTACATCTACAAGTGCGAGTTAAAACTACCATGCAAAGCGAAAGCCATATATCAACAACACCCAGAAACGCTGCCGGCTTCTCTGGGCCTGAGCTCATCTGATATGGACTGAGGCAAAGTGGGAAAGTGTGCTGTGGTGTGACGAGTCCACATTGCAAACTGTTTTTGCAAGTCATGGATGTCATGTCCTTCGGGCTAAAGAGGAAAAGGACCATCCAGATTGTTATCAGCGCAACGTTCAAAAGCCCGCATCTGTGAAGGTATGAGGATGTGTTAGGATGTGCTCCGGCGAAAGCACAGTTAGCCGCTGAACGGTACATACAGGTTTTGGAGCAACATATGCTGCCATCCGCTAATGTCTTTTTTCAGGACGTCCCTGCTTATTTCAGCAGGACAATGCCAAGCCACATTCTGCACGCGTTACAACAGCGTGGCTTTGTAGCAAAAGAGTGCGGGTAATAGACTGGCCTGCCTGCAGTCCAGATCTGTCTCCCATTGAAAGAGTGTGGCACTTTAATCAAGTGTAAAATACGACAACGGAGACCCCGGATTGTTGAGCAACTGAAGTCGTACATCAAGCAAGAATGGGAAAGAATTCCAACGGTAAACCTCTCCAATTAGTGCCCCCCAGTTCCCAAACGCTTATTGGATTGTTTTTAAAAGGAAAGGTGATGCAACACAGTGGTAAACATGCCCTGTCCCTTTTTGGAACGTGTTGCAGGCATCAAATTCAAAATGAGTGAATATTTCCAAAAAACAATAAAGTTCATCCGTTTGAACATTAAATATCTTGTCTTTGTAGTGTACTCATTTGAATATAGGTTGAAAAGGTTTTGCAAATCATTGTATTCTGTTTTTATTCACGTTTTACACAACGTCCCAACTTCATTGGAATTGGGGTTTGTACTAACAACAACCGTTAGAGCGTGGCACTGCGAGACTTCACAAAGATTCTGACTGAGGCTCGGACATTTATACTCTACTACTACTCAGTGGGAATTAACAATAGATGGAAGTGATTATTGCATAATGAGGAAGTGCGATCCAGGTCTCAGCAGACCAGTGAGCTGGACGGCTTGAGGCGTGGCCCTACAGTATGTATAACTTGTGAGCATGTTGGTTGGAGGTGCAACTTGCAACTTGGTTGCAGGTGAACTACTGAATAAGTGAATGAAATGAGTGCAACTAATGAAATAATCTAAATTGTTTGCTGTTTCATACCTCACTGGTTAACGTGGTTGCGCTGAAGTTCCCCAGAGAAGCTATTGCTGCCTTTTATTTGAAACTTGTTAAGTTTATGGCCATTGGCCAGCTGAAAGGCACTCTGCAACCTGAAACTAGGAAGGTTTCCTCTTGATTGATCAATCTTATTGAAAAAACACTTTCAGATCGATTGAGGATCTTATCCATGCAACACTTCCTGTGTAGGTTGCTCTGACCATTCAGTTCCATTGTTACCTGTTTTACATCCATCCTCCCTTGCAGAGCATCAATTTACTTCATTTCAGTCAGGAAAACTCATGTTTCAATAAAATAGAACAATTTATTCATGGGTATAAGCATTACATGGTATTTTGGCGGTGGTTCTGCTCTGGAGGTATGCCCTACTTAGGCACAGCAAACATACAAACATGGTCATGAACAGAAATCAAAATCCACCCCAATGTGAGCAGAACCAAACAGGTGGAGGCTGGGGTGGAGGAGGCAAGCGGTGTTGAACCAAAAGAGTTGTTGCATAGCATGAAGTCATTGCAAACAGCAGCAGAAGTGAGAGCTTGATCGCCTTCAAACAGACCGCTGCATTACCCTCATGTGCTGCTGTCATTTTCCAATTGTTGTGTGCCTGCTGATGCTGGCATGGCTGGTAGCTTACCAGGCTGCTGTCAGCCAATGTAGCTCTTCTCGAGTTTCCTGCCTGAACTAGTTACACTCATTTGTTTTACGTCTCAAATCTTTATCGAAAGAATGAATTCTCACACAGCAAAACTTTCAAAGTTAAATTGACTCCTACCGAGTCAGATGAACTCTGAGTCTATTTGAGTCCACTTTTGCCGTGTGGAACCCAAATAAACTCTTTAAGAGTTGATTTCACTCTGTACATTTTGTGGAACAGATTGAGCGATGGGAACTGTGAAAGTGGACCTGAGCATGTTCTCAAAGTAATATTCTGTCTCCATCCGATTTCAGGCCTGGTGTCAGTCCGAAGCCTTTCAACGGCGGTAGCTAAAACCCAAGATCTCCTGACCACATCCGCCTCAAATCCAACAAATTAGATTTGGTAAGTTCTCAAAAAATATTAATAATCACCGGAATACCTCAGCTATGCCCTACCTTGTTTGGGAGTTCATTGCCAGATTGTTGAAAGCCAACATTGGGGGGATTTTATTGTGTAGTGCTCTTCATTCAGCATAATGTGCTGCCAAACTCACCTATCTATCTTCAAAGAAGCCTCAACTACGACCATGTAATCAGTCCATTACCGTGTCAGCTTTATGCTGTGTTGTAATAGTAAGAGTAGTATCTTCAGTATCATTTTTCTCGTTCTGAAAGGGTCCGGTCGGTCACCTTCTAGGTTTAGAGCCTCAGTACTTTAACAGGCTCATCTGCTGTCTGTTCTGGGTCCCACATGGTGGAGTTACCTTCCCAAAGATATCAGAATAGCAGAGTCTCACAGCATCTTAAAACTCACTTCATTAGGCTGAATTTCTCTCCCACACCTACCTAATTTTTTTTATCTGGTACTTGGTGTAACCCTAGACCACTAACCTTTTGTTTGCGTAACACACCCAACAACCATGGGGTGGGTGGAAATCTCCTGATGATAGTGTTCTAGGTTAAGGGATTGAATTTGAATGCTGCTGTAATTGTTTTTCCCGGCAGATTTTTAATTTATGCTTTAAGCAATATAATTATTACCCTGTTTGACGAAATGGATGTTTTCAAATTGTTAACTATTCTCTTATGGCCCTTGCCCCTGTTCTGAAGCTCACCAACTTTCTGTCACACATCATTGTCGTATTCTTTTGTTTTAACGGCTGTGATGGATGACTAAGGGAAACTGGCCTGTGTGTCACCTCGTATTTATGCGACAGGGAAAGAAGATGTCACGGGTGACCATTTCAAGTGTTCTTATTCATTATGTTCAACTTAAAAACATCAAATCTGAATGGGAATATTCTTCAATTTTTTTCTTGAAAGATTTTCTCTGACGATACTCAATGATTGTAAGTAATATATTTTCGTGGAAAAAAAAGATTTTTTTAAGATTTGTTTTTATTCTTACTTTTCTTGAAATACAAGGTTAGAGTATTAAAAATCACATTCTTAATAAACTTTTTTTGCTAATATTTACTAGGGGTGGCAATATTAGTGGACCCTATTCGTGGAGGGCACTGTATGTGGTCATGTTCCTTCATATACTAACCTTTTCCCTCAGTTTAGTTTTTCTGATCAGCTAAGCCACCCGGTGTCAGTAATCTTGGATTAGGATAGTAATGCTGTTAAAGTTTATTAAACTGTTGGAGAAAAGCCTTGCCAGCAGTTCTGTCCTCTCTAATGCTGTAGAATCTTAGTGGCTATTGGCTATCAGTGTTCTGAGAGGTGGTCTGCCCATCTAAACAAACCTTAAGGCTGGGGCTGGCTCATGCGCTTCTTGTGGGTGGAGATTTCTCTGCACGTGTGCAGTTGAAGGATGCTTTTACCCTGATTACGCATGCAAATGAGCTTAGGTGTATTGATCTTATTCGTAGCAGATGAAACCAGGCTGGCTATTTTGTAAAACAAACTCCGTTGAACCCGTTTTGGGAGCCTGCAGTGGCAGTGAACAAAAACAGGCTGAGTCCATTTCTACATTAGCTTATGTGGGTTTAAAGTGGATTCATAAAATCAAAATATCATGGGGAGTATAGCATGTGGTGGGAGAGGCTGTCTCAGCATTTTGCTTTCTTTTAATTCTCCTGTGCATGCTAGCCACTGGCAATGATGTCTTTGTATTCACCTGAACCAGCTTTTTGTCAAACCGGGAATTAAGTTACCATAAAGAAGCGGGTAAAGTAGGCGGCTGCAATGGCCAAATTGCTCGGCTGTGATGTAGAGTGCTGCTGACATGTTTGGGTGCTTATTGAAGGGTCTGATGTTTGTGAAGGACCTTGTTGCCATGGTTTTTCATGTTATCATTTTTTGGGTGTTTATTGAAGGGTCTGATGCCGAGAAGGGCCTTTTGTTGCCATTGTTTTTCATGTTGGCATGTTTTGGGGGTATACTGAAGGTTTTGCTGAGAAGGGCCTTGTTGCTGGCGGCTTTTTCATTTTGACATGTTTTTGGTGTATGCATTGAAGGGTTTGCTGTCGAGAAGGGCCTTGTTGCCATGTTTACACATGCGACATGTTTGGGCGAATGTTGTATGTGACTAGGAGATTGTTGCCGATTACCCATACTGGATCTGTATGTTGTATGGTGTGGTCAGTTTAGGGATACCAGTGCCTAGCTACTTGTTAATAATGCATGCTATGTGTTGCAGGCCCTCTCCTACCTTGGCCTGGATGCCACTGATGAGAAGAGAAGTAATCTCAGGCAGAGCTTAAGGACGGATCCGCAGGGGACTGTGGCATATGGAGGTGAGCGGGCCTGGATTACCCCACTGAAGTACTGCCAGACCCAAATCTGCTGCCCTGTCCCGGCCTGGTCTCTGCTGAACCCCTGTCCCACCCTTTGTGTCTCTGGTGCTATGGTGAGATTATCTGCCCTGAGTTAGCTGTACTGACCTCCCTGTGCGTTTGGGAGGACTTGTAGATGTCTGGGAGATCTTCTGATGAGCTGGAGGAGGCGGGTCTTGCAGACGAGCCCTTCCTGTTCTCCTGTCACGAAGTGGCAAGTTTGATGGACACCTCGGCCTTCCACTCCCCTGTGGGTCTGCTGTGGAAATACACCACAAAATGTTGGGCTATGATGCTTGTAAAAGCTACTGTGCGAAGCTATTAAGCCAACTCTCTGCTACCTCTGCAGTACAGTTAGCAAAGGGTTTGCACTGTTTTAATGGCCTTATGCTGTTCAAAAAAAGGATGGGGGCTACTTTTTAAATGCTGAAGTTTTTTAGTTCCCAATCTGCACTATATATATACTACAGTAACTATCCTGCATGTAGAGGGCCATGGCAAAAAATATTTGCTCCCTCCCCAATTTTCTTTATTACTGCATATTGTAAAAAATGAAAATTTACTCCTGTGTTAGTGTAGTTTTATTTATAATCCTGCCAATGCACAGTTCAATGAACAATTCAGTGTCAGCTTCAGTCTTTGGAGAAGGACCTTATTCAGACAATGTGCTTACGTTATGTTCATGACTGCTCCATTTGGCCCTGCCACAAAAAGCAAATGCATTTGATGATAATTTGCCTGCTCTTATTATCTTTTTTATTCTTTGAAGTGAACTGACAGTGTGTAATCAACTTTATGTATTCTAACTCACAAAAAACCTTGGCTGTGCTCAAATAACTCCTTGAAAATGACCTCTGCACTCACTCTGATTGGTCCATTGTCTCTGCTCCCTTGTGGATTGATTGTGGAACCCTGCAGACCTATGAATCAGAGAGCAGCTACAGCAGTGAAGAAACAGAGCAACTTCAGCCAGAGGTGGCAAATCTGCAGCAGCAAATGAAAGAGTTAAAGGTGAGCAGCTCCACCCACGTTCCCTAATGCATGGCTGCTCTAAAAAACTCAACAGAAATTATTTGATTCTCAAATAATCCATAGATTCGCTCTCATCATAGATGCATGTGTTGAAAGCTAAATGGGCATATTTCCCCATCAGTTTGGTTTTAAATATGAATAATAAATATCACAACAAATAAATATTGAACTTTCTTCAAAGAGCAAAGTTCTGGTTGTCTCATGGAAACATCTGAGATATGCCTTCAGATATTTCAATAAAAAAGTCACATATATTCCAAATATTTGTAGCATTTCTTTCCTTAATGATGTTCCATACATCACAACATTATTTTGAAAGGTATGATGTAAGACTTTTATCAGATTTAGACCGCTTCCTTAAGATAATCATGGAATTCATGCGTATTAAAAAGCCAAAAAAGTGTAATTTGATGTCATTACTTTTTCCAGACAATGCTGCTGGACACTGAGCACCATAAGAACTCACTGGAGGTGGAGCTTCAGAAGACCACCGAGGTAGTGCTCTTTACAAGCAACCTCAAGATATTGCCCCTCACCTGAATACATTAGTCTGAAGTGGAGGATGTTTCAGGAGAAAGCTGCAGTGCATACTGGGGGTATAACTAAATTCTCTTAAGAACGAGGAACCTTCCGTGATTACGGACATAAACGGAAATAGTTTCACTGGAAACTATGACTAGGACAGCCGAATTATCTATTTCACGAAGGAAAGGAGACAATTAGCTCTCTTGTTGCTTTCTTTCAGCAAGGAAATTTGGGACCAACCTAAGAATAAAGGAATCGTAGATTATGGACCACGATCCTCAGCAGCTGTAGTGATTGGATACAGAAGTCTTCGCAGTTTGTTGTTGGATCAGTCGTATCATTAGCAATCACCATTGAGCTCATGATGTATTGAAGGAAAAACAGTCAGTTTTCTCCAACATGTCTCAAGAAAAACTTCAGAATCTCCCCACAACCTTTCTTTAATCTGTGTGGCATTTTCTTTCAAGGTCAAGGAAAAGTAGAAGAAAAAGCCGACGATTTGAGAGAATTTGAATGCACCCTGGGTCTGATTCAGTGTCAGAGACGATATTCGAGACACTGCAGGCGCCACGCGATTGGCCGCAGTGCTTGGTAGGAAATGAATGGAAGCAAATATTTATCCAATGTGAATGGCTGCAGCATGAATTATACTTAGCGCCATTAAAAACACAGCGGTGAGGCATGTTCTGTATTTCTCGCAAATTGAAGAATCAAATGGTTTTTATTGCTTTTCCAGTCAGATATGAATGAAATAAAGAAAAGCGCGTGGATATTGACCACGCCCAAAAAAACAAGTGAAGCATCACTGTACACGTCATAAACAGCTCAATGTTTGTTATTACTGAAGTGCTTGGCGCGTGCACGTGGCGCGCATCAGGATTACAGTACCAAGTGCTTTTCTTTATTTCCTCTCGCATCTCACTGGAAAAGCAATAAAAACCGATTGATTCTTCAATTTGCGACAAATACAGTACATACTTCACCTTTGCGATTTTAACGGCGCGAAGTACACAATGAAAATAAACCCACAAAAAAGTTTTTATCTTATTACTAACCAGAAAAATTGAATGGAAGTCAATTGAGAACTTCATAAAGGGTACAGCTTATTCCTTGATAGCAGCAATTATGAATCTTTTTCCATAATTTTCCATCATCATTATAAACATCTTGCTTGTTAAAATGTATCTTGAATCATTTAGCATTACACCAAAAATGTTTATACAGCTAAAAAGCAATCTTTCGACTGGGCCTACTTCTGTTGCTTAAAAATTATTCAGCAGAAGACCACTGTACACTTAATATTGATGCTATGCGTGCACTTCTGAATGCAATTATGAGGTCAGCCATTGCATGTATCTGCCCCTGCTAACATGCCTTGTACAGTATCTGTGATACTATGCTGCTGTGGAAGCTGGGTCGTATTCAGCCCTGTGCTCTTGGCCTGTGCTTTGCAGAAAGCTTCTGCCACCTTCGCTGAGAACCGAACGCTGAAGGACAAGTTGCAGGTGGCAGAGGCCGGTCACAGGCAGACCACAACCGCAGAGCAGGACTACGAGGAGGTCATCCAGCTCCTGGAGGCCGAGATCCAGGACCTGAAGAGTCAGCTTGCTGGGAAGCAGTCCCAGAACCTGGAGGCCTCGAAGGTCGGAGGGACACGCCTCTCTTCCTCCTTTCAGCTGTGGATCACTCTCTGCTTCATTTGTGTGCTCAGGTGTCCCATCGCCAATATTTATCTCTTGGCTTCTGTCACTTTTCCCCACTCATTCTTAAACCTTTCTTCCTTCCATTGTTGTTGTTCAGCCTAACTGGCAGCGTTGTCGGTCATGCCAGAATGCCATTGCTGTATGCTCAGTTTCCAGAATGGCAGCAAGGCTATAGTGTTTGAAACAGTGTTGGCTTGTGCAGTGTCTGGAATGGCTTTGTTGTTGTAGTTACTGAATGACTGTGTTGTTATAGGAGGATATCACCGAACTCAACAGAAGACTGTGCTTCATTGACTGTCAGCTGAGGAAATCAGAACTTAGCAGGAAACACCTGGAAATGTCAAACAAAAAGCTTCTGGGATTCGCAAAGGTAAAAATAAATTCCAACGGGGCTTGCGGACAAAGGGAAGTACCCAAACTGATATCTCAGCCCAGGCCTCAAATTAAGTTGTTTTTAGGGCAAGGCCACTTGGCCTTTTAAAATTGGGGCATCAGCCACCTAAATGTAGGGCACCAAAGGCCAAAACCAAATTAATCAATTTTGCAAGAAAAATAAGTGATAATGACATTGTATGAGGATAAAACAGTATAAATCAATAATTAGGAACGCATTGAAAATCAATGTTTTTTAAATTGTTGAATTTTTTCTTCAACTTGCAGCAATTTATCGAGTGAACAATCAAGACCAGTACATGACCAATAATAAGAAATGATCATGAAAAAGTGAATGCCTATTGCCGACATTTATATAATTGATATGGCATTGTAAGGATGGCAATATAAATGCAAAAATCCAAAACTTTGCTGACTTCGCAGCATTTATTTTCGCCATCCTTACAGTTTTCACTCAGCTGTGCATCATGCCTAACAGCGCCCTTTAGCCATGACTACATTCAGAATATGGAACGGATTCTCGGGGCTTATTGCTTAATGAGCCTCGACAAACTAACTTACGCAAATCTGTGCCGTTTCACAAGCTACACGAAAGAAACTGTAGCATTAATATTGATATTTTACGTACATTATGTGGAAGAAATCGCTTCAATTTTATAGGGTGCAATGTATAGCTAATAATTCCATCGAAAAATAAATTAGAATGCCGTCGGTTGTACAAATTAGTTCGAGCAACTGTTGCTACCAAAAGGTAAATCAAGTAGAGGTTTAGTTATCAAGCTGAAAGACAGGCCTGTATGGCCTTTTGCTACTGCCCATTTGAAGCTTACTGCTGTGCAGTCTGGCACGACACTGACTGGACGCTCTGCACAAGCTAACGCTGTTAGCATGCTCTCTCCAGCTCGCTCTCAAAGTTTAGTTTCTGTCTAGGAAAGCTATACAACCACTGTTTTCACCCAGCCCAAAAACACATCTATACTTGACACCAACAGTATTTAATTGCTTGAGTGGGCATGTTGTTGGTCGCACAAAGTGCTCAGAAGTCCAGCGCAGCATGATAGCGGGAGCCGCACAGCTCAGTCGCTGTGTCGAAAATTGCCACTTTGGAAGTTTTGGGCACGACGGCCACTTGAAAGAAGGGCAAGCCAAACTGGCCACTTGAGTAGTAGGGCATTATGGCCACACAGGGGAGCAACCACAGCAAGTGCCACTAGGCCGTGGTATAATTCATGCGCTGTTTCAGCCTAACAAAATCTCAGGAAAAATGACGGCCAAATAATCATAATTGTAGTTGAAATCATTAGATGCTGTACAATATACTCATGCCACAATGACAAATCTGTACTTAAACACAGGAAGAGATTTGTTTGGAGAAATTTAGTACCACAGATGATGTTTATGTCCTCCAATTTGTGTTGTCAATTCTGTGCTCTGCTGAATCATTGTTGATGAGAAAAATGACCTCACATTGCTGGACGACTTTGAGGGTCATGTTGAAAGCCTTAGATATTGCTGGCTCTAATCTTAAGTCCATTGGTGCAATCACTGTGGAGGACAGCTCAGTTAAATGACTGGCTTCTTAACCAGTGAAAAAGAGGCGGGCTTGCTCGCTCTGGTTGCTTTCCAAATACAATAGTTATCCTGCTTGCATTTTGAGATTCATTTAAATGTATCAATATGAATTATCATATCCATTTACACTCATTATGTTATTGATACAATGAAACAAACCCATACAAAAAAAAAACTAAGCGTGACATGTGCAGTTCCCGGGTGTTTTATTTGGTTGCTAGTTTCTTATGAGATTTTTCCTTGGGTGTTTAGAGGCGGTTCCTCAAGATCTTAATTGGTGGTTAGACGGTTTGCTGGTGTGTTACTAGGTGGTTGCCATGGTAATGACTGTGGTAGTTAAGGAGTGTGTTATAAGAGGTTGTTAGGGGTTGCTTGGGTCATAGTAGGTAGTTGCCTGAGCGTTGATGGTGGTTGAGGAGGTCATACTTTGTGATTGATTGGCCGTTGTTCTTTTCTGGGGTCTTTTTGGATAGTTGCTGAGGTGTTTTGCAGATGTTAGCTAGGTCTTCCTAGATTGTTGCTGATGCATCTATATTTTTTGCTAGCTTAGAGTACTGTGAGGGTTGTTGCTGGTTTTACTGAATAGCTGCTATGAGCCATTGGGTGTGTAAAGCGATGGTGTTGTCAGTAGGGTATTATTCTGTGGTTGCTAAGATGTCACTAGTTTGTTCATAGTAGCATTCATTAGTAGCATAACTGAGCTGTTACAGTGTGGTTGATGGAGTGTGGTCATTGATTGCTAAGGCACTACTCGGTTGATGCTAAGGCGTTACTCCTTGATAGTTTGGATCATAATGGCCCTCATTTATCAAACGTGCGTACACCAAAAAAATGGGTGTACGCCAAAACTCCCTAAAGGATCGCATTTATCAATCTGAACGTGAAAGCACGGTCCGCAAAATCTCTCATGCTAGGTCTGACCAGGTGTGTCAAAGAGATTTGAAACCAGCGAACAACATGCAAGGAAATGAGTGCAGCTGTCAAATGAGTATTAAACCATATGCAATGTCGACGCTATGTTGTTGTTACTTTATTAGTAAAATCATAAATATTCTAAATAGATACAGCCGTGAAAAGCATTTATTCCCTTCCTGATTAAGCTTACGTTTTTGCATATTTTTCACACTTAAATGTTTCAGATCATCAACCAAATTTTAATATAAGAAAAAGATAACCCAAGAAAATACAAAATGCAGTTTTTAAATGATGATTTCATTTATTAAGGGGAAAAAGCTATCCAAACCTACCTGGTCCTATGTGAAAAGTAATTGCCTCCTTGTTAAATCATGAATTAACCAGATTAACCACATTTTTTGAGTTCAGTTTCACTAGCCACACCCAGGCCTGATTACTGCCAGACCTGTTTAATCAAGAAATCACTTCAATAGAACCTGTCTGACAAAGTGAAGTAGGCTAAAAGATCTCAAAAAGCAACATGACATGCCGCAAACTAAAGAAATTCAAGAACAGATGAGAAACAAAGAAATTGACATCTATCAGTCTGGAAAGGGTTGCAAAGCCACTTCTAAGGCTTTGGGACTCCAGCGAACCACGGTGAGAGCCATTATCCACAAATGGAGAAAATTTGGAACAGTGGTGAACCTTCCCAGGAGTGGCAGGCCTTCCAAAATGACTCAAAGAGCGCATCAACTACTCATCCAGGAGGTCACAAAAAACTCAAAACAACATCTAAAGAACTGCAGGCCTCACTTGCCTCAGTTAAAGTCAGTGTTCATGATTCAACAATAAGACAGAGACTGGGCAAAAATGGCATCCATGGGAGAGTTCCAAGGCAAAAACCACTGCTGACCAAAAAGAACACGAAGGCTCGTCTCACATTTGCCAAAATACATCTTGATGATCCCCAAGACTTTTGGGAAAATATTCTGTGGACTGACGAGACATAAGTTGAACTTTTTGGAAGGTGCAAGGCCCCATTACATCAGGCGTAAAACTAACACAGCATTTCATAAAAAGAACATCATACCAAAAGTCAAACATGGTGGTGGTAGTGTGATGGTTTGGGGCTGCTTTGCTGCTTCAGGACCTGGACGACTTGTCATAATTGATGGAACTATGAAATCTGCTCTCTGGCGGAAAATCCTGAAGAAGAATTTCCAACCCTTAGATTGTGATCTCGAGCTTGAGTGCACTTACTTTGCAGCAGAGCAATGATCTGAAACACAATCAGCAAGCCCACCCTGAATGGCTTAAAAAACAAAATAAAAATTTTGGAGTAGCCTTGTCAAAGTCCAGGCTTAAACTTATTGAGATGCAGTGGCATGACCTTAAACAGGCCGTTCATGCTCAAAACCCTCCACTGTGGCTGAATTAAAATAATTGTGAAAAGAAGAGTGGGCCAAAATTCTTCCACAACAATGTGAAAGACTCATTGCCAGTTATTGCAAACATTTGATTGCAGTTGTTGTCACCGAGGGTGGCACAACCAGTTATTAGGATTTAGGGGGCAATTACTTTTTCACATAGGGCCAGGTAGGTTTGGATAGCTTTTTTTCCTTAATAAATGAACTTATCATTTAAAAACTGCATTTTGTATTTACTCGGGTTGTCTTTGTCTAATATTAAAATTTGTTTGATGATCTGAAATATTTAAGCGTGACCAATATGCAAAAAAAGAAGAAATCAGGAAGGGGGCAAATACTTTTTCACGGCACTGTAAATAGGCTAAATAAATGAATGAATGAATGAATGAATAAATAGGCTAAAATAAATAAATGAATAAATAAATAAGACACCTGTGTTGAGAAATTAATTAAACTTATATTTTGAGACAACCTGCTTGTCAGGCCAGACGGCTGACAATCACAATCATTCTGAAATTTCACCAACCAGCCACCTTTGCTCCCAGTCACTGATTTATTCAAATCAAACTCTTCTGTTCTCAGCTTATTTTCCAGCCACCTTAAGACTCCAACAAAAAGTCTTCCTGGTTTCACTGCATTTCCTGACCCACACCTGCACACCTCACTCACCTGCTCCCAGCCTTTATTTTGGACAAATATGCCCGGAATGACACCCACATTCAGAGAACTACAGGGCTGATCGCTTGAACATCCAATGTTAAGAGCGCATCCGGTTGGCGGCAAAGATATCAATTTGCGCAGCGCAGCATTTCACCGCACAAAGCTCCATGGAATCGGAAAGGGGACAGTTGTAAACAAGCTGAAGGAAGGGTACGCTTTCCACCATTTGGATAACCTTGATTCAACGCTACGACGTTGTAGAGGAAGCAACAAGGTTTATTGGTGCTTGCCACGGCAGTAAAACAAAAGATGACTAGTCTGAAATTCGTATGGAGACCTGGTCTAAGCAAATGGGAAAGAAAAACATTACCGCTGCGCCGGAATTGATATCTTTGCCGCCAACCGGATGCTCTGCTGTGGATGTTCAAGCGATCAACCCTGTAGTTCTCTGAGATGTGGGTGTCATTCCGGGCACTTACCTTGCTCTTTCTCCTGTGCCTGCAGTGGGGAAGCACACTGTAACAATCTGTACTACAAGGATAAAGCAAGGGACACTGAGGATGAAAGTGGTGATGGTCCCAATGACTGTGGTGATGGCAATATGGATCTAATGGAGTAACGATGAAGAACGGAATACTAGTATTCTGTTTGTCCAAAAAACAAATGGTCCAGTATCACAGATCCATGGTGTAAAGCAGTGCCCACAGTCTGTCTCCCACAGTCTGTCCATTTCTTTCAAGAACTGTAGCAAATAAAACTGTGACTCTTGGAGTTGAATATTGCAAACTTGGAGTTGAATATTGTCAAAGGATTCAGCCTATGCCACCCAATACAGACAATTTGTTTCATTCTCAGTAATTTAGATTTTATCCATTTTTGGTATTGGCCCCTAATTTGCATATTAATGCATATGCAAATTGTTTAATCCTTTTGGCAATGGCCTTATCAGAACCAGAGACCCTGAAAACCTAGGGGTAGACACCAATATTGTTCTTGTATCTCTTACAGTAAGGGAGCTAGGGCCAAAAAATGGAATTCTGGTAATGGCCGCCTTAATTTGCATATTACACAAAACGCTCATGGTAGCCAGTGCGGCATCATCCAGATTCTTGATCAGCACCCTTGAAAGATATAAGTACTGCAAAAAAATCTTGGAAGAGACTCCAAAACAAGGTTATCTGCAATTCTGCTGGACTAGGTGGGGTCAATTGCATCTGTAGTTTCTGCGGTGAATTGGGCCTGCAGTTTTTGGTATGAGTAGGTGCTGCAGTTTTTGCCATAGATGGGTTTCCAGTTTTTGCTGTAA
This sequence comes from Gymnothorax javanicus, assembly GCA_029692085.1. Classification (NCBI taxonomy): domain Eukaryota; kingdom Metazoa; phylum Chordata; class Actinopteri; order Anguilliformes; family Muraenidae; genus Gymnothorax; species Gymnothorax javanicus. Next base: position 7,160,712 of record CM056208.1, on the reverse strand, counting down.
GTTAGGTCTGTACTTTTTGAGCTGAGCAGGTGCTGCTTTTTGGGAGTGAGTTTGCGCTGTACTTTTTGGGGAGAGTTGGTGCTGTAGTTTTTGGGGGGAGACAGAGCTGCAGTTTCTGGAGTGAGTTGGTGCTGTAGTTTTTTTTTTTTGTTTTTTTTTTGAAGTGAGTTGATGCTGTATTTGTTGGGTGAAATGGTACGGTAGTTTTTAAGGTGAAGTGGTGCTCTGGTTTTGGGGGTGAGATGGAGCTGAAATTTTTGGTGTGAGTTGACGCTGTACTTTATGAGGTGGGTTTGAGCTGTAGTTTTTGTGGCAAGGTTGTGCTGTGGGTTTTGGGGGTCAGATGTTGATGTAGCTTTTCGGGTTAGAAGGTGCTGTAAATTGTATGGAGAATTTGCGCTGTAGTTTTTGGGGTGATATGGCGTTGTTCTTTTTGGGGAGAGTTGGTGCTGCAGTTTTTTGAAGTGAGTTGATGCTGTATTTGTTGGGTGAAATGGTGCTGTAGTTTTTAAGGTGAAGTGGTGCTCTGGTTTTGGGGGTAAGATGGAGCTGTAGTTTTTGGGGTGAGATGGAGCTGAAATATTTGGGGTGAGTTGCTGCTGTACTTTTTGAGGTGGGTTTGAGCTGTATTTTTTGTGGCAAGGTTGTGCTGTGGGTTTTGGGGTGTTTTGGGGGTCAGATGTTGATGTAGCTTTTCTGGTTAGAAGGTGCTGTAAATTTTACAGAGAATTTGCGCTGTAGTTTTTGGGGTGAGTTGGTGCTGAAGTCCCAGAGGTGAGTTTGGGCAGTAGTTTTTGGGATTGTCTCGGAGATTCTCACCTTCCTCGGAGCTGAGGGAGCACACTTGGTCCACTAGCTCCTTAGCCTCAGCAGCCAGCTTGCCTGCGGAGTCAGGCAGAGGGGGCGGGGTGTCCGGAGCATCTACGGCCGGAGATGAATTGGCACTTGTGAAACCCAGATAATCAGCACATTACCGTTAGCAGAGAACCTCACATCTGTGCTGCAACTGACTATTTTCAGACATTTGCAATTTAGTGAAGAATTGTTCATTATTCATTGTCTGTTAAAGTTTCTGATCAGAAGACTCACTCACCCACTCTCAATCCCAAATAAGCTGGTGGAGGACAATACTCTGTGAACATTCTGCACTCAAAGCAGAAAAAAAAATCAATTAAAAATGTTACAAAAGTAAAATACACATCTATTTCTCATATTCTTCATCCACAATTTTTTATCTCAGATCATCACAGTCCAAATATATTGTTTTCATCATATGAAAGAGATCAAATATAATTAAATGTATCTACTTTGAAGCTGAAACACAGCAGGCTGATGAAGTAACTTTACTATGTAGGGGGCAAATGTCTCAATGTGAATTAATCCTTGCAGTCATGAAGTGTATGTATGATCTTGAGTCATGTTGCACTGATTGTAATATCAGCGCAAATGGATTGTGAGTCAGCCAGTCACGTGGTTGGAATTAACTACACTTGAATTGCTTACATGCTTTGTATAATGCTATTAAACTAATATCTTGGTTTGATGTAATAGCACTTCACCACATTCTCTGATTTCCTGTTATGAATACTTAGCAAACCTATGAACTGATTTGCCGACGCACAGGGGTGGGCAATCTTATTTTTAATCTTTGGGTTTTTATTTCTATCAATTACCCAGACTAATTGAACTAATTGGTTGCATACAAACAGTCTTTGGTGGTCATTAATAATAATTTAAGAAAACGCAGCAGAAAAGTCAGATTCCATGACTAGTTTGGTTAATTAAGATAATTAACAAATTAAAATCCAGAAGTTGGAGTGAAAACCAGGGAAAGAAATGGCTCTCGTTGCCCTCCTCTACCATAGCAACTATATGGGAAGACCCAAACAGCCACATATTGGCCCTCATTTATCAAACTTGCGTAGGATCTGGTGTAGATTCTGGTGTAAATATCAGCTGCTTCCAGGTGTCACGCCTGATTTACTAAAAGTGCACGTCAGCTGATTTCGTAGAGAACTTTATGTGATGATAAATCTATGGTTGGAAACCATCGAATTTATGGACACTTTATAAATCTATGCCCGAGGCATAATCCTGCCCACTTTACGACATGACTCTCTCAAAGACGGCAAAGAAGAAACAACTTCACTGAGGAGGAAGACACGCCTGTTGATAAAAACCTCGTGATTCGCCAATTTGATAAGAAATAAAAAATCGAGTATTCATAATATAAAATATGGCAAAATACAAAATATGATTGGATACACTCTTGGAAGAAAAATAGTCATCCTACCCGAACACAGCTCACCTGCATTCTTACATGCAAAATGAAACTTTTTTTTTTTTTTGCTCTCCTGTAAAGTTTATCATTTTGAAGATACGAGGTTTTATCAGCAGGCCGACGATATAAATTATCACGTCCGAGATGGAGAAAAACAAAATAATTTATTGGAAGTCTTAAGAGGGTATAAAGGGCTCAGAAGGCTGCTGTTTGAACTATTGTCATTATGTAAAATACAGTTGAGGTGGAAAACCGAGGCAGCAGAGGTTTGATTTAATTCATTAATAAATCGGGCGACTATCCCAAGACTTTGGTGTGTCCGGGTTAATAGTACCAGATCACGCCAAAGTGTCCGTCAGGAGAGGCATATATATATATATATATATGATACTGAGCAACAAAAGAAAACGCTAGTTAGCTTAGTTAGTAATTGTACTCTTATGGTTTACAGTCAGCGACCAAGAAAGGTTTGATGAAACGAGGTAAAATGTGCACGCCATTTATTAATAAATTTGATTTTCTAAAATAATTACGCGAAACTTATTTTCCAGTCCGCTTTTAATTACGCTTAACTTATGCTTTTGTTGTTCAGTATATATCTGACTGATGACATCTGGATATACCACACTGCATATCTGCTAAGCCACGATTTCGTTTTTAATCAAATTGATTGTGATTGTCAGTCGCCTGGCCTGATGAAGCAGGTTGCTCAAATATAAGTTTATCAATTTCTCAAACACAGGCGTCTATTTATTTATTCATTTATTTATTTTTTGTTTCATTTATTCATTCATTCATTCATTCATTTATTTATCTATTTATTGGAAAAGCGTGAAAAGTATTGCCCCCCTTCCTGATTTCTTTCTTTTTTTTTTGCATTATTGGTCACGCTTAAATATTTTGATCATCAAAACAAATTCTTAATATTAGACAAAGACAAACCTGCTAAATACAAATGCAGTTTTAAACGATGAGTCTATTTATTAAGGAAAAACATCCCAAACCTACCTGGCCCTATGTAGAAAAGTACCTGCCCCCAAATCCTAATAACTGGTTGTGCCACCTCGGGTGACAAACATCAATCAAATCAACAAGAGGATAACTGGCAATGAGTCTTTCACATTGTTGTGGAAGAATTTTGGCCCACTCTTCTTTCCACAATTATTTTAATTCAGCCACATTGGAGGGGTTTTGAGCATGAACGGCCTGTTTAAGGTCATGCCAGTGCATCTCAATAGGATTTAAGCCTGGACTTTGACAAGGCTTACCTAAAATTTTTTATTTTGTTTTTTTTTTGTCATCTAGAGGTGGACTTGCTGATGTGTTTCCAGATCATTGCTCTGCTGCATAACCCAAGTGCACCTGCTCGAGATCAATCTAAGGGTTGGAAATTCTCCTTCAAGATTTTCTGATAGAGCAGAATTCGTGGCTCCATCAATTATGACAAGTCACCCAGGTCTTGAAGCAGCAGCTCACCCAAACCATCACACTACCACCACCATGTTTGACTTTTGGTATGATGTTCTTTTTATGAAATGCTGTGTTAGTTTTACGCCTGATGTAATGGGATGCACACCTTCCAAAAAGTTCAACTTATGTCTCATCAGTCCACAGAATATTTTCCTCAAAAGTCTTGGGGATCATCAAGATGTATTTTGTATAAATGTGAGACTTAGCCTTCTTTGTTCTTTTGGTCAGCAGTGGTTTCGCCTTTGGAACTCTCCCCATGGATGCCATTTTTTGCCCTGCCCTGGCCCTATTGTTGAATCATGAACATCGACTTTAACTCGAGGCAATTGAGGCCCGTGCTCCTTTAGATGTTGTTTGAGTTTTTGTGACCTCCTGGATGAGCAGTTGATGCGCTTCTTGAGCCAATGGAAGGCCTGCCACTCCTGGGAAGGTCTCCCACTGTTCCAAATTTTCTCCGTAGGTAGATAATGGTTCTTACCGTGTTTCGCTGGAGTCCCAAAGCCCAGGAAATGGCTTTTGCAAACTCCTTTTCCAGACTGATAGATGCCTGAATTCTTTTTTGTTTTCATCTGTTCTTGAATTTCTTTTTATTTTAAAGTGTGCATGTCATGTTGCTTTTTGAGATTTTTTTAGCCTACTTCACTTTGTCAGACAGGTTCTGTTGAAGTGATTTCTTGATTAAACAGGTCTGGCAGTAATCAGGCCTGGGTGTGGCTAGTGAAACTGAACTCAAAAATGTGGTTAATCACAGTTAATTCATGATTTAACAAGGGGGGGGGGGATTACTTTTTCACATAGGACCAGGTAGGTTTGGATATTTTTCCCTTAATAAATGAAATCATCATTTAAAAACTGCATTTTGTATTTTACATTCTTTCTATTAAAATTTGGTTGATGATCTGAAACATTTAAGTGTGAAAAATATGCAAAAACGTAAGCAATCAGGAAGGGGGCAAATACTTTTTCACGGCACTGTATCTATTTAGAATATTTATGATTTTACTAATAAGAGTAACAACAGCATGACGTCCGTATTGCTGCATATGGTTTATTACTCATTTTGACAGCTGCACTCTCATTCCTGCATGTTGTTCGCTGGTTTCAAATCTGCGCACACCTGGTCGACCTAGCATGAGATTATGGACCGCTCGGGCCACGCTCAGATTGATAAATGCCGATCCTTGCGGGAGTTTTACGTGATAACCATTTTTTTGGTGCACGACGCTTGATAAAATGAGGCCATTATGATCCAAACTATCAAGGAGTAACGCCAGCATCAACCGAAAGTAGTGCCTTAGCAATCAATGACCACACTCCATCAACCACACTGTAACAGCTCAGTTATGCTACTAATGAATGCTACTATGAACAAACTAGTGACATCTTAGCAACCACAGAATAATACCCTACTGACAACACCATCGCTACACCCAATGGCTCCGTAGCAGCTATTCAGTAAGACAAAAGCAACATCCCAACAACCCTCACCAGTACTCTAGTAACAAAATATAGATGCATCAGCAACTATCCAAAAAGACCCCAGAAAAGAACAACGGCCAATCAATCACAAAGTATGACCTCCTCAACCACCATCAACGCTCAGGCAACTACCTACTATGACCCAAGCAACCCCCTAGCAACCTCTTATAACACCATAGCTACCACAGTCATTACCATGGCAACCACCTAGTAACACACCAGCAAACCGCCTAACCACCAATTAAGATCTTGGAGGAACCGCCTAAAACACTCAAGGAAAAATCTCATAAGAAAACTAGCAAATCAAATAAAAACACCCGAACTGCTGCATGTCACGCTTAGTTTTTTTTTTTTTTTTTTTTGTATGGGTTTGTTTCATTTGTATCAGCTAACATAATGGTATAAATGGATATGATAATTCATATTGATACATTTAAATGAATCTCAAAATGCAAGCAGGATAACTATTGTATTTGGAAAGTAAACTGAGCGAGCAAGCTCCGCCTTTTTTCACTGGTTACAGCCAGGCCTACTTAAATTGAGCTGTCCTCCACAGTGATTGCACCAATGGACTTAAGTGATTTAGAGCCAAGCAATATTCAAGGCTTTTCAACATGACCCCAAAGTTGTCCAGCAATGAGGTCATTTTTCTCATCAACAATGATTCAGCAGAGCCAGAATTGACAACACAAATTGAGGACATAAACATCATCTGTGGTACTAATTTCTCCAAACAAATCTCTCCTGTGTTTAAGTACACAGATTATTGTGGCGCTATATATTGTACAGCATCTAATGATTTCAACTATAATTATGGATTATTTTACCGCTATTTTTTCCTGAGAGTTTGTTAGGCTGAAACAGCGCGATGAATTATACTCACGCCTAGTGGCACTTTGGTTGTGGTTGCTCCCTGTGTGGGCCATACCGCCCTACTACCTGGGGCGGCCAGGCTTGGCTTGCCCTTCTTTCTTAAGTGGCCGTCGTGCTCCAAAAACTACCCAAAGTGGCACTTCGCATTATTGAAACATTGAGCTTGCGCGGCTCCCGCTATCATGCTGCGCTGGACTTCTGAGCACTTTGTGCGACCAACAACATGCCCACTCACTGAGGTTGGTGTCCAACAACCATACATCCTTCCGGTTTGAGGAAAATCAGCTCAGCTGTTTTAAGCACAAGCAATTAAATACTGTTGGTGTGAAGTAGATGTGTTTTTGGGCTAGGTGAAAACGGTGGTTGTATAACTTTCCTTGACAGAAACCAAACTTTGAGAGTGAGCTGGAGAGAGCATTCGCTAACAACGTTAGCCTGTGCAGTGCATCCAGTGCGGGCATTAACAAAGGCCATCGAAACCTCATCTTTCAATGCTTGATAACCTAAACCTCTCGCAGTTTACTTTTCCCGGTAGCAACAGTTGCTCAGACTAATTTGTAGAACCGACGGCATTCTAATTTATTTTCGATAGAATTGTTATACATTGCACCATAAAATTGAAGCGTTTTCTTCCACACATAAATGACCACGTAAAATATCAATGTGTCTTTATAATTTCTGCGCTGTAGCTTGTGAAACAGCACAGATTTGGCGGTTGTTTGTAGAGGCCTATTACAAATGGCCCGAGAATCCGTCCATATTCTGAATGTAGTCATGGCTAAAGGGCATTGTTAGGCATGATGCACAGCTGAGTGAAAACTGTAAGGATGGCGAAAATAAATGCCGCGAAGTCAACGAAAGTTTTGGATTTTTGCATTTATATTGCCATCCTTACAAATTCTGCCATATCAGTTATATAAATGTTGGCAATAGGCATTCACTTTTTCATGATCATTTCTTATTATTAGTCATTTATTGGTCTTGATTGTTCACTCGATAAATTGCTGCAAGTTGAAGAAAAAATTCAACAATTTAAAAAACATTGATTTTCAATGCGCTCCTAATTATTGATTTATACTGTTTTATCTTCATACAATGTCATTATCACTTATTTTTCTTGCAAAATTTATTAATTTGGTTTTGGCCTTTGGTGTCCTACATTTTGGCCTTGATGCCCCAATTTTAAAAGGCCAAGTGGCCTTGCCCTAAAAATAACTTAATTTGAGGCCTGGGCTGAGATATCAGTTTGGGTACTTCCCTTTGTCCGCAAGCCCCTGGAATTTATTTTACCTTAAGTAATCCTGTAAAGCTTTTTGTTTGACATCAGGTGTTTCCCTGCTAAGTTCTGATTTCCTCAGCTGACAGTCAATGAAGCACAGTCTTCTGTTGAGTTCGGTGATATCCTCCTATAACAACACAGTCATTCAGTAACTACAACAACAAAGCCATTCAGACACTGCACAATGACACTGCTGTTCAAACACTATAATAACACTGCCATTCACAAACTGAACGCCAGCAATGACATTCTGGCATGACACGACAACGCTGCCAGTTAGACGCTGAACAACAACAATAGGAAGGAAGAGAAAGGTTTATTAAGAATGAGTGGGAAAGAGTGACAGAAGCCAAGAGATAAATATTGGCGATGCAGGACACTGAGCTGAAATGTGAAGCAGAGAGAGGGAGCGATCCACAGCTGAAAGGAGGAAGAGAGGCGTGTCCCTCCGACCTTCGAGGCTCCAGGTTCTGGGACTGCTCTCAAGCTGACTTTCAGGTCCTGTGGATCTCGCCTCCCAGGGAGCTGGATGACCTCCTCGTAGTCCTGCTCTGGCGTTGTGGTCTGCCCAGACCGCCTCACTTGCAACTTGTCCTTCAGCTGCTCGGGTTCTCAGCGAAGGTGGCAGAAGCTTTCTGCAAAGCACAGGCCAAGAGCACAGGGCTGAATACGACCCAGCTTCCACAGCAGCATAGTATCACAGATACTGTACAAGGCATGTTAGCAGGGCAGATACATGCAATGGCTGAATTTCTTACACTGTATCTAGAAGTGCACGATAGTACTAATATAAGTGGTACAGTGGTCTTCAGTAAATAATTTTTAAGCAACAGAAGTAGGCCCAGTCGAAAGATTGCTTTTTAGCTGTATAAACATTTTTGGTGTAATGCTAAATGATTCAAGATACATTTTAACAAGCAAGATGTTTTATAATGATGATGGAAAATTATGGGGAAAAGATTCATAATTGCTGCTATCAAGGAATAAGCTGTACCCTTTATGAAGTTCTCAATTGACTTCCATTCAATTTTTCTGGTTAGTAATAAGATAAAAAACTTTTTTTCGGGAAGATTATTGTGTACTTAGCGCCACTAAAAATGCACCGGTGAAGTATGTACTGTATTTGTCGCAAATTGAAGAATCAATCGGTTTTTATTGCTTTTCCAGTGAGATGAGTAGAAATAAAGAAAAGCACATGGTATTGTAATCTTGACGCGCGACGTACGCACGCCGCCAAGCACTTCAGTAATAACAAACATTGAGCTGTTTATGACGTAAGTACAGTGATGTTTCACTTCAGTTTTTTGGGTTGGGTCAATATCCACGCTACTTTTCTTTTATTTCATTCATTCGACTGAAAAGCAATAAAACCATTTGATTCTTCAATTTATGAAATACAGAACATGCCTCACCGCTGTGTTTTTAATGGCGCTAAGTATAATTCATGCTGCAGCCATTCACATTGGATGAAATATTTGCTTCCATTCATTCCTATCAAGCACTGCGGCCAATGTTAGCGCCTGCAGTGTCTCGAATATCGTCTCTGACACTGAATCAGACCCAGGGTGCATCCAAATTCTCTCAAATAGTCGGCTTTTTCTGCTACTTTTTCTTGACCTTGAAAGAAAATGCCACAGACAAAGAAAGGTTGGGGAGATTCTGGAAGTTTTTCTTGAGATATGCTGGAGAAAACTGACTGTTTTTCCCTTCAATACACTGGGCGGTTTCCCAATTGCATTAAGTAATGATAATAATGATCCAAACAACAAACTGCTAAGACTTCTGTATCCAATCTACTACAGCTGCTAAGAGGATCATATCCAACTATCTTATTCTTAGGTTGGTCCTAAATTTCCTTGCTGAGTGCCAAACAAGAGAGCTAATTGTCTCTCTTTCCTTCGTGAAATAGATAATTGCTGTTCTAGTCATAGTTTGCGAAACTATTTCCGCTATGTCCGTAATCACGAATGCTCGCCTAAGAGAATTTAGTTATACCCTGCATGCACTGCAGCTTTCTCCTGAAACATCCTCCACTTCAGACTAATGTATTCAGGTGAGGGGCAATATCTTGAGGTTGCTTGTAAAGAGCACTACCTCAGTGGTCTTCTGAAGCTCCACCTCCAGTGCTCTATGGTGCCTAGTGTCCAGCAGCATTGTCTGAAAAAGTAATGACATCAAATTTTTGCACTTTTTGGCTTTTTAATACTACGAAATTCTATGATTATCTTAAGGAAGCGGTTCAAATCTGATAAAAAGTCTACATCACCTTTCAAAAATAATGTGTTGTGATGTATGGAACATCATTAAGGAAAGAAATGCTACAAATATTTGGAATATATGTGACTTTTTCATTGAAATATCTGAAGGCATATCTCAGATGTTTCCATGAGACAGCCAAGAACTGCTCTTTGAAGAGAGTTCAATATTTATTTGTTGTGATATTTATTATTCATATTTAAAACCAAACTGATGGAAATATGCCCATTTAGCTTTCAACACAAATGCATCTATGATAAAAGGCAGATCTATGGATTATTTGAGAATCAAATAATTTCTGTTGGGTTTTTGAAGCAGCCATGCATTGGGAGCATGCAGGTGACTGCTCACCTTTAACTCTTTCATTTGCTGCTGCAGATTTGCCACCTCTGGCTGAAGTTGCTCTGTTTCTTCACTGCTGTAGCTGCTCTCTGATTCATAGGTCTGCAGGGGTCCACAATCAATCCACAGGGAGCAGAGACAATGGACCAATCAAGAGTGAGTGCAGGAGTCATTTTCAAGGAGTTAAGACTATTTGAGCACAGCCAAGGTTTTTGTGAGTTGCGGATACATAAAGTTGATTACACACCATCAGTTCACTTCAAAGAATAAAAAAAAAAAAGATAATAAGAGCAGGCAAATTATCATCAAATGCATTTGCTTTTTGCGGCAGGGCCAAATGGAGCAGTCATGAACATAACGTAAGCACATTGTCTGAATAAGGTCACTTCTCAAAGACCCTGACTGACACTGAATTATTGTTCATTGAACTGTACATTGGCAGTTATAAAATAAAACTACATAACTTACAGGGTAAATTTTCATTTTTACAATATGCAGTAATAAAGAAAATTGGGGAGGGAGCAAATATTTTTTTCCATGGCCCTCTACATGCAGGATAGTTACTGTAGTATATATATAGTGCAGATTGGGAACTAAAAAACTTCAGCATTTAAAAAGTAGCCCCCATCCTTTTTTTGAACAGCATAAAACCCCATTAAAGGCACAGTGCAAACCCCTTTGCTAACTGTACTGCAGAGGTAGCAGAGAGTTGGCTTAATAGCTTAGCACAGTAGCTTTTACAAGCATCATAGCCCAACATTTTGTGGTGTATTTCCACAGCAGACTCCACAGGGGAGTGGAAGGCCGAGAAGACAAACTTGCCACTTCGTGACAGGAGAACAGGAAGGGCTCGTCTGCAAGACCCGCCTCCTCCAGCTCATCAGAGAAGATCTCCCGGGCAGCATCTACAAAGTCTATCCCAAACGCACAGGGAGGTCAGTACAGCTAACTCAGGGGCAGATAATCTCACCCACAATGCACCAGAGACACAAAGGGTGGGACAGTGGTTCAGCAGAGACCAGGCCGGGACAGGGCAGCAGACGGGTCTGGCAGTACCAGTGGGTAATCCAGGCCCGCCACCTCCATATGCCACACAGTCCCCGCGGATCCGCCCCAAGCTCTGCCTGAGATTACTTCTCTTCTCATCAGTGGCATCCAGGCCAAGGTAGGAGAGGGCCTGCAGCACACAGCATGCATTATTAACAGGGGTAACTAGGGCACTGGTATCCCCTAAACTGACCACACCCATACAACATACAGATCAGTATGGGTAATCGTGGCAACAACACTCATCTCCTGATCACACCCATACAACATTCGCCCAAACATGTCAGCATGTGTAAACATGGCAACAAGGCCCTTCTCAGCAAACCCTTCCAGTATACACCAAAACATGTCAAAATGAAAAACCATGGCAACAAGGCCCTTCTCAGCAGCAAACCCTTCCAGTATACCCCAAAACATGCCAACATGAAAAACAATGGCAACAAGGCCCTTCTCGCATCAAACCCTTCCAATAAACACCCAAAAATGATAACATGAAAAACCATGGCAACAAGGTCCTTCTCGGCATCAGACCCTTCCAATAAGCACCCAAACATGTCAGCAACACTCCTCATCACAGCCGAGCAATTTTGGCCATTTGCAACCCCGCCTACTTTACCCGCTTCTTTATGGTAACTTAATTCCGGTTTGACAAAAGCTGGTTCAGGTGAATACAAAGACACTATTGCTAGTGGCGAAGAAGTACAGGAGAATTAAAAGAAAGCAAAATGCTGAGACAGCCTCTCCCACCACATGCTATACTCCCCATGATATTTTGATTTTATGAATCCACTTTAAACCCACCAAGCTAGTAGCGAGAAATGAAGGACTCAGCCTGTTTTTGTTCACTGCCACTGCACGACTCCAAACTGAGTCACGCGCTGTAACGGAGGTTTGTTTACAAAATAGCCAGCTACCTGAGTTCCCTACATCTGCTACGAATAAGATCAATACACCTAAGCTCATTTGCATGCGTAATCAGGGTAAAAGCATCCCTTCAACTGCACACGTGCAGAGAAATCTCCACCCACAAGAAGCGCATGAGCCAATGACCTTAAGGTTTGTTTTAGATGGGCAGGCCACCTCTCTCAGAGACACTGATGACAGCCACTAAGATTCTACAGCATTGGAGAGGACAGAACTGCTGGCAAGGCTTTTCTCCAACAGTTTAATAAACTTTAACAGCATTACTATCCTAATCCAAGATTACTGACACCGGGTGCTTTAATGATCAGGCAAAAACTAAACTGAGGGAAAAGGTTAGTATATGAAGGAACATACTGAAGCATACAGTGCTCCTCCTAATAGGGTCCACTAACATTGCTGCCCTTAGTAAACATTAGCAAAAAAAGCTTATGAGGAATGTGATTTTTAATACTCTAACCTTGCATTTCAAGAAAAGTAAGAATAAAAACAAATCTTAAAAAATCTTTTTTTCCCCGAAAATATGTGCCACAATCATTGGTATCGTAAGAAAATCTTTCAAGAAAAATTAAAGAATATTCCCATTCAGATTTGATGTTTTTAAGTTGAACATAATGAATAAGAACACTTGAAATGGTCACCCGTGACATCTTTCCCCTGTCGACAAATACGAGGCATTACTACAGGCTAGTTTCCCCTTAGCTAGTCATCCATCACAGCCAAGTAAAAACAAAAGAATACGCATAATGATGTGTGACAGAAAGTTGTGAGCTTGTGAACAGGGGCAAGGGCCATAAGAGAATAGTTAACAATTTGAAAAACATCCATTGGCCAAACAGGGTAATAATTATATTGCTTAAAGCATAAATTAAAAAATCTGCCGAAAATAACACAGCAGCATTCAACCAATGCCTTAACTCCCCAGAACACTATCATCAGGAGATTTCCACCCACCCCATGGTTGTAGGGGTGTGCTACGCAAACAAAAGGTTAGTAGGTCTAGGTTGACCCAAGTACCAGATAAAAAAAAATTAGGTAGGTGTGGGAGAGAAATTCAGCCTAATGAAGTGAGTTTTAAGATGCTGGGGAGATTTCAAGGTTCTGATATCTTTGGGAAGGTAACTCCACCATGTGGGACCCAGAACAGACAGCAGATGAGCCTGGTTAAAGTACTGAGGCTCTAAACCTAGAAGGCTGCATCGAATCGACCCTTTTCAGAACGAGAAAATGATAATTGAAGATATGCTACTTCCATTATTACAAAACAGCATAAAGCTGACACGGTAATGGACTGATTACATGGTCGTAGTTGAGGCTTCTTTGAAGATAGATAGGTGAGTTTGGCAGCACATTATGCTGAATGAAGAGCACTACACAATAAAATCCCCCCAATGTTGGCTTTCAAATAATCTGGCAATGAACTCTCAAACAAGGTGGCATAGCTGAGGTATTCCTGTGATTATTAATATTTTTTGAGAACTTACCAAATCTAATTTGTTGGATTTGAGGCGGATGTGAGGGTCCAGGGAGATCTTGGGTTTAGCTGCCGCCGTTGGCTTCGGACTGACACCAGGCCCTGGGAAATCGGATGGGACAGAATATTACTTTGAGAGCATGTTCAGGTCCACTTTCACAGTTCCCATCACTCAATCTGTTCCACAAAATGTACAGAGTGAAATCAACTCTTAAAGAGTTTATTTGGTTCCACACTGGCAAAAGTGGACTCCTGGGCCAGACTCAGAGTTCATCTGACTCCGGTAGAGCCAATTTAACTTTGAAAGTTTTGCTGTGTGGGAGAATTAATTCTTTCCGGGAGTAAAGATTTGGAGGACGTGAAAACAAAATGAGCGTAACTAGTTCAGGCAGGAAACTCGAGAAGAGCTACATTGGCTGACAGCAGCCTGGTAAGCTACCAGCCATGCCAGCATCAGCAGGCACACAACAATTGGAAAATGACAGCACATGAGGTAATGCAGCGTCTATTTGAAAGACGCTGCTTCACTCACTTGCTGCTGTTTCTGGTAATGACTTCATGCTATGCAACACGCTTCTTGGTTCCAGCTAGTTCTCCACCCCAGCCTCCACCTGTTTGTTCCTGCTCACACAAGGGATTTCGATTTCTGTTCATGACCATGTTTGTATGTTTGCTGTGCCTATAGGCACATGCTGCTGTACCTCCAGAGCAGAACCACCGCCAAAATACAATGTAATGCTTATACCCATGAATAAATTGTTCTATTTTATTGAAACATGAGTTTTCCTGACTGAAATGAAGTAAATTGATGCTCTGCAAGGGAGGATGGATGTAAAACAGGTAACAATGGAACTGAATGGTCAGAGCAACCTACACAGGAAGTGTTGCATGAATGGATCCTCCAATCGATCTGAAAGTGTTTTTTCAATAAGATTGTTCAATCAGAAACCTTCCTAGTTTCAGGTTACCAGAGTGCCTTTCAGCTGGCCAATGGCCACTTAAACTTAACAAGTTTCAAATAAAGGCAGCAATACTTCTCTGGGGGAGCAGCTTCAGCATGACACGTTAACCAGTGAGGTATGAAACAGCAAACAATTTAGATTATTTCTAATAGCTGCACCGCTCTATTCACTTATTCAGTAGTTCACTCTGCAAACTGCTGCAAGTTGCACCTCCAAACCATGCTCACAAGTTATACATATACTGTGTGGGCCACGCTGGTCAGGCCCAGCTCACTGGTCTGCTGGAGACCTGGATCGCACTTCCTCATTATAATAATTACCCATCTATTGCTAATTCTAATTTGAGTAGTAGTAGAGTATAACAACCGAGCCTCAGTCAGAATCTTTTGTGAAGTCTCGCAGTGCCACGCTCTAACGGTTGTTGTTAGTACAAACCCCAATTCCAATGAAGTTGGGACGTTGTGTAAAACGTGAATAAAAACAGAATACAATGATTTGCAAAACCTTTTCAACCTATATTCAAATGAGTACACTACAAAGACAAGATATTTAATGTTCAAACTGATGAACTTTATTGTTTTTTTGGAATATTCACTCATTTTGAATGTGATGTCTGCAATGCACTCCAATGAAGTTGGAACAGATGCATGTTTACCACTGTGTCTCCTTTTAATAACACCCTGTAGCCATTTTGGAACTGAGGGCACTAATTGTTTGAGTTTAAAGGTGGAATTTATTCCCATTCTTGCCTGATATTGGACTTCAGTTGCTCAACAGTCCGGGTCTCCTCCGTTGTCGAGTTTATAATTTGATTAAAGTGCCACACCTTTCACTGAGACAGATCTGACTGCAGGCAGGCCAGTCTATTACCCGTTCTCTTTCCACACTGTTGTAACAGGTGCAGAATGCGGCTTGGCATTGTCTTGCTGAAATAACCAGGGACGTCCCTGAAAAAGACATTGCTTGGATGGCAGCATATGTTGCTCCAAAACCTGTATGTACCTGTCAGCATTAACTGTGCTTTCATAGACACATCCTAACACATCCTCATACCTTCACAGATGTGGCTTTGAACGTAAAGCAGCGCTGATAACAATCTGATGGTCCTTTTCTCTTAGCCCGGCGCGATTATGACATCCATGACTTGCAAAAAACAGCTTGCAATGTGGACTCGCCACCACAGCACACACTTTCCCACTTTGCCTCAGTCCATATCAGATGAGCTCGGCCCAGAGAAGCCGCAGCTGCTTTCTGTGTTGTTGATATGGCTTTGTATTGTAGTTTTAACTCTCTCGCACTTGTAGATGTAGCGTATAGACTATGTCAGAATCTCGGACAAATGGTTTTCAAATTATGTTTGGTAATTTAACCTGTTCACCTGTGAATGTTCCAACAGGTGTTTTTTGAGCATTCCTCAACTTTCCCAGTCTTTTGTTGCCCCTGTCCCAGCTTTTTTGGAACGTGTTGCAGGCATCAAATTCAAAATGAGAGAATATTTCAAAACAATGAAGTCTATCAGTCGGAACATTAAATATCTTGTCTTTGTAGTGTACTCGATTGAATATACAGTACCAGTCAAAAGTTTGGACATACTCACATATTTCTTACAATATATGTTAAACAAAGAAATAAGCAGACTTTGTTTCGCGAACAAAGATCTAATTCTTAAATCCATCAAACTAACCACCCTTTTGTCATATATGCAGAGCATTCTCAAAAATTTTTTTATGTATTTTTTTTTTTTTAACATGTGGGCAGGCATAGACGATAGTGAAATTTGCAGCCGCCCGCCGTCTAACTTCCCAAAGCACGGCTGCACTTGAGGTGGCTTTTTCGCCCGATAAGTCCCAAAACCACTTGACTTTAATTCGGCTGTTGGAAAAACAGAAGGAGCTTGTCTGTTTACTTTCCAAAATATGGCTTTTGAGAATTCCAAAAATTTTGGACACTTTTTATTTTAGAATGTTCTACGAGGTGAGGTCACCATGTGTCTCCACAGAGTGAGGTTAGAATGTGTTCTACAAGGTGAGGCAAGCATGTATTCTACAGAGTAAGGTTTGCATGCGTTCAACAGATTGAGGTCACCACAATTTTAATCATTTTTCTTAACATTTTTTCTTAATTTCAAATCTTAATTTTCTTAATTTGTTACCAACACAACAAATTGGAAATGGCATGGAGAGGTGAAATCTCCTTTAAGCAAACACACTGAATCAAAACTCCCACAAAAACACCATTACATCATGGTTTCAATTCTGTTTTTTAATATGAAAAATGTAATATTTGATATTTGCGCTTGAGAAGTGCATGAAGATTACCTGGAGCATGGATATCTGGCGGACGTAAGTCCGGAGAGGACGACGACAGTGAGACTGCTTTCTCTTGTATCTATGCACAAGAGACAGAGGATCTTACACAATGCAAAAACAAATAACTTCCTGTAGCTTGAAAAATTTACCTGTATGGCCCTTTTTACAGAAGGCCGCAACGATAAACAATTCAAAGTAACAAAAAGCAGAGAAGGGCCAACAACAGCCCAATTTAGGAGGTAAAACAATACAGAAAAATAATAATTTTTTCCATTTAAAGTTTTTTGCATGACGAGGATATGGTAAAATGGAAATATGTAAAACCAAGGACAGAGATATTAACAGCTAATACTGCATTGCAGTCTTGTTGAGAACCATTGCAAAGTGGTGAAGTGAGGGTTCCACACCTCAGGAGGCTGGAAGGCACTCTGGAGGCGGCTGGAGCAGTACCTCGCTGCTCAATCTATGGAATCTCATTGGTGTAACGAGGTGCTACAGAAAGGGGCTTTTCCAGGAATGAATGCGATTCTCGCCATCCCTCTGACTGAAGGACAAGCATTACCCAGAAGGACACAAATTTGTGTTTACCGAGGATATGAGCTACAGGGCCTTGAAAGTGCAAATTACCTAATAGCTTAAACTATGAACTTTCAGTTTCTAGCATATTTCCAAATGGAAAAATATTAAATGGGTTTTCACATAATAGTCTCACATGAGTCTCCATCACAGTCTTTGAAAGTTGGCCATTAATAATTGGACACATTTATCTGCACACATTTCCCTTTTACAATCCACAGGGTCCACTGAATTCAGTTGTTTCTTTCCAAGTGTGACACTAGCAATAAGCTAGCACTGCTGCTGTCACCCAACTGGTTCAGCAACGAGGCTTCTTCATTGCAACAGGGACCAGTAGCAAGAAAAGACTGTGAGGAAACTGCTTGAATAACTTCAGGGTATTACAAAAAAGAACATGAAGATTAATGTCAATAAAGATAACTAAGGTGGTATTTACAACTGTCAATCTATCCTTTTTCCACCACTTATCTGGGACCAAGTTGTAGAGGTAGTAGACTCCAAAAAGTGGGCCCAGCTGTTCATCACCCCAGCTTCTCTCCCTCCAACCTTCCTGAGGGATCCTGAGCCATTCCCAGGCCAGCCAGGAGATATAACTCAGGCGCAGTCCAGGGCTGCCTCACAGCCTCCCTCCCAGTTGATGTGGCCCAGAAAACCTCAAACAAGAGGTGTCTAGGAGGCAACCTAATTAACTGTCTGAACCACCGCAGCTGACCCACCCTGTCGATGAGCCCATCCACCCTGCAGAGAAAACTCATTTCAACTGCTAGTATTTGCAATCATCACTGTCTTTTCGGTCACTACCAAAAGCTTGTGACCACAGGTGAGGGTTGGAACATGGATTGATCGTGAGCAAGTCAGGAGCTTTCTCCATTTGGCTCAGCTCCCTTCACCAAGGACCGGAGCAGGACGCCTCAAGATCACTGCATGTGTTGCACCAATCCGCCTGTCAATGTCCCACTCCATCCTACCCTAACTCGTGACCAAGACCCCAAGATACCTGAAAAGGGTCCTCCATTAGGGAAGCAAATTACCCACCACATGGAGGGGACAATCCACCTCTTTCCAGCAGAGAACCACTGCTTCACATTTGGAGGTGCTGAGCCTTATCCCAACAGGTTCACACTCTGTGCGTGCTGGAGGTCATTGCTCCATTAGGCAAACAGGTCCACACCATCTCCATAAAGCTAAAATTCAATGCTGAGCTCACCAAACTGGACATTCTCCAAGGCTAGGCTGCACCTTGATGTCCTTTCTATGAAAATTATGAACAAAATAGGTGACAAGACACACCCTTGGCAGAGTGCAACACCAATTGGAAACGAGTCAGACTTAGTGCCAAGAATGTGGACACAACTCTCACTGTTGTCGAACAGGGACTATATGGCTTGTGCCAACGACCTCGGAACCCAAAACTCCCACAGAACCCCCCACAAGATACCTCACGGGATGCGGTCATAAGCCTTCTCCAAATTGACAAAACGCACGTAAACTAGATGGGCAACCCCACAACCCCCAAAGTTTCTGTGCAAGAGTGAAAAAGTTGATTCGTTGCTCGCTGGCTGGGATGTGACCCAGACTGCCCTCCCGGACGAGGTCCCAATCAGATAAGTTCCCTTTTTCAGCATCCAGGTGTGTAAGCATTTCCTGAGACACTGAGCAATGGGATCATCCTATAGATAGATCACACAAAATATACTCCCTCTGGTCCCGTTTTTAGAAAATGGGGACCACTGCCCCGGTCTGTCAGTGCAAGGGCACTGTACCCAACATCCATGCAATGCTTAACAGGCATGTCAGCTACAATAGCAGCCAAACAACATTCTTGATCGCTTCAGGGCTAATCTTGCCGATCCCCAGGGACTTGGTTGATGCAGAGATTTTCACCTAAGTGATCGCCACTAGGAGATTGGGGGATCCTGGCCCCCAGAGTCCCTATTCCCGCCTCCTCTAAAATGGTGCTTCCATCCACCCCAGGAGTTCCTCAAAGTGCTCCTTCCACCGCCAGACAGTATCCCCAGTCGAGGTCAGCAGTTCCCCACCCCTGCTAAAAATAGCCTGGGCGAAGCCCTGCCTCCCCCTCCTGAGTCGTATGATGGTTTGCCAGATCCCCTTTGAGGCCACACGAAAGTCCTTTTCCATGACCTCCCCAACCTCCTCCAAAACTCGAGTTTTTACCTCTGCAGCCACAGTGGCTGCAGTCCTTCTGGCCCTGAGTCAGGAGAGCCAACCAACAACGATGGTGCAAAGTAGATAAATGAGCAGCCAATTGATAACAGCCATCAGTAACAGAGTCGAAAAATCCAGCTCTGTATGTTGCTAACCACTTAGCTTCTGTAGCATTTTGCTTTTAACATTACAAAGCTATTTTTTAGATGCTGCCAACTGCACAAATAGCAGTATTCTTTTTGTGTAGAAAATATCAAATGCCGCTGTCAAGGATTTAGGAAACTTAATTTCTTCTACAGACCACCAGATATTTTGAATCAAAGTTTTAGAATGCTGATGCACCCAAAAGGAAGTGATTACAGGCTCTCCAGAAGCCCACACATGCTGTGCTTTCTTCAATTTGTGGAAATCACTGCATAATTACTTCCTGTGAACTGAGCAGACTGCACCTGCATTTGACATTGTTGATTAGGCCTGGCCTTCATGTGTTACTCCTATGAGGGACTCCTTGTTGATGGCAATAAGCTGATCTCCTGTCTCAGTCCGTCCATCCTGCATACAAGTGGCAGAAGCTATGAACGGAAGGTGTGTGTACCTGTATGTGTGTGTGAGACTGAGCATTTATGTGTTATGTGCGCTTGTGTGTGTGTGTGTGTGTGTGTGTGTGTATGAGGTCAGTGTGCATGTGACCGTTTGGGTGTTACTCTGTGAGATGAGTGATAGTGGACATACAGTACCTGTCAAGTTTGGACACACCCACATCTTTCTTACAATACATGTTAATAAAGCAATAAGCAGCCTTTATTTTGCAAAATATATATATAATTCTTAAATCCATCAAACTAACCACCAAATGTTGTCATATTTGCAGAGCATTCTCACATTTTTTTTTTTAAACAAGGGCAGTCATATGACCATAATGAATTTGCAAATGCACGGCTGTCTAACTTCCCAAAGACGTATGCACTTTGAGGTGGCTTTCTTTCCATCAACTCACTAACAAGTCCCAAAACCGCTTGATTTTAATTCTGCTGTTGGAAAATAGAAGGAGTTTATTTGTCTGTTTACTTCGCAAAAAAATGGCTTCTGAGAGAATTCCAAAATTATGGACACCATTCAAACAAGTCAGTTATTCTCTTTTCACTTCCGACTGTTTACCTTTTACAAGATTCCATTTGAGATTATATAGAGAAGGTAAGTTAAATTTCTCTAAAAACAGAGTGCTGTGACATTAGCAAAGTGTGTCCAAACTTTTGACAGGTACTGTATATGTGAGTCTGGGTGCATGTGCACATGCATGTGAGAGTGACTGTGTGTCTGCATATGAGGGTCTGATTGCACCTGCATGCCGTTACGTGTGTATGTCTCTCACCCTGTGGCAGTCTCCTCCTGACCGAACTTCCTGGATGAAGACAGCAGGTCCATCCGCTCGGTTCGAGCCCCCTCCAACAGTGATGCCCAGCTGGCCGGAGTGAGCCACTGAGATGAGCTGAATCACCCCCTCCCCTGGGTGACTGATACACGTACAATACATCATCATCATCATCATCATAACTCCTACCCCAGGGGTTATAGAGCAGCTGCAGAATTCGGAGACGGAGTGAGTAGTGGCTGATTGTCCTACCTGAGAGAGCGCAGTAAAGGCCCCACACCATTACTGGCACCCCAGGGGCCAGCTGGACTGAGCTGCAAGGGACTCTGGGATCTGGATGAGGACCCAGATGATGTGCTGTCCATGCACCTGCCTGTTTTTTTTGGACAAAATTCACCAGATAAAAATGAGTGAAGGGAGAAAATAGTAGTTATCCCCTTACAAAACTAAAGACTGTATACGAGTTGACTAGTGATTGCATACAGAATATACATTGTATTGTATATGGCTAATAGCGCTTAGATACTGTATGCAAAGCATACTGAGTTCTTATTATAAGCATATTTTATGGAATAAGAAATTAAATGTCAATTATGTGGGCATTTTCTGAAGTCCTTATATTTAACAGAAAACTTGGCAAGCCCAAGTTCAGGTCACACAATGGTATATAGATGAACTTCAAATGGAAGTGGACCAGTCAGTTGCGCTGAGAGTGAGAACATGTTATCCAATCACATTTAAGTTTTGGGATTGAAAATGTGTGAATTTTTATGCATTAAAAATAACATGCCACTGCACATTAAGACTAAGGCCAAAGCGTAAGTCCTTCCAAGTGAAAGAGCAAATGTTCAGAATTGCATGACCAACCACAGAGCAGTGAGACGACATTTTCTCTGATGACTTAAAAGGGCCGTTTGTCATTCAAACAGAAATGTATTTTAATACACACACTTGTCTTCATAATTTAAAAACCCCTTAAACCTTGGCAATTATTGTATTTCCCAGTGAAACACAGAGCTGTCTTCTGTGATGCCGAAACCCAAACATTGCATAAAAACACAGCATGTTTTTGGAAATAAATGTAAAAATGTTTTGTTACCTATTAAACATCTATTATGCTAAAAATTAACTATAACTTTTTTATGCTCAATGTTAGAGGGATATGTCAAAACACATTCACAGCTCAAAGAATAATTAAATTTTTGCCTCAACGAATGGCACATTTTAAAATTTGTATACAAATGTTGTATTTGCTCATGGTTACTCATGCTAGTTTTCGATATGCAGTGAGATCCAAAATTACTGGCACCCCTGACTGGAAATGCACAAAACAAAAAAAAAAACAATATTATTACTGAGAAACAGAATATACCAACATGTGTGAAATACTTAACTTTATTGATGTTTCAATGGAAATGACCAAATTATTACCATCATTTAATATAAAATAAATTTCAACAAAATAAAGGTTTCATAATTATTGGGACTCTTCATTTAGTATTTAGTGCAAGCACCTCTAGCTAGGATAACTGCATGAAGTCTTTTCCTGTAATTTTTGACAAGGTTAAGGCACACATGGGGGGACTGAGGTCTGGCGACTGAGATGGCCATTGTGGAATTAAGACAGACCCAAAACATGACTGACCCACGATCATATTTCACAGTGGGTATGAGATGCTTCTCCTTTTTTGCATCTCTGTTTTGACGCCAAACATGCATCATGACCGATATGTGGAATTTTGGTCTCATCTGACCAAAGCACCTTGTTCCAGTCATAATTTAAATGACGTTTGGCAACTCCAAGCGCTTGCTTCTGTGTTTCTGGCCGAAAGGCTTTCTTCTGGCAACCTTCCAAAGATCCTTTGGCTGTAGAGGTGGCATCTGATGGTGCTTTTTGCAACCTAGTGACGCCAACATGCCACCCAGGCTCAAGCATTCCTTCCACAGTGAGTCTAGGGATTTTTTTTCTTTTCTCACCTTCTTCCCTTCTATCCTGGGGGCAAATGCAGTTGTGTCCTCTACCTGTCAGGTTTTCAACTGTTCCATACTTTTTAATTTTTTGAATAATTGCCCTGACAGTGCTCAGTGGTATATTCAATCTTTTTTATGAATCTTTTTGTAGCCATCACCAGATTTATGAAGGTCTATGACCATCTGCCTCTTTTGAACTGACAGTTGTTCTGCTTTCTTCATGGTGTTGGATGACAAGGGATATTGCATGTGTTACCTCATTTTTATACCCTAGTGAAACAGGAAGTGATATAATGGCTCAATATATTTCTTTAACACTTAGATAAAGCTTAAATAAGTAGAATTATTTAATACCTGGTTTAATTTTGGTAGATGTTATTTTAAACCCCAATTCCAAAAAAACTGGGATGCTGCATAAATTGTAAATAAAAACAAAATGCAATGATTTGCAAATATCATAAACCCACATTTTATTCACAATAGACAACATATCAGATGTTGAAAGTGATACATTTTAACATTTCATGAAAAATATTAGCTAATTTTGAATTTGATGACAGCAAAACATCTCAAAAAAGTTGCACACAGCATCCCAACTTTTTTGGGATTGTGGCTGTACAATAA